>OV651824.1:19226645-19555420 GCA_927349885.1 Psylliodes chrysocephalus | reverse complement strand
TTATATCGATTTAATTTATTTCAGTCTTGGAGTCTCTGCGGAATAGTACTGATGATTACGATAGGGTTAATATTATTTACGTATAAATCTACACAGTTTAACGTTTTCGGATTCGTGCTGTTACTTTTTGCATCGACATCTAGTGGTATACGATGGACTTGCGTACAGTTGCTTCTTCAGAAATCTAAGATGGACATGAAGCATCCCGTGGATATGATTTACCACATGCAGCCGTGGATGATTCTGACAGTGTTACCGGCTGCCATTTTTATTGAAGGTAAATAATGTAGCTCAATTTTTTTTTTTTATGAAATAAAGTGGCTCTCATACTATATGTTAACCATGAATCCTCCGGAGAAAAGATGAGACATTTAATCATATTTGCGCGTGAAAAAATAAAGATATCTGTCTGATCGAAAGCTTCGCTTGTTCTATACCGTTCTTCTAGCGTCATTGTGGAAAACTTTACATACTGTATATAATGCTAATGGTATCTGGAATTTACTCCGAAGGACGAGTGAAATTATCATTCGACAACACGTTGAGTGCATTAACTTATTGATAGTCCTGATACTATGAGTTGTATTAAACAGATTATATCACGAAAATTCACCGAAACGTGACATTTTTAAAATTTCACAGCTGAATAATTTTCAGTTCAAAAACAATGACGTTACATAAAAAGCTTGTCTACTAGTTCTTTACAGCATTAAATTAAATGGATGGTATTATATTGTAAAAGTAAAGAATCGAACCATAACGAAGTTAATTGGATAAAATATTTAAACAATTTATCTTAGAAAACAGGAATGGGTTAATCAAAAATCGTATAGCTCTTCGTTGTGAAAAAAATGGATTAGTGATTCTTTGTTGTATAGATATAGTAGTAGTCCACTGCAAATTTCGGCCGTCATCTGATAACGAAATGAAATATGCTCCAAAGGTATGAACAACATTGTACTTTACCAAACGGCACCTGTGCCAATCACTATCTTGAGCAAAGTGGTTAAAACAAAAAATTATTATATATTCAAAAAATGACAAGACATGATAGCGATAATTTTGTTTGCCCTGAAAATTACAATCCGAATTTATTATGAACCTACCTTTTAAATCTGAATTACTATTATTATTTTATCTACCTTTTAAACTATGTGAGTCTGAGAAATGAAGAAGAATATCATTGGATAACACAGATAGTCAATAATAATTCTCTTATTAGCCAATTCTTTTAAACCATATTCATAGCATATTTTTTGTCGTTTCTATGACAACCTGTAAAAATAAATTACATAAATCTTGAAATCGGCAAAAATGTATTCATATTTTAATGGTTTTTACCTATTTATCATGGATAATTGTTTTTTTGTGCGATGTTGAGGGGAAGAAAGCGTTTCCCTTTAACTTTAACCCCCTCAACAAATATTTGAATATGTTATTTTCTGGACAGCACCCAGTAAAAAAATATATACTCTTTAAAAACCCCTCATTCAAAACTAGCAGCATGAACGACACCTTGGATATAACTTAATTTTATAATAATATATACCACATGTTGTAGTCGCTGGTTAAGGAATGAGGGTTTTTTAAAAAGAGTATATATATTTTTTACTGGGTGCTGCTGTTGTAGCTACTGAAACAAAAACAATGTGTTTCTGCGACAAGCTTCCAGTCTGTGCAGATTCAAACCAGATGCTTCTGGTAAACAAATTCCCCGTATACAATGTATTGTACAATTATTATCATATGTATTTAAATTCACACGTCAATTAACAAACATTACATAAACGCGGCAATTAATGTGCCCAACCCAGGAAAAATAATAGAAAAGTTATTTTCCATCCACATGCTGTTTATAATTATTTAAAAAATTAGTATATATGTTGACAGAAGGGATGAATCATCCCTAATAAAAAAAATCTAAACTGCTTTTTCAATGGTTTAATTCACGATCAAGTATGCTCAATTACAATGTTAATGTGGTATCGCCACTGTCTATTCGCGTACTGCCCACAATATATCCCCTATAGTAGTGCATCTCACTTGTTAAAGAGTTGGCACTAAGTTTGCAGCGCAAGAATGCGTCTGTGTCTGGCCGCTCAACGAACTCGATATGGCGGTAAATTCAAATATAATTTAAAGGCGAAATTTAAATTTCCCGCCAAATTGTAAATTTTCAGCCGCGGAATGGCGGGAATTTTTAAATATATTCATTCGGCAATAATTATTGAGAAGTATATTGCATGTTCGATTAAACGAGCTGTAAATCCAGGCGCTATTTTTATTTTGATAGCTAAAAATAATACTAATTCTTTTATTATTAGCTATTACAATAAGAGCAGCATTTGGATTAACAACACATTTAAAAGAACATGTAATATACTTTTCAATTTTACCTAAATCACTTATTTTTTACCTATAGAGGTTAGATCTGAAAAAAAATTGGCTCTGGTAAAAAAACAAAAAATTGTATAAAGTATTTTATTTGAAAAATTATAAAACTTATTTAATATATTTTAAAGACGAAGATAACTCTAGCCATATCCATTTTACTGAAAAAAAAAAGAAACTATTAAATGAAATCATTTAGTTATTAAGAGATGTTTGTGATAATACAGTGGCAGCTATCGAATGTTGTACAATACGTTTTGCTAATGTCCAAGTAAAAACTACAAAGAGTTAGCATTAGTGGGAGAAGGAATAGAATACTATGAACGTAGCCAGCCGGCTACGTGGGGATGCATCACACCGTGTGCCTGTTCATATTACACAGCACACAAGGCAACATTCATATTATTCGTTTCCTGATCGAACTAATGCGCTAACTCTTTAGTTTTATTTTCGATTCTAGCCAAGCGTATTGGAAAGTGTTCATTAGCCGATACTGTATATAAATGGTAAAATCAATAAGTGAAATAAAAAAATTTAGTTTAAATGGACATCTACTTCGAAAAAAGTAAATTATTATACTTGAATTTTAAAGGCTGTTGCCACTGGAAAACTATTATCTAGGGCTTGGATGACAGCCATAGGACTCCCTCCTTGAATCGTGTCCATAGGAAAGCATAAGTCATAGTTAAATTATAATATTAAGAGGGTAGGTATTAACTGAAAAATTATTACAAACTTACCTCAAAATTGGCACCTACATTAAAAGAAGGGAAAACGGAAACATAAAATTGTTATACTTGAATTTTAAAGGCTTTTCCCACTGGAAAAGTATTATCTAGGGCGCAGACCCTTGGATGACAGCCATAGATAGCAATCCCTCCTCGATTCCTCTTTTTCTGAGTTTGTTGTACGTTTTGTTTCCCATATTAAATAAGAAAGCACTTAATACAACAACACAAATCACAATAAATATCGCTGAAACAAAATTAATATTAAATTTCGTAGAAGAAAAAATCAAAAAATTATCACTTGTCAACACTGACACTTAAAAAACTCAACGCTAAAGAATGAAAGATGATTCGAAATAGAAATTATTAACTGGTATCTCTTTCTTTTATAAGTATCTAAACAAAGAGAAGGAGTGGGACTGAGTAACGCTCCGATCAGATTGTTTTGAATTCGTCGTCAACCAATGAACGTGCCGAAGTCAAAAATCAATAACGATACTAGCGCCATGAGACCTGTGTCTGGCCGCAGCGTAACTCAAAGCCATTTCTTGAATCCCAGTTACATTACTATAGGGGATATATTGTGGTACTGCCTACTGCGCTGGTCTTCCTTATCCCGCTCGTCCATCCTAACACGCATGCGTATGAACTTCGAGAATGTGTAGTGGGGAACTGAGGCACACCGCTAACACGGTCATCCTGCAATTGGAGGGTCCTCGCACCACATATATCGAATTAAAATACGAAACAGAATTACTGTTATGACTTATGAACATTATCATTAATGTTCTTTTTCGGCGCTAAACCATTAATTACTCTTTCAATTAATTTTGGTGGGATTGCATTACAGTATACATTAGTGGAATCGCCGCTAATTACTCTGTCAATTAACATTGGTGGCATTGCCACCATTACAGTAAACATAGTGGGATTGTTAATAATTACTCTTTCAATTAATGTTGCTGGAATGGCCACCAATAAAGTACACATTAGTGGGATTGCTACTAATTACTCTTTTAATTAATGTTTCCTGCCACTGATATTTAGCACGCTTCGAACTATGTATGTTCACATTGTCTTCAACATCGACCGTCACTGTGTTCGGCTGACGCACTGTTACGAGGTTCAGGTTTTTCGTCCGCCATTATCACTAGCACTAACTTCTAGTTAAATTACTAATTTTAGTTTATCAGCCACGGTACGCTTTGTGACCCCACTTCTGATGTTAATAGAAGGGATGTATCATCCTTAATAAAAAGGTCTAAACTGTTTTTTCAATGGTTTAATTCACGATCAAGTACATACATATACAAGTATATATTAAAATGCAAATGTGCCCAGCCAATGAGAACGCTCCGGCATTAGTAGGGGCGTGGCCTATGTACGGCCAAATTAAAAAAACTCATTTATGTAGTTATACGGAATTTTTGTTTTAAGGAAATATTTTTAGGTAGATCCATTATCTTAAGAGTTAATTATTTGCAGAGCTAAAACTCTGATTGGAAAATAAAAACCTTCACCACCCTATAAAAATTGTTTATTTTTAAATGTATTTTTATGTACATACCTACAAGTTCTATTAAATAAAAATGAATGGTTGCCTGTTCTATTCTCAATTTTCATAGTAGTAGCTGTCATATCATCAAAGTTCATTTTTTTGGCAATATTATAGTTCCCTATTAAATATGCTGTCTCCTCTCGTTATCAAGTTTATTCTTTCTATTGTATTATTTTGGATTTTTCTGGCATCTTGACTTATCATGTTGGTCACCCCTGCAGCTACAATATTTTCTTCTGCATTTGACACTTTTGACAGTCGCTTTGTTCTTAGCTCATCTACATGTCGGACATGAGTTTCAAGAAATTTTACTTAAACTAATTCTAATAAAAAATATTAAAATTATTAAATGAATACTAAGTACTAATTACCATTTGTTGAGACTCACTAGAATTCATATTCCTCGGATGCGAATACTCTCCCCCCCCCAGATTTCATATTTCAGACACATGAGCTACTAAATCCTAACAATAAATTTATGAAAAACACGTTTAGCATGTAAAAGTTGGTACAACCATTGAAATAACTTTTATTACAATTGTGAAATATGCGGTCTTCACCATTATTAATCTTAACTTCCCTATTTTCCTATGCTCTCCAAGATGTAAATTTTTCAAAATTCCTAAAATTTAAAACAGATTCCTTAATAGTTATATATCTTTAAGTAATTGTTATAATAAAAAACATTCTCTATATTGCTACACATTGAATTTCCTGTTTCTGGTAGATGTACTTGAAAATTCAATTTTACAAATCACATTTTCTTGTTAACTGCAAAATAATCTTTAGTTTATGTTCAAAATTTAAAATGCTGAAAAGTTTAGTAAATTAATTAGTGAATTTCAAAACCACTATAAAACTAAACCCAACTCAGATGTAGTAACTATTAAAATTATCAATTAAAATTGCTGTTCTATTTATTTTTTTCGTCTCTAATATGCACTCAACAAAATTATACAAACTATAAGATGTATAGATTTTGATTTAAATTATCTTGATTAAGCGAATATTACCAAAACAACGAAATCTAAAATCTAAGGTTAGGTTAATTATCATCAAATTACAAATCTCCGCAAATCTCCAACGAAATACGAATTAACACTGGAGCATTATGAATTCTGATTGGCTGGATATGTTTGCATTTGAATGTATGCTCATCCCCTGACATGCATGTGTATGCATTTCGAGAATGTCTATAGGGGAACAGAGGAACCCCGCTAACATGTATAAGGAAAAGTCGAATTTCTAAATCAGTATAGATTAGATTGATAGATTTATTTATTAATTAAGAACCCTTAATATACATATAAAATATAAATTACAAAGCATAAAAAGAAACAAATTAAATATACAATTGCTAAAATTTTTCTATAACTAAATGGGCAGGTATTATTTAAATAGGAAATAAAAATTTTAAATACAACACAATAAAACTATCGAATTCAAAAACATATAAATAAAAAAACCATTACAACACAACAAAACTATTGTTAATGTTATCAGCCATCTCTGGGGTCTATTCTGTAACAATTCCTTTATATTTGACGGCCTTTAAAAATATTTTCTTCTTTACTTCTGTCATTGTTTAAACGGATCTTTAAAATACATTAGAGGACTATCTTAAAGAAATCTGTTTAAATAATGACAGAAGTAAATTAACGAATACAAATATACTTTTAAAGGCCGCCAATATTTTTAAAGGCAGTTAAATATAAAGGAATTATTACAGAATAGACCCCTAAATCTGTTACCCACTCATCAAAAATTCTTTGATCTGTCTTTTAAAATGTTTGTAGGCTGAAAGCTGGATATACATCTACAGTTGGCGCTACTGTAGATGTATATCCAGCTTTCAGCCTACAAACATTTTGACATCGAAAATTTGGCAACATTTTATACTGATATTTGAACGATGAAGTTCTAATTACTCTCTTGGTAATCTTTACCAAACAACATTTCGGCCTTAAGATATATAATTGTATATAAATAATATGACTGTCATTATGGCGTCAAACTATTATTTAAATGAAATTAAAGTAAAGATTGATGAAACATAATTTTTCGTAGTATACTAGTTAATTATGTTACAAGTGAATTAAGGGAAATTTTGTGATGTTTCTTTCTCTATTAAACAGATCTTTAGGGGGTGAGTGGCTCAGTGGTAAAGTCCGCGGTTCGAATCCCAACCGTTGGCTAAGATTTTTTATAAAATTTAATTATTTAAAAATAAATAATTCTAATGTCTAGGTAGGATTCCTCACTCCGGCCATTCACTGTTTGGTTCTAACAGTGCTGTTCCTGAATTAGCGTTGGGAAACAGTAAGAAAGCCTATATGAAACACACATGAATGAAAATTAAACACAGAGACTGCCATATTAGGTGTATACATCTAAGCCGTGATATAAAAAAAATCTTCATTAACTAGAAATTTTATTACTAGAAATTATTTGTGGTTTTTAATGGAAATATCTAGAAGATAATATCAGAACAAGTAGTTTAAATCAATATTTTATTAAAATATTTTTTTGTTACTTTTATTTAGTAAGGTATTACAGTTGAATAGGATTTTTTATATTTGGACAAATTTATTGAATTAAAATAAAATTAATAACATTTTTTTATTTAAAAAATCTGAAAACATTAAACAATAAACTAATTAGTGAACCATAAAAATTATTAAAGTGGACAGAAAATGCAAATAATAATGAACATTAAAAACAAAGCAAACAAATTTTTGAAAGGTTAATCGAAACTCGAAAAAATATATACTTTTTTTGAGAATGTATTTTGAATTAATGCTTTTATTTTTTGCAGTCTTTGTCATACAGTGTGTCCAATTAAGTCGAAACTATATGGACCCCTTTTTATTCTTAGTTTTATGAAAAAAAGTAATTCTTTATAAAAAGTTCTGCATAGTCCAAAACTTAAAATACAACCAGATATCACTTTTTTTTACACCGTATTAGAGGTTTGTCAAAAAATATTAATTTTGCTGAAGAGTAAAGTACCTTTATTTTTGACAAACCTCGTATACGACTGATAAAATTTGATATCTGATGGTTGTATTTTAGGTTTTAGACCAGCGATACTCAACCTTTTTTTCTTTCGGGCCACATTCGTATATGTGCTATGTTACACGGGCCGCAATATTTTTGGATGATGACCTTTTTTTTTAGGACATCTATCTAAAATCTATCTAAAACATAAATATATCCCGTTGTGTTACTGCAAAAACAAGATAACTCACGTTTTTAGAGTTTCGATAAAACACTATTCAAACGTTTAAAACTGAATAAAAAATCAGTAAAAGCTTCAAACCGTTTATTAACTTCAATGTAAGAAGGTATTGAAAACATTGTTCACAAAGTATAAATTAATAATCTATCAATAATTGGTAAAAAAAGAGAGAAAAAATGTCACTTCGCTTATTTTAGCTCTACATACAAAACATAATTTAATGTATGTATCACTATCTTTAGTCGAAGTTTCAGTAACATTATTGGATACAGGTAGATTGTGATAATAATGGTGAAATTCATCAGTTGTATCTGATTTTGCAAAATTTTAGTAAATCTTTCTTCTTGCACTTTTTTGTAAGTATTTTCAAAACTTTGTTTCATCCTTTCATGCATCCCTCTGAATAAATACTGTGCGAGTTTGGCATATAAAGCCGAATTCCCCAACCTCGCCCATTGATAAATTAAATCTATTTTTTTGGTGGAATGTATTTAGGATAGCTGAATCTTTCGATATGTTGTCTATTAGAAAGTATGGTTAAAATTCATATTCGCCTGTTACCACTAATACTTTTATTCACGAATTTTCACATAAAGATTCGCTCGTTACGACTTTACGAATCACTCGTTACAGCTTGACCAATCACCCGTTACATCATGTGTTATTATCTAGCGGTTGTTTAAGGTTAGCTGTATTGCGGAAAGAAAGGGTGACGTAATTTCGGAACAATCGAGAAAGGCCAGAGAGGGCTCTATTCATAACAAAACAAATGGCGTGGGCACAATGTTTCAACAAAAATAAGTAGCGGCAAACCACTCACGAAATACTGGTACGTTTTTACTGGAAATCACCGAAATCACTAAACATTCTCTCGAAAATTCCAAAATCATCTAATATCATGGTCGAAATCAATTCGTCGCTCACAATCCGAAATGGCGAGAAAAAAAGATCATCGTATAAAAGCAAGGTCGATTTTCAGTAAAATCACCTAAATTGCATAACATTTTTTTAAGTGATTTCCGAAATACAGGTATGTTTTGACCTCTCGGTTCTGGCCTTTATCTTGTTTTGGCAGGAACACTATTAAGAATCGGACTAAATATATTTAGCAAAAATAAGTTATATGCCTATTATCTGGTTTTGGTAGACACATTTATCAATTGAACACAATGTTATGTTTTGGTATAAATGCCACTCCATCTTATTTGTCCATATTGTTAATGTATTAAAATGGAGTTAGTTTTTATTGGCTGTTTATCATGAGTATAGACTTCTTTCACACTAGTTGAAAGTGTACCTACTTAACTCGAAAATTCCAAAAGTGGAGCTATCTTGTTTTTGCAGTAACGTCACAAAATTTAGCGCTGCGACCAATAGTAGTGTTGCGGGCCACAAAAAGAGCTTGGAGGGCCGCATGCGGCCCGCAGGTTGAGTATGGCTGTTTTAGACCATGCTCGACTTTTTATAATAAATAACTTTTTTATTAGTAATATTAGGGAAAAAGTTATTCTTCATAAAAAGTCGAGCATGGTCTAAAACCCAAAATACATTCATCAAATATCAAATTTTATCAGCCGCCATATTGGATAATATTTTTTCTAAACAAGTTACTATTAATTCGTTTATGGAAAAAAATATAGGGATGTATGATCTTTATAAAATCTTTGTAACCTTTAAAATTTCCATCGAGACCCATTTGCGTATACCAATGGCGTTATCTAATAATTTTTATTATTAGCAAACCGTTTAATAAATCCATCTGTTTTTATCTTCTTTGTTAATTGAAATATTGGAATAAAAACTTTTTTGTTTAAAAGCTTATAACATATACTTTCATATACGATATCCAATTGGTCTGTGACTTCATGGCTTACTTCCAATTTTTCCGGATATAACTGAAATTGGTAATTTATTTTTTAATTTAAAATCGAAACCCCTTTTATATTAAAAATTTGAATTTTGAAAGATTTATTTTTTTCACTAGAGCTAAAGTAAAACTTTTTACGCACTAGTGCGTAAACAAGACACAATTTTTAGTATATTGACATAACAAATGACACATTTTATTTAAAATTTTCTAATCTTAGTGGGCAATATGTACGGTAGTAAAAATATTGTAGGCAATTCGTATGTAAAGGCATTTTTTGAAGGCCACTTTATACACTTATTATATGATATAAATAACTATTTTTTGTTATTTTATTTATCAGTATTTGACTGATGTAGTGGTTACAAGCGCTGAAATTGTATGCATTCAGGTCGATAACAGATACGCTCAAGAAATCTAAATTTTCAATAAAAAAAGTGAGTTTCCATTTAAAAATAAATTGTGGAAATAAGCCATGACGTCACAGACCAGTTGAATCAGGTATTTGACAGTATTTATTCCAAGCCTTCAAAAAAAAAAGTCTTCATTCTGACATCTCAAGTAATAAGGAAGATAAGAGCGGGTGGAATTATTAAACGGTTTGCTAATAACAAAAATCTTAGCTACGCCACTGGTATACTGTAAATGGGTCTCAATGGGAACTGTGTAGCTTACAAAGATTTTATACATTCCCATATTTTTTCCAT
This sequence comes from Psylliodes chrysocephalus, assembly GCA_927349885.1. Lineage (NCBI taxonomy): Eukaryota > Metazoa > Arthropoda > Insecta > Coleoptera > Chrysomelidae > Psylliodes > Psylliodes chrysocephalus. Next base: position 19,544,931 of record OV651824.1, on the reverse strand, counting down.
AAACGAATTAACAGTAACATATTAAAAAAATATCCAATATGACGTTCATTTTGACATTTCTACACACGATTCTTATCCATAATCAAATTTTCAATAAAAAAGAGGCTTTCTATTTAAAAATTAAAATTAAATTGCGATTTTCTGTTATTTCCTAAAAACCGGAAGTAATCCATGACGTCACAGACTAATTATATCCAGTATATGACAGTATTTGTTTCAAGCTTTTAAACAAAAAAGTTTTCGTTCTAATATCTCAATTAACAATGAAGATAAAAGCGGACGGAATTATTAAACGGTTTGCTAATAATGAAAATGCTTAAATACGCCACTGGTGTACTGTAGGTGGGTCTCAATAGGAATTTTGAAGCTTACAATGATTTTATAAAGATCATACATTCCCATATTTTTTTTTTCCATAAACGAATAGGGACCGTGCGTCATGACTTTAACGCTAACTGGTGACAAAAATGTGAACTTTATGGGGGGTATTTATTAATGTTTTATACGGCATTTATTGTTTAATAATTATTAATTAAATAAAGTCGAATTATTTTCGTAATATCATTATCGAAAAAACTTGTTGCATCCGTGGATGTACAAACACATCACTTTGGAAACCTGGATTTCATTCGATAGTAAAGAAATTTTATAAATTTCCACAGAGTACAGAGCACAATTAATGTCTCACACCCAATGATATACATAATTACAAAGATTGCTTATCCATATGTAAATCAGACGACGAAAAGCGTATTTCACTGGGCAAAGTTTTCTTTTTATCTAGCTTGTATCAATTTTGAACACGTAGTTGTAAAGAAATCATTTACAGAACCGGTTTAGAAATTAGAATCTTTAGTGTTTTCTTGTCATTAAGATTTTTACATATTTAAATGAACATTTTATATAAATATAATTTTACAGATAATTAACGGTTTATTCTGTTGATTAAAACTAATGTAGAATGTTATTATGAAATAAGAATGTCCAATTTGACAAAAATATCATGGCCCTCTTTACAATTTATTAAATATTTCTCATTATTAAAATAAACAAATCATAAATAATACATTGCAATTACTGTCAAAAGAGAATGCAACAAACTTTAAAATATTAAAAATCCAGTCATTTTTTGTAAATTTTTTTAGTGATATTACCATTAAACATTATTCAGAATAATAGATAATTTGTCCAATTACAACTCTTACCAAAGTTGTTTATACCTCATATCAAAGTTGTTTGCATTACCTTTTCAAAATTGTATTACATATTGCAATTATGTATTTTATGTAGTATTATTTCTGAAATGAGAGTAGTCTAAAATTATTTACATCCATCTGTTATAAAAATTGTTTAGATCTCTTAATATTATTTAACTACATGGAAACTCAACTTTCCAAATACATAATAACATGTCTTGAAGTAAAACTTTAATTATTTTCTTTTTCTAAAGATTAAAATGCTTAAATTTTATTTTAAAACACATTTGGGCTAGAACGGCTCTATTTAGTGAGCACTAGGAAAGGCACATTGCAACCCACTTTTCATAATTTTTTTATAGATGAGTGAGCAATCTATAATATGTATCATTGGACATCTCATAAACGTCAGTGGATGAATGACATTTCGACATAAAGCTAAAAATATTTATTATTATTATCAATCTATTTTATTAATTTACATTTTTTAAATGTTATTGTAATACTTTTAAATTCAGTGTTACTAAATACCGATATTTTTACATTGGATAGATACACTTGTTTAAGGTACAACTTTACAATTTATTGTCACTTAGCCATTTAAATCTTTTTGCTTAAAATGTATATACATGTCCAGATTTTAATAATGTTTCACATTTTATGTCATTTTGACCATGTACACGATTGTTTGGTACGGGCCGGTATCTATTTTTAACTATATTTAATATTTTAAAAAATATCCTTTATTATTTACTTGCAATGTTTACCCCAATTAATTCTAAAATTAAACACTAGAGAGGGCTAACTTCGGCAGTAGTGCTGCCTCTATATTTCACGCACGGTCCCTATTAATAGTAACATGTTTAGAAAAAATATGACGGCTATTTTGACAGCTGATAGAAAATGTCGCAGAAATTCAAATTTTTAATAAAAAAGGGGTTTCGATTTTAAAATAAAAAAATAAATTGCGATTTTTAGTTATATCCGGAAAAATCGGAAGTAAGCCATGACGTCACAGACCAATTGGATCCAGTATATGAAAGTATCTGTTTTAAACTTTTATTCAAAAAAGTTTTCTTTCAGATATCTCAATTTACAACGAAGATAAAAGCGGATGGAATTATTAAACGGTTTGCTAATAATAAAAATGCTTAGATACGCCACAATGGATATTTTGAAGCTTACAAACATTTTATAAAAATCATACATTCCTAAATTTTTTTCCATAAACGAATTAATAGTAACATGTTTACAAAATATATTATCCAATATGGTGGCCATTTTGAAAGCTGCCAGCAAATTTTCAATAAACGATTATTAAACAAAAATGTCCCAGAAATTCAAATTCACAATAAAAAAAGTGGGTTTCAGTTAAAAATAAAAAATAAATTGCGATTTTCTGTCATTTCCGGAAAAACCAGAAGTAAATTATGACGACACAGAATAATTGAATCCATAATAAGAAATTATTTGTTCCAGTCTTTCAAACAAAAAAAATTATTTCGACATCCCAATGAATAACGAAGATAAGGGGGGGAGAACTTTTAAGTGATCCACCCTGTATATTATTATAAAATTAAGTTATATCCAGGGCGACGTTCATGCTGCTGGTTAGGAATACACTTAATCCATGTCTACCATTCGAACTTCGTGTTGTGCTTCATTTTTACAAGTTGTTTTACAATGTGTCCATCTGAAATGCAAAAGGTAAAAATATTAATAATAATTTGGGTTCAAAAGGTAGATTCATAATTAATTAGGTTTGTAATTTTCAGGGCAAACCATTTTTATCACTGTCATGTCTTAGGTGATTTTTTTTAGAATAACTTTTTTTTACTACTTTTCACAGCATATTGATTGGCGCAGGTGCCGTTTGGTAAAGAATAATGTTTTTACATGCCTTCGGGGCATATTTCACTTCGTTATCAGATGACGGCAGTGGGCTCTTGGGTTAATATTGGTCAAGTACATGATGCATGATTATTTATCAACTAAAAGTATAGGAAATTATTATATTACTTTTTGATTCACTATTCGCGGTGGTTCAAGCTAAGTGATACGCCCTCCAGAGGAAATTTGTGAAAGTTGTCTATAAGTACGACGTTGTTTAGTGTTGCCAGAACTAGCGAAATTTCGCCGTCGTTGGATTTTTAGTCCTTGAAGAAGACCTTTTTTAAATAGCAAAATTCAAGATAAGTGATACGCCCTCTGGAAGAAATTTGTGAAAGGTCTCTGAAATAGGACGTTGTTCAGTGTTGCCAGGAGTAGCGAAATTTCGTTACGTCGTCGGATTTTTAGTCGTTGAAGAAAACCTTTTTTTAAGTAGAAAAATTGTGTCTAGCAATATGTAATATTCTATATTTAAGGATTTTTTAAAAAACCAATTTATTATATTATTTTTTTTTTAATTTCAGTTCAATTATCAATTTTGTTTTAAAATCACTTCATCATTTGCCAACATTGGCGTTCGTGTTCACTGTTTATATTTTAATTTGTAATATAATACAAATTTTTTCTTACTTTAGAGCTTTAGATTTGTTTATTTTTTATAGTATATATTATGATGTTTGTTTTAAAAATGAAAATTGCGTAAAAGCCCCCAGCAAATTTTCTAAGCGCAAGTGGTAAAATTTTGTTTCTTACCATAAATGGATATCTATAAATTCACATTATTATTTTGCAAAATTTTGTCTAGAATCAAACTGCAATCTGATTTGTGACGGTTGTATTACCGTTTACATGTATACAAAGTACTACATTATTCACTTAATAATATAAGAATAAGGATAGTAAGATTTTTAATTAAGTTCATTAATAATAAACGTTTGGTACCTGAAATTTCCTTTAAACCACATAATAAAACATATCCTGGGTTTAGTAAATAAATATTTCTAGATGTAAAGATTTCCAACACATGTCATGATGTGACGAAGTCACTAAATATTATTTTTAATTAATTTTAAAAACGTATATTTTAATTAATTCCCGCCTGAGGTCATGTAGGAGATCTTCCGTATTTGTGTTTCCCAGGAATTCCCGTATTTAAACAATTGCGAGTACCCTCATAGGTTAAAATAGTTCCATATTTGCCGAAATCCGAATGGGCATTTGTAGATTCAATTTCGTATCAATTATCTACTTATATTTATCAAGGTGCTAGTGGGACATTTTTTTCATTTTTAAATAGTAAACAGTCAGTTGTAGTGGTGGTATCTCCCACTCCGAATGGCCGGGCTTCGAGCTTGCCTACTGAAAAGGCATAAATAAGATGACAAGCAAAAATTTGACCTCTCTGTGATTCCTGACCACCTTAGTGACTTTTCTACAGTGTTTGCTGCCGTATCAGTTAAAGTTTTTAGTTTTCCCGAGCGTACCAGTAGATGTGTTATTCCCGTTTACCAAGGTAGGAAATTTTTTAATTTTCGTTTTACAGTTAGTTTGGGACATACGTTTGATTAGCCGGAGATTTTGATTCTTATTCAGAGTGTTCATTTTACCCCTTAGTGGGAAACCGTTGGCAATTTTTTACTTGAGGCTGAATTAAAGCTTGATTTATGAGTTTCTCAATTTCGACGACTCTATCCAATCTCCTTTAAAAAACGCCCCAGTTAACGCTGGAGTGAGGTTCAACCCGATTTTGTCATTCTTTTTATCATTGGGGAAGCCTCCCATTTTATTTTCTTTTTCGGAGACTTGATTCGTTCTTGAGTTACGAGTTTCTCAATCTCGACGACGCTATCTAGTCTCTTTAAAAGACGCCCTAATTAATTACCGTTCCTCACTTCACGTTTGGTTTATTTATTTAATTTTATTTAAATCATTCCGTTTTCCGTCACCAACTAATTTTTAAACGAAGCCCGACTTTCTCTGATTCGAGAACACCGGTTTGATCGGCGATAGCAAAGGATTTGTTGTCCGAATTTTAGTGCTTTCATCGTATAATTTCACCTCGATGTCGTGGTAGATATTTTAATTCACTCTCGCCGTCGACCGATCGGCGATAATCAAATGACTACTAGAACTCGAAGTATTCGTTCGAATTAATAGTAGCTTTTACCTGTAATTCGCCCTTATTTTCCTGTACTGTTCAAGCATCATTCATAAATTTTAATTATTGAACATTATTGCTCCGTTTTAATTATTTTCCGTTTACCATTTTGACCAGAATATTCAATTTAATTTTTGCTTGTTGGGAAAATTTATTTTCTGTATACATTAAGGTACATAATTTCCGGCTTGATTATTTTCCTGTATTAGTGAAAGGTTATATTTACTTTAATTTCATTTAGTGGAAAATTTTCATTTTATTTATTGTTAAGTTTATTTAAAATTTATTTTCTATATACAGGACGTTTCGTAATTTTTGTTTCAATTGTTTTCTTTATATTCTATTACCGTCATATTTAATAAATTTTTATTACTAAAAATTCATTTTCTGTAAACAGGGAGATTCATAGTTTCCGGATTGATTAGCCTCCTGTGCTATCGAACCGCTATGCTTAATTAATTTGGTTTGATGAAAACTTATTTTCTGTATACAGGGAGATTCATAATTTCCTGATTAATTAGCCTCCTGGGCTATCGAACTGCTATATTTATTTTAACTGAATTTATAGGAAGATTTTAATTTTATTAATTTTTAAATTTATTTTCCGCAAACACACAATTATTTTCCTGTAGTTTTCAGCTGTAATTAATTTTATTTATTTTCCGTATACAGGGGAACCATAATTATATTCCTGTAGTTTCCAGCTGTAATAATTAATTTTATTTATTTTTCGCATACAGGGAAACCCTAATTATTTTCCTGCAACTTTCAACTGTTGTATATAATTAATTTTGTCCACTAAGAATTTATTTCCGGCATACAAGTTGTGCCGATACCGCGCACTAGCTGTTATATTTTTTTTGCAAATATATTTTGTTATTTATTCCTGTGTCTCTTATTGCCGGTTATTAACCGTTTTCTTTCAGGGTACCGTAGGGTACGAGGTATAAAGGAGATGTTTTAATTCTAGTTTAGTGGCTACCTTGTTAGCAGTGACCGCCTGGAAATATTTTTAACTCCACTAAGTTTATCTTGAGTACACTCTGGTGTAGTACAGGGTCGCAGAGCAAACTGTGTTATCAAAACTGGTGCCCGTGCAACCCCTATTCTGAAATCATCATCTGAGCGCCACAAAGACATCCTGATTAACTGTAGGTGAACCAGAAGCCTGTCACAATGATATTTGTTACATTTATGACGAAAGCACGCAAACTAAACTTAAATTAACACTAAATGAAACTCAAAAACACTATTATAATGAGAATATTATCCAAAAACAAGTTTAAAATTCACAAGTACAAAATCTCGCTCAAAACAAATACAATTTAAATAAACAAACATTCTACTTATAGATGACAAATGACAGGCGCGCGAAAATTAATTTGAATCGCGAATTGTGTCTCAATTCGTTAATTATTAGATTATATAGTATGCAAAAACGTGATTTCTCCCACTTGTATCATAAATAATTATTTTGTAATTACAATTTTTTTTAGGACCGACTTTGATAAAGAACTGTCAAGTGTGGGGCTGTGATGATGTATATACGTTTTATAGTATATATATGAAGATTTTATTAGGTGCATTTATTGCTTTTTCAATGGAATTTAGCGAAGTCACATTAGTCACGTATACTTCTAGCTTAACTTTAGCAGTAGCCGGAATATTTAAGGTAATCTAAAATTTAAGGGTGCACCATTATACTTTAAAATTCTCATAGATAACACTAGCGTACTAATTTACGCAATATTAATTGTCGTAAATATTCTATAGAGGTCCAATTAACATGTACATTTAAAAATAAAAAATTCTGACCAACTACTTTATGATTCTCGACAGTAATTATTATTATTATTATTCAGTAGTAATTTGGCACCTCAGTTTTATCTTCCAGACAACATATTTATTAAAAAAAATATATTACTATTCATTTAGTACCAATGAATTAGGAATTCAATAAATTTGTAATATATTTTCTAACAAAACGGAAAAAAAATATTTTAAACCATAATTATTTTTTAATTATAAAATGACACAAGAAAAACAAATTATGTCATGATGTATGTAAAAAGGCCAAATTTCTAAAAAAAAATCAAAATAAAAAATCTAAGAGATAAAAATATGGTAGTAAAATGGTATGATTAGCTAAAAATTGATACAAAAATGGAAAATGCTATCCTCAAAAACCGAACCCTGCCCCCCTGTGAACCATTTCCGGGCACAAAATACAAAGACAAATACTATTAAACAGGATAGCCTAGTCGATTTGTGACCTCACCACAGAACTTTGCACACATTTGGATGTATATTACTTTATACGTACTTAAAGAGTGTTTCTATTAATTGTAATTAAAAATAAAGGTTGTTGGGACTCTAAAAATTGTCTTTGGCATAATAAAGCACGATAAATATATTTAAAACTAGCTGTTGCCCGTGGGCAAGTAAGATAAACTAGCCTATGTTGCAACAGATCGGCAACATGATTAAAATAGCATAAACTTGTTAAACGATCAAAAATGTAATGTAGCTACAAATTTGGTATCATGTTCATTTCAATATATAACAGTGGCGGCTGGTGAGCTGCGAAGGAGGGGGGGTCGCCATATTGACTTGAGTGTGGTGATTATGGAAAATTTGTTTTTTTATTTGTTTTCATTAACATAGAAAAAATACTACACTACACACTGCACCACCAATAAAAACCCAAGCCACTTTAAGCTAACTTAAAATCCCAACAAATACAAATAGCACAAACGAGAAGAGACGTTTAAATCCGCATGTGCTGATAAATTGTACAAGCGATGAAGCTCTGATCGTTTTGACAATCCGCTGATTCATTCATGTACGAATCAGAAAATACAATGGAACGTTTTACTGACAGTTCATCGGATTATCCGTGGCTTTGTAGGAACGGACTATTCATTGCGCATGCTTCTGATGATCAGATTAGCTGTTGGAACTAACCTAATATTTTTAATTAGGATTTTATTCCCTGGTACCTCTGGTATTTTTGAGGAGGGGCACGCGGCCAAGGGGCCTTAAAGAGTAGCCACCCCTGATATATAAGATCTGGAGTTGAATTTGCAGCCACTTACGACTCTGGCAAAATAATTAATTATCATTAATTAACATAATTTTATCTCATTTAGCAACCAAAATATTGACATACTTGCAAAATCACAGTATACTCATAATATCGCTTTAAATGCCTATTTTTTTGTGGCTAAAAAATGTCCTCACCTCTCCAAAGTCCAATGTTGTGTTCTTCTAATTTGTCACTCGGCAAGTAATGGATAAATATCAATTTATTTTAAGGGCGTGCATTGGAACAGAGAAGTCTGAACAAGTCCTCCCAGAGAGAGACAAAATAAAGTTATCCGAGAGGTGCTGCCTCTAGTTAGCAACTAAGTAACAAATATACGTTCTGCATTTTCGCATTTGCGAATAAAAATGTATTCTTTTAAACTCGCAGGTACGGGCTTTTGTATGGTATAGATTGAAATTTTTTTGACTTTGCCTCCCACTTCGGTGTCACAAGCTGAATTTTTCAGGAATGAAAGTACATGATAAGCTTACCCTTATTCCGGAGATAATACAAAATTAGACAGTGCAAAAGGGCACTATCATAAAAAATCGAGTTATTAATACCACCATATAGAAAAAAAAAAATGCTTATTTTTTTGTTGTAATGCACAATAAGGTCTTTGTAGGAAGTATTTTTTTATAATTATTTAAAAAAAATCATTTGCATTAGCCCTTATGGTCGAAAAAAAATTTAAACGTCAATATCTCGGTTTTAACCGTCCACAAATTTGTATAAAAAAATCATTTTTTAGAAATATACCTCTTATTTGACGAAAAACGAAGGCCTAAATGAGAAAAAACTATTCCTCATAAAAGTTTCGCCAATGTATTAACAAGGTAACAGTGCTTTCCCCATATTTTTTGCTTTTATTATAACAAAAATTTAGCAATAAACAGTTATGTCATGGTTTAACTAGAAAGCAAACATTGAAGGTAAAGTCTCTCACTCTCTATTCTTCTCTCTCAGTGCTAAAATGTATGCAATCAGTTTGACTCTCTCATATTATTTTATACACGGATTATTGATTTATACGCTATGATTTATTTTTTGTTTTTTGAGGAAAATAAAAAATAAGAAAATATGAACTATTTATTGAAGGTATAAACACAGGATATATAAGTATCGATTATAAACAGTAAGGCTATTGCTTTGCAAAATACAATAAATTCCCAATGTAAAAAACATTATAATAAGAATAATTAAAAGTATATAAAGCATAAATTAATAATATTAAAATTTATAGTAAAAGACTTTTAAACTAATCAGAATAAGATTCACCACACGAATCAACATTTTCCAAAACATTAGCGACTGTGGTCAAACTTTTTCTGCAGTTTTTCTGTGCCATACAGGTAGGTGCAGGAACCGATACAGCCAATATTTTTTTCCTGCATTTGCAAATTTTGCTTTCTTAGTCTAGAACAGAATAATATTGTTAGAATATTGTACATCTATGAAAATTATCGGTGTATAGTACCTTTTTTGCATTTGCATGATGTAAGTTCTGTTATGTCTGGTGGCAGGTCGGACAGAGTCTTAGAGTGGGCATCAGACTTCCATCTTGATCTACTTTTTATTCATACTCTTTAACATTAGGAAGCTGCACCTGCGGCTTTAAAGAGCTTAGCCAAATATTTAGCTGGTGAAAACATCTTAAACAATGTAATCTTAGGTCGTCTTAAGTCGGTGGCAATTTAGCAATGGTTTTTAAAGAGGCCATTAATCCCCTCAAAATGTTAATGGAAGTAACATTGGCAATTTTTGAATAAATTTTTATGAAACATTTTTCAAGATTAGAGAATATGTTTTCTTTTCCCAATGCCAGACTATTGGCTGGTTGTATCATAACCGGTCAGAGAATGAAAATCAGGCAAATTTTCTAGAAGGTATCATTTAAATTAATAATGCAGCGTGAATGCCCCGAATTTTTGGCTGACAATATGTGCAATAAGATACGAGTATCAGCTTCTTCGTGATTTGAATTTAAGAAATCGTCTTTTGATGGTTCAAAATTCGTCCCATATTTATTGATATTCGCGAATCCACCACTAGTTACAAATTAAATATGCTTTTGCTGAATGGAATTTTGAAGAAGTTGCTCTGAGAGAAAATTTGTTAAACGTCTTTTGTTAAATCTGTGGTCGGTGCTTAAAAGGTAATAAGTCGATATTACACATTTTTGAAGAATGGCGCTGGAAAATTTTGGGACATATGAATAAGGATTTTTAGAATCCAAATCGACGATCTTTTTAGGGCATTTGGTCCTGTAAAAATTAAAAAATATGTAGAAATATATTGTTTTAACTGTTTTATGTTACAAAATTTGACTGTTTATGTTTAATTATGATGTTTTGTCTTTCCTGGTTACTCTTGTATTATTATATATGTGTTTTTGTACCTTATTTTTATTACATTACAATGTATATAGACTTGAATCCTTTTAACTGCCTAAAATATACACTCTTCTAAACGTATCTTGATTAAAAGCTCCATTTACGTAAAAAACGACTTATGACCTTTTAAGCGCCGGCCACAGAAATATCGAATGAATAAACAAGTTCTATTGTTGCGGAAGTGGAGTATTGGGTCGGTCAATTTCTACATTAATTGATTTCTGGAATCCTTTCTTTTGACGAGTTTTTGATAGAATGTTCTTTATAATGATCATATACCACATCTATCCTTTAAGCATTAAATTTATTTCTAAAAATAACGTTTACAAATACATTAGCATATTCTTGAAATGATATGCAACTTTTGGACTTTCCCAAACCTTGGACTATTGCCATCCCATCAAAAATGTGACAAGTTTTGCCAGAGTCAATAGGTGCAGGTAAGTCTTTGTGAGTAAATGCCATATTGTTCTAAAATATTTCCCAATGAACTCTTATTTGTGGAGGTGCCGAGATACCCATTTACTGTTATTTACATCGGAGAGGCTGTCAGCTCAAACTTAAATATTTCGGCATAATTAATGTTTCTACCCATATCCTTTGCTAATAAAATTTTTTGAAGAAACTGTTGACCATCCAAGGATTGAGAAGTTGGACAGTTTTTGAGTTTTCTGTTGATTGTCTTTGTCCATTGTATTTTCTTTAATGGCTTATAAAAATCTGGAGTATCAACAATACTTAAAAAACTCTAAAAAGTCGTTTGACCCTTTTCTTCTGCTGTTAATTTTAAGGCCTCTACTTTTGCACTGAAAATTTCCTTAGTTGATATAGAAGTTAATTTCGATGATCCATATTTAAAAACATCAAATTTATTAAGCTGTTCTACTAAAGTAACCATCCATTGTTCATCTAATGCCATTCGTTTTTTCCTCTGTCTCAGCGTTAAACATGAAATATGTAATTAAAACATTGACTTCTTATTTCCATCCTGTTTGTTGCATCAACAAGCATATTGACTTGGCGAGGATTAAGAACATCCCTATTTTGATATCATTTTTGTCTTTGCTTCTTACGACAACAAATCCGTAATTAAAATTTTAAACGAAAACTTATAACTTACCCAAATATATTTAGCCGCAACAGGATGAATGTAGATATAATAAAGACGCAAAAATGTCTATATTTCTTCCCAATTTATTAGGTACTTTAATATATAACACATACACTTATTAATTCTTTAGTAAAAACAGATAACAATATGACACATTGCCCATTGGGACCTAACGAGAAGTTTTATAATAAAAAAATTAAAAAATCCTACCACATCAATAATGTGATGCATCAGCCGGCATGTAGAGAGAAACATAGCTATGCTACGTTGAAGGCGAAGAGAGACATGCACTGAAAGTCGATGAATTGGCGGTGGGAATTAATTACAGCGTAAACCTATGACATCTCTCATCGTTTCTTGTTATATCTTTGTTAATTCAAAAGCAGAAATATGGTGTTTACTCTGTTACCTTGTCAACACATAAACACAATTTTTATGATTTCTTTTTTCATTTAGGCCTTCCTTTTTTGTTAAATGAGTGGTATATTTAAAAAAGACGACTTTTTAACCAAATTTTTGAAGAGCTGAAACTGAGATATTTACGTTTAATTTTTTTTCTGCCGTAAGTACTAATGCAAATGATTTTTAAGTATAAACAGTTACTCCCTTCAAAGATTTTATTGTGCATTGGAACAAAAAATGAGTAACTTTTTCTCTATTCGGCGGTATCAATATCTGGTTTTTTGGCGATAGTGCCCTTCTGCACAGTCTTATTTTGTATTACCTCTGGAATAAGGGTTACCTTATCATGACCTTTTATCTCTGAAAAATTCAGCTTGTGGCAAAAGAGTGGGAGGTAAATCGTTTTCTAGCGCGAATATTTTAATACATACACTCTACGTAAGGGCATCAACTAGGTAGATAGGTTCTGTAAAGTATGAACAAAGAAGTTCTTTAGTGGGCTTCAATTTATTTTCTATAGGTACCTATGCCTTTATTTATAACAACACGGTTATAAAAGCAGAATGCGAACAATTGAGTTGATCACCCCAATGCTGACAAGCTCTATGAAGTGCTCTATTAGTGCGTAATTGTTTAATATTTCAATTTGTGTTATTGACACGCCAATAAGTTTTAAATAAAAATTATATAGATTTAAAAAAATACGTATTTTAAAAATATTTTTGAGTACACTTGGTGTTGCGTTTTTGTCTGGCAAATAAATAGAACATTCTGTATTTTATTTTAGTTTTAGAATGGTTTGATAGTACTGTATGTAGCCCTAGAAACTGTATGTAGCCCTAGAATTTTGTTTAAAAATATAACAGGTTTGTCAAGCCATTATTTTTTTTACGAAATTAGAGAATGATGCAGATCCCAAATTGAATTATCATAATTTAGGTAGGTTTACAATGATTCAAAATTGTTTCAAATACATAATTATAAGATACTAAGCTAACGAGTAGTGGTGATAGAATTGGTTTATTTTATGTCTTAAATATAACCAATTTTAAGTTGAATTTCGTCAATTTTTTCAAATGCAAAATTTTAGCATAAAATTTCTTTAAATTTACCTATCCAACGATACCAACATGTTAGCCAATAACACAAATACAGGGTGTCCCATTTGTGCGTAATTGATCAATAGCTGTTTTAATATTGGAAATACGAAACACAAAAATAATAAAGTTGTTTGACTGTGTTTAATAAAAATTCTTAAATATACGGGGTGTTACATAAACGAGGGGCTGACCCATATCTGCTTGTTTTCACATCGTCAATCAATTTTAATAGACTTCATTTATTTGCTATGTTGAATATAGGGTGTGTTAAAATTTTCAATTTTCTCAATTTTTTTAAATGGAATACCCTATATGTTATACCACCAATTGATTAATACAGGGTCCATTTACAAAATTGAGAAAATCGTAACCTCACGTTTTGAGACACCCTATACAACATAGCAAATTAATGAAGTTAATTTTATTAAAATTGATTGACGATGAGAAAACAAAATTAGTATAACAACCTGCAGGGTGTTTTGCTTTTAAAAAGTATAGATTTGGTTCGCACCTCGTTTATGGACCACCCTGTATATTTAGGAATAATTGTTAAATATAATCATACAACTTTTATATTAAAAATTTCGTCGTATTTCTAATAATAAAACAGCTATCTATCAAATATGCGTTATTGGCTAACTATTGGTATCGTTGTATAGACAAATTTTTAAAGAATTTTATGATAAGATAATATACACGATGATGCATTTTAAAAAATTGAGTAAATTGAACTTAAAATCAGTTCTATCTCCACTATTCGTTAGCTTAGTATCTTGTAAGTCTGTATATTAAACAATTTTGAGATCAATGTAAACCTACCTAAATTATGATAATTTAATTTGCGGTCTGCATCATTCTCTAATTTAAAAAAAAATTAATACTTGGCAATAGTGTAATATTTTATAAAAATATTCTAGGATTGAATACAGTATTACTAAAATATTCTAAAAATAAAATACAGGGTATTCTATCTAAAAAATATACATTTTTATTTGCCAGGAAAAACGCAATACCCTGTATATCCAAAAATATTTTTAAAATACCTATTTTTCAAATCTATATAACTTTTATTAGCTTTTATTAGATTAAATTTGAAGTTTAAAATTTACTGTTTATTCATTTTTGAATTATCGTCAAAACCTAAAGTACCGTTGAAAACTACAAGTCGGAAAAAAAAGCAATCGTATACTTTACTGGATACATGAAAGTTAAAACCTAATTTGAAAAAAAAAAATACATTTAAGCATATTAGATTTGTATGAATATTTGAAATATTCAATTTTATAAAACAACTAAAAGTACCATTAACACCTAGGCTCCAGTATCCAACAAAATAAGCAAGCAATAAATTTTTACCATCTCCGTACAGACATTTTCCGATCTCAAAGTATACAGTTGAGGCTTTCTCTCATTACTTACATATCCTTCATGCTCTTACGCAAATATTGAATATGTTTAATTCTTACAAAATTAAAAAAATCGAATACAAATCAACTTAATAATTGAAATGATATACATATTAGTAAACTCCTAAATAAGGACCTGCATATTTGAATTTATTTTTATTCAAGACGACTTTAGCGCCATCTATTAGAGAAGCTCCGAATTAACCTGTGGCTACTGTATGCAGTTTTAGGAAGTTTTCTTTTATATTTTAGGCAATTATTACACATAAATGGCGATTTATAATTTATTCCAAAATTTACTTCAATGAGCTTTTAAGAAAATTGACGCAATTAATTTAGATATTTTAAGTGACATTTGTTGCTTTAGTATATAGCCTATTCAAAGAAGAATTATTTTCATCATCGGGTAATTATTACTGGTATATTTTTAGCTTTATTTCATCGTAAAAATTACCATATTTTGGGAATTATTTTTAAACGATCCCTTATAGTTAGAGACACCAAAAACCTTTATTGAACAGTAGTATATATCTATTATCGGCAGGAATTTTTTCACTTTTATCTTTGTTGTAGTTTCAGCTAAAAAGTCATTGAAAGAGCGTTGTGTATGCCTATGTTAAATACATTGCCCACGCCCGCCCTTAAATATATTTTATGTATTTTTTTTTCACGTTTTTATTTCTCCGGGGAGGCCCGGTCCCCCGTGATTAATTCTGACGGTGTCCTGGCCTCCGGACTCTCCCTTAGTCGACGCTTATGCATACAAGATGTCCCAAAAAATTTTATATGGGTTAATGGGAAAAATATTTACATTTCACAAAATTATTCTTTATAAAATATGTTCTGGATCACTTGGAAATCCATAATCAAAGTATTAAATTTGTTAAACATTCCATGTTTAAACTCTTTGTATTTACAGGAAGTGGTTCAACTAGTCATAGCCGTCGAATGGACACACGATCAACTGTCGCCGCTCAATATAGTGGGATTGGTGTCGTGCCTGTGCGGCATCTCCTTCCACGTGTTCCACAAGATCAAGAACCAGCCGATGAGGCCGCCGCACCGCCCCTATGAGTCCCATCACGAGGGGCACGAAATTAAGGAGTACTTAATCAACGATTACACGCACGAAAGTCCTAGCGAAAGCGAGGAGGACAGGAGCGATACCGACGTACTGTTCGACATACTCAAAAGGCGCGAAAGATAATGTGATACAAGTCTTCAATAGCGTTAAATCGATTCATTGATAAACCTGCTAGTTGGCCAGATTTGATATCCGTTAAAAAAGATACCTGCGTCGGAATTTCTGTATAATATAAAGGACGAATGGAATTTTTGGATGCTCTTTATAAATAAGTGGATATTTTTATAGTCATTAAAAATATGTTTCTATATTGAGCATATATATTTGTGATGATCTCTTTTTTGGAAGTATTTTTTCGTAGTTAAGTGAGATTAGAAATGTTATTAAATTATTTTTGAATTATTATGAGTAAAAATAATTGTCCAAGTAACAATATGGCTGTTTGTCTTTTAAACATTGTAATTTTGACTTTGTTTAAATGAACAAGTTATAAAAGTAAATTTAAAAAGCTGACTCCAAAAATAAAGTGTTTGATAATTTTCTTATGGATCCCATCATCAGATCTTGGCCAAATTTATATGGGACCACCACTGAGGTGCCCCCTTTCTAAGAAAAAAAAAAGTATCATCGACATCGGGCAACATGGTAAAGAATTATCGCTATACATAACACCAATATTTCAACAAATTAAGAACCTACTTTTTTAAAATCAGTTAAAAATTAGCAAAAAATTGTAAACCACAGACCATTATTATAAAATAAAATAGAAAAATAAGGACCGTTTCTCTCCGGAAAACAATTACTCCTTTGGCTAATACCGCAACAGGCATTGCATTATAACCAAAGGAAAATAGCAGGTAGAAAATAAATTTCAACAATACTTTACTATTTCTAATTTATTTTAAATGAGATACAAATTTTTCCTAGTTATACAATGGGTTACATTTTCTAAGTTGTTCACAACTGGTCCTTCTTTCTAAGTTGTACACGTGTTTTTCTATTTAAAATGTACACAATGAGTCCTTTTTTTAAATGAAATGTCTATCTTTTTAAATTATACAGCGAGTCAAATTTTCTAAGATGTTCACAATTGGTCCTTCCTCTTTCTAACGGGTCTTCTTTTTTTTAATGTACAAAAGACCTTTCTGAGTCATATACACTGGATCAAATATTTTTCTATAAGTTGTATACAATGACTATGCACCACTTTCTGACTCCTTCCTTTTTTTCAGTCATTTACAAAGATGAATCCTGCTACTTCTAAGATATTTACAAAGAAATACTACTTTTTTACGTAGTATACAGGGTGAATCCTAAGTTGATACTTTTTTTTTTAACTCTGTATAGAAGTCAAAATAAAAAACTTTTCCAAATAACTTTTTCAAAAAAAACTCAAAAATAAGAAACTTAAATTAATTTATTTCAAAATGTATCCAATACGTTCCTGTATAACTTTCGTCGAAAAACAAAACTCTGTGGGGTAAATTTTAAAGTTAAACGTGAAAGGAAGTCAGTGATTTTCTCGCAGTTGTCCACACTTCTTTGACTTATCCCGCCTGATCATCCACGAACTACTTAGTATTGAATCTTCGGCAATATCATTATTTAAAATGTGGTCTTATAAACGCACTTTATATTCAATTTACCATACTGAACAGATAAATACACTACTGACTTACTGAAATTAGGATATTGAATTACAAAAACTGCTAGGTACACGATGAATTGTGATTCATATTCATGAGAAAAACTGAAAAACATACTTATTAATTAGTTTAACTTTTCATACACAAGTTCAGGCCCTGAATTATATTTTCTAAATCTGTATCTTTCGTATTTTTGAGTTTTTTTAAAAAAGTTATTTTATTGTTATTATTATTTATACACAGTTAAAAAGTATCAACATAGGATTCAAACAGATTACAAGCAAACTCTTAACGGTACCCAAGATCTTATTGGTAATTTTATTTGTTCATTTCCGACTTTTTGAGGTTATTTCAACTCATCCGACTGAAACCATATAAGTAAATTATTAGACCTTAAATTATTATTTTGCTAAATAACACTGGGTCAAATGTTACACAGTGTGTTAAATTTCCTCAATGACGCCTAAAGAACGATATAGAATAAACGATGCTATTGACTAGACAGAGGTAGAACAGGGCGCAGCCCGCGTAGCGGTAGTGTGTATCTATCTGTCTTATCACAGTAGGTAGTCACAGGATTAACGAGAATATCTCCTTATTTCTCTTACTTGCAAATCGATGGTCTAATTCTAATACCCCGTAACTGCATGGATCGGTATTTTACAGGAGAAGCTTTTTTTAGTTTATAAGATTCCCATATTAAAAACGTATGATGTTATAAATATTTCTCAATCAACGCAGACCTAGTGAGTGCGCCGTGGCTAAATATTATAATATTATTTATTAAAATAATATTGAAAAGAAAATACAGATTTTTAACAACTTAATCACAATATTATTTGACAACCATGCTCCTTATGTAGAAGCCAAAATTACTAAACCGTATGCTCCTTGGTTGACACCTACAATTCGCGAGATGATGAAAACACGAGATAAAGCACTTTCAAAATATAAAAGATCCCAAAATATATTAGACTTCATTCATTACAAAGAAATGCGGAATATCGTTACTAGTGCAATTAGGAAAGAAAAATCAGCTTATTTAAATTATCGTGCAAGCATGCAAAACAAAAAAGATTTTTGGAAAGCAATGAAATCCTTGAATATTTCAAATAAAACATTCCATATTCCTGATGGCTTAAGTGACCCTACTGATATAAACAAGTATTTTACGTCGGTATTCAGTCAGAGAAATTGTTGTCCTTACACTACATCTTATTATAACTCAAATCTATTTAATCCTGGTATTAATTTCTCTTTTAAACTTGCAACAGTAAATGAAATTAGGTCAATAGTTTTGGAATTAAAATCAAACGCATTAGGAATTGATAACATCTCAGCAAAAATGTTACAACTTTCTATTTCAGTCTGTGCTCCTTACATAACGCACATTGTAAATTGCTGTTTAGAAGTTGGTTACTTTCCTGATAGCTGGAAGTATTCCTTAATCAAGCCTTTACCAAAATCAAATAAGCCTGAAACATTTAGCGACCTTCGGCCCATAAGTATTTTACCGACGTTGTCCAAAATGATAGAAAAAGTAATTAGTAAACAAATATATACATACGTATTTTCTCATAATATTGTAACCACTAAACAATCAGGTTTTCGAAAGGGGTTTAGTACTACAACATTACTCTTAGATTTAACAGATAACATTATAAGATCAATGGATGAAGGAAAAGCTACAATAGTTACTCTGCTTGACTTTTCTAAAGCGTTTGACACTATAGATCATCAGCTTCTTTGTGCCAAACTCAAATATTTTGGTTTCGATGGAACCTCACTAAGATTTTTCAAATTTTATTTAAGTAACCGCTACCAAAAAGTAACGTTAGAGAAATCATCTTACTTTATGTGTGTAACATCAAGGCTCTAATCTTGGTCCCCTTTTGTTTTCCATATATATTTCAAACCTTTATAAATTATTGGAGCATGTAAATATACACTCTTTTGCTGACGACACGCAACTATATTATTCCTTTGACCCATGTGAAGTAGATATAGCCTCGCAAAACATGAATTCAGGGCTGGAACTCTGTGTCATGTAGAATTCTACTTATCGCTTTTTACAATGGAATCGATTACTTTCTTTTGTGATAAATACGTTATCAACCGCACGGGAAATATCGCAATGTGGTTTCTTATGAAACTAGTTATCCTGTAGTAAGTATATACTCGTTGGTTTTTTGCTATGTTACACAGAGTGCCACAAAAGAATCTGTTGTAGAAAGCGATAAGTAGAATTCTACATGACACAGAGTTCCAGCCCTGATCTAAATGCAGTATATATATTTTCTATGAATCATAACCTTAAACTAAATGCCAGTAAATCTCATACAATATTATTTTTTCCTAAAAATATAGAACATAATGTGCAACAGAACCTTAAGTTATTCATTCAAAATGAACCTCTAAAATCATGTAGAAGTGCCAAAAACTTAGGCATTATTTATGACTGCAAATTAAGGTTTCAGGACTATGTTTCGCTTCTAGTCAAAAAATCGTATCTGGTTATTCGTCAATTATACAGGAATCGAGGTATTTTGAGTTTCAAATTACGTAAGTTGCTTTGTGAAAGTCTTGTATTTGTCCATCCTAAATTATGGACTTTTAATTTACTATCCTTGTTTGGATCAAATAACCAAATACAGACTTCAAAAGATTCAAAATAGTTGTTGTCGTTTTGTATTTGGTATCAGAAAGTATGATAGAATATCAAATAAAATTAAAGAACTTAGCTGGCTCAATATAGGAAATTTATTTAAATATCAGATGGCGGCCACGGTATTTCGAATTCTTTTAACCTCAACTCCCATATACTTAAAAAATAAATTGATATATCGGAAAAATCTGCACAGTTTACATTTGAGATATCCACACAACTTAACGATTCCGAATTACCGATTATCATTTTTCAAAAGATCTTTCACATATAACGCCATTTCAATATATAACAGTCTACCTAGGGAAATTAGGACATGTTCTCTGACATTTTTAAAACAAAATTATAAAATGTTGCTATTAGTCGAGCAATGAATACTGTGCTAACGTTAATATATTATTAATTTCAAACATTTTTCCTTATTTAATTGTATTTTAAGTTCCATTGATTTCAGTTTAGATTAAATACAGGGTTAACATTTTTTTAATCATAAATTAATTGTATATTAAATTTCTTATTTTTTTTATATTGTAAATGATGGATACCTTTTGATTATTTTAAATTTATATTTATGTTGAGGTTAAGTTGAGTAGCGCAAGCTAGACTTCGCCTCATGATGTTTATGTGCATTGTATATTACAAGCAAATAAAGGCAATTTATTATTATTATTATTAAATGCTAAGTATGATTGCAATATGGGTTATTAGAATGGTAAAATTTCTCACGCCAATAATGTCCAAAGCCAATACGATGTATTTAAACTTATAACAGAGTAAATTACAACCGAATGGCATTAAAAAGTAAAATTTTAATTTTTTGAAGATACGGCGTATTAGAATTAGACCATCGAAATATAATTAAACATCTCATCTTTATTTCGAATGGTCCATGGTTTAACATACCTATTGTATAATACTGAGATAAAAGGTGTTATTGGGTTTTTTACATTTTTTAAGGCCTTAAAACACGCCGCAGTCTCTATTAGAATTTCTTGAATAAATAGCATGAAATCCAATAAAATTCAAGAACAATTTTATATAAGTATTTTCACTTTGAACGGCGCCTTTAGACAGACCAGGCAATACAATTTGTTATTGTTTGCAAGGTTCAGAGGAAAAAGAACTGATAGTCACCCACGAAGGAACTTTGTGTGCATAATCCATTGGTGCCATCAGATTTATCATCTAAGGCATGAGTTTCCAGGTATGGGCCAAGAAACTGGTTGCACGTGAGACATGAGTTACGCCTAAATTGCAATATTTACACATGCATGTGAGAGATGAGATACAAGTTGAGGAACCACTACCCTGCCTAGACCTTGCGCCTGAATGGCTATATTTTTAATTTCATAGTAGGCATGCGATTTACCCACTAAGGGCTAAACAGAATTTTTTTCGGGACGTACTACTGCGGTAGGGTTGGGTAAAACAGGTTAATTTCGTTTTAAAAATTATTCAAATCGGGTAACTTTGGACCCGGTTTTTATTATAAATCTGAATTTATTTATTATTGTTGCACAATTATATTAAATAATGCACCTACTGGTGTTCCTGTAAAATTATCTATATGAATTTTAAATTAAAAAAAAAAATAAAATTTATTGTAAATAATATAAAAAAAAATTATTTTTGGGTATGGTCCAAAGTTATATTGGATTTGGGGTAACATTGACCAAAGTATTTTTATCGAGATAAATTACTGATTTCTTACAATTTAAAGGCTACGGGTAAGATTAAACCATATTAGTTTTAATGTAGAGACCTCAGGTCAGTTATTAGTTATAATTAATTTGTATTTAAGTTGACAAGGACACCAGCAAAATAATATCATCTTTTTTAGAACCTTTCTTTAGTGGCATTTCACCCATATACGTTTGTGTTGGAACATATATAGAAACATAATTTATAAAAAAAAAATCAAAAGTTTTATTCATGGTCTGGTCTAATGTTGCCCCATTGGTCCAAAGTTACCCGATTTGACTGTATATTGAGCATTAGGAAGCTATTTTGCTCCAGAGTGTTGATAATTCTGAAATGAGTGTTTAATTAGAGATGTGCCGCAGTATAATTTGTATGTAGATGTGGAAATTCCGAAAATGCTCTAATTCCTCCTCATATCCCCAAAGTGAAAACAAACCGAAGGAAAATTGAACAACTGAGAAATAAAGAAAGAAAAAATGCGTGCTAAGACCGGGAATCAAACCTGGAACCTCGACCAATTGGGCCATCTCAGCACGTACGCTTTGATGTCCGAATTCGTAAACTCGCGTCGGTACTCACAAATTCTCATCCCATCTCAGCTCTCTAAATTCTTCTTAAATCCACCCTTTTTTGACAACGTGTAGAAATACAGTATTTATAATTACATTAAAACTAAATATCTAAGATCCTTCATTCGTTCAACAGTGCTAAGTTTTCGAATATGGAACGACGTAAACGTGAAATGAAGGTGACAAAATCGGTTTAGATTCGAAAATATAACCAATAATTGGAACAATCTCTTGGGGTTATTACAAAAAAAAAAAAAAAAAAAAAAGATACTTCTGGGTGAATATAACTAGAAAATATCGGAAGCCTGTATCAGCCTAAGCAAGAACAAGCTACGCATTGTAAGAGGGATCCTTACTGAGCATTTCCGACTCAAAGGACACCTTAGTAAACAGAGTAGTAGAAGATAGTAAGTGCAAATTCTGTGAGGAGGAAGATGAAACCTCCATCCACATTCTTACTGAATGTGTAGCACTTCAGAATCAAAGGGCATAGGAGCATACTAAATAGAAGAGGTCGATCTACCTAATGAAGCTACTCCACATCCTTGAGAAGATAGGATTGGAAGGGTCGTTATTTCTCGAAATGGTGAAATTTATGCTATTAAAACAAGTATACTTTTTTGTTTAAATAAACATGGTATATTATAAAGATTTGAAAAATTTAGAAAACCAAGAAAAAAAAGGCATAGAGTATATGGCGCCTTCTTTGTCTTATCTCAAAATTGATAATATAATACACTATCATTTACTAGCCCAAAAATATAACCCGACCAAATATATTTTAACTTTAACATGCTGTATATGTGCAGCAGATATCATTTGACCCAGGGTTAATTAAAAAAATATTAATATTGTAAAATCCTGAAGCTATGATTAAAATATTTACTATCCCTGAGATTATGAAAGGTTTAAAATGGTTTTATAAATACTTAATATTAATTTTTTTAAATCATCCCCTTTCATATGGATTAATTTTAACAGCTTTTTTTAGGACATCAAGGAATTGTAGAAAATAATTGTAAATTTATATATTTGTTAATGGCAATACTGTTACTTGGGTAAATAGTTACTCAATAGTTGTTAACAAGCACTAATCTCAATTTGAGACTGAATCATACTATAGATATATTTCGCACATAGTATATATAAAAAAGAATTATCTAGTCCTTTCGACAAAACCAATTAATATTTATTCAATTGTAAATATTCCATAGTCTCTTCTTACACTAATGTATATAAAAAAACAAATATTTTTGTCAATTGTGTAAAAAGAAAACAAACTAATTATTTATTTACATTTATTAAAACTTTGAACATTTGTACAAAAAATATTGTAAATGAAAGAGGGAGTACACTTTTTAGAGTGAAATACTATGCAAAATGCAAGTAATATAAACTGAGTATTTTTTTCTTAATATCTGTTCTTTTGTTAGAAAATTTTTATAGTCTTATGACTAAATATAAGTTATTCTGGTCATTGGGTCACAAAAAGTGGACTCGGTCTTTTAATTCTTACCTTAACCTCAAAATTGAACAGGCAGATTTTATAACATAATCACTGTTAAAACATTCGTTTTCTAAAGTCTTAATCATTCGTAATTGTTTTTAATAGCAACCATAATAATATCACATTTTTAGAATAGTTGCGAGAAAAAAAAAATAAATATATATGTCAATTACCATTTTTACTCGCATAGGTATAAAACATTCATTTTTTTAAGTTGTTATAAATATAGCCAAAATTCGCCAAAAAAATGATGTGCCATTTTGTTCAAGATCCCTTTAATTGTCAAAAAATGTATTTCCATTTTATTTTATGGTCACTATAAAAAAATACCAATTTTCAATAGCTATTAAAATTGTTGCTATAAAAAACAGTTAGCAATTTTTTCAAATAGTTGCTAAAAAAGATGTAATTTTTTGATTAGCTACTTAACTAAGCATTTAGTAGCTATAAAAGTACATGTTTTAACTTAGCCATCGTATAAAATTAAACTGCATAAAATCCGCCCATATTAATTTAAGAAAATATAAATTTTTGGAATTCCGACATATCTACCTCCAGTTTATCCAAATCTATAAAGTTTCAATTTTATAAAAAAGTAGACAGGTCTTTTTTAAAATATAAATCTACCAATTGTAAATTAAGTCTTAAAAATTACAAATAAAAATAAATTAATAAACATATATCACATCTTTTTTTTACCTAATTTTGGTTTTTAGAAATTCGAAAAATCTTCATGGAAAGAAATGAGCAGAAGTAAAATAGCTTTTTTACTTTTTCAATATTTTTATAACTTTTTAACTCAAAATTCTCTTAAAGCACGCAAATTGAATTAAAAATAAAGCCCAATTTTTTAAATGATTTTTAAATACACCTTTACTTAAGAATGCACACATTTATCATATCAGAAACATTTAACGGGAAATACAATTTATACACATAAATTATTTCTTATAATTGTAAAATTAAAAAAATAAGCAAACACATTGCAATGTCTCTTTAAATGTTCAATTGACATTTTCTTTTTCATTTTTTAAGCATGATTTTCAAAAGGATCAAATACCATATACAAATTCTAAAAAAATAAGTATTACAAAAATTGAAACTGAAATATATACATAATCCTTAAAAATCGGAAAAATTTCCTTGAAATTAACTGAAATTCAGGCGAAACAATTTTCTTAATTTTAACAAGTATTTCAACACATATATTTTCCGATACAAGATACAACGATTCCTGCCTCTATCTATGGTCTACAACATTTACGACAATCAACGTAGATATCAAATTAAAACATGTTCCTCGTTATTTACTTCACACATTCAATTCCTTCCGAGAAGAGTCGGCATACCAGCAAACTTGTTTGGCACCTTTTTTTGCAATCTGGTGTCCAACGAGATTTTTACCCTCTCTGGTAACGATTTTAGTTCTTCATCGTCATAGGTGTACATGAACTTGCAATTACCGAGTTCCAGTTCCTTTTTCTCCATCATCTCATTGGCGTGATCTAGGCAATAGGTTATGCCTTCCACCGTATCGAACATCTATACATAAAGGTGATTTTGTTACGATATTTAATGCCAATCGAAAAATAAAATAATGTTTTAAGTGATCTATTTAATCCTGAGCATTTTCTGTTGAAGACAGAAAAGCGAGAAATGTAATAGAAATAGGAAAATCAAGAAAAAAGCAATGAAGAATGTACAGGAGGAAATTGATAGATAAATTAAAAAGATCCGAACTGATAGGGAAAAAACTTTGATAGAGATGAAAATCTATATAGATATAAGAAATAAAGAGACTCAATACTCACCATAGACAAAAACAGACTGCACCTACATATCTCACACTCATAATCCCCCTCATCGCCTTGCTGGAATTTCTTCTTCTTTCCCTTAGCCACCTCCGGTATGGGCAACTTCTCCCTGACCACCTCGCCCATCTTCGCCAACCGTTCTCTCCTGTTCAGCTCACCGCCGCACAATTCCTGAACGAGCGGCAATGTCTGTCGCACGATTTCCACGTTACATTTTCCATCATTGACCACGCTCGTCAGCAGCCGTTCCAAAGAGAACATGGCGGGTTCGTTGCTGCGTCTCAAACCGTCGAACAGCGCCCGAGCAGTTCTGAGCCAGTACGTCGGCGCGAAAAAGACGCTCTCGGACACTACATAACCCGTACTGATGCTGGAAGTGAAAGCCTTGGGGAACACTACGATGAACTGACCGGGTTCCTGCACCGAGTGACACAACGAGACGTTGTTTTCGACCAACAGGTTCGGCGGTACCATTATGGTGTCGGAGGGCAGCCAGAGTTCTTTGTTTTTGCAATAATTCGGCACGAGCGTTTTTAGAGCCGCGTGGAATTGATCGCCCATGGAGTTGGGAACGCCGTACCAGATTTTTGTGCCGCCTGTGTGTAGGTATTCGATCCAGGGAAGGCCGTGCGGGTCTCGGTACCAACAGCAGGCGCTGAATACCATGCCGAAGTGCAGAGTTGGTACTGTGACACCTGTAAAAATAATATATATAATACTCTAATTTAGTGATAATGTAATTTTAGTTCCACTGGCAATTAAAGTAACAGTAGACTTTTTGAATGCGTTTTGTTTGTATTGTTTACCTAAACTTTTTAACTTTTATAAATATATTCATAAAGTAAGTAGACAACATGTATCAAATACACAATAATTTAGTTATCAGTTACATACCTTTAAACTATTTTAACCGACTTCAAAAAAGGAGCAGGTTCTCAATTCGTCGGTATATATATTTTTTATGTATGTTCAGCGATAATTCTTTAACACTGTGTCCGATTTCAATGATTCTTTTTTTGTTAAAAAGGGGGTACCTCAGGGGTGGTCCCATATAAATTTGGTCGTCAAGATGTGGTGATGGCACCTGCACGATTTTGAAGTCGGTTTTTTTAAATTATTTTTAATACTTGTTTATGACTTGTAAACCCTATTTAGAAAAAAACTAAAAACGTATATGTCAAATTCAATGATGTTTTTGTTGAAAGTTTAGTTATAAGTTAATTGTCAGTGGAACCAAAATTGCATCACACTAATATGGCGTATTAGACATTCCAACGACCTGTCAAACAGTAGCTGTCAGTGGAAAGGACTCTTATATCTAAGGGGGTTGCGACATAGCCTTCATCTTGGACGCTATTATTATTCGAAATAGTAGTCACTATAATAATATTATCATTGTGTTCGACATAAAATATTTAAATTTAATCCATTATTCATTATTTCACGTATTGTAGATATAATACATTGTATGTCGCAACCCTTTAGACATACCAAACCACACCGACAGTTCTTTTGCTTGGAATGCATAAT
Source organism: Psylliodes chrysocephalus (assembly GCA_927349885.1). Classification (NCBI taxonomy): domain Eukaryota; kingdom Metazoa; phylum Arthropoda; class Insecta; order Coleoptera; family Chrysomelidae; genus Psylliodes; species Psylliodes chrysocephalus. Next base: position 19,517,674 of record OV651824.1, on the reverse strand, counting down.
TAAATTAAAATTAAATCTGTGATAGTTTGAACTGAAAATACAAATTTTGGAGTTAAGCAACTTCTGCTCTGAAGCGATGATTTTTCAACTTGTAAAGCACACCGAGCATTAAAGATCTAGTTAAAAACTGGAGGGTATCGAGTGAACCATCTCTATCTGATCACAAGATAATTGTGTTTACATTCCTGAGACGATCCTCAGGAGGAATCCTAGAAAAACAGACTGGGACAAATACAACACCATTCTAAAACAAAATATAGTATGTATCCAGACAAAAAAGGGGCCGGGGCACCCACTTGCTCTAGAAATCGATCTCGAAGAACTAAATGGTGTAATACTTGAGGCATATGAATCAAGCTGCCCCATTCAAAGAAATAGAACTAGTAGGGATGCTCCTTGGTGGAACCGTCATCTGTCAAACTTACGATCCGAAGAGCGGAAGCTCTATAATAGGGCCAAGCACAGCGGAGATTGGCAGAGCTACACCGAGGCGCTTACTACTTACAACAAAGAAATCAGGAAAGCTAAACGTAACAGCTTTAGAAAATTCTGCGAGGATAAACTCTACACCTGCGGCAGCAAGACTGCACTGGGCCCTGGCAAAAGGGAGAGTTGATACAGTTATGGCATTAAAGAAACCAAATGGAAGCTTCACGGAGAGTGAAGAGGAAAGAGCTCGCCTCTTACTCGAAACTCATTTTTCTGGAAGCACACCTTTTCTAATAAGGGACACAACTAAGGTAAGCAGACCCCCAAGAGAGGCCGCTGTAGTGGCCAAACACATATGCAGCAGAAATCGGTTAAGGTGGGCCGTAAACACTTTTCAACCGTTTAAGTCTCCAGGTGTGGATGGAATATTTCCTGCCCCAGGAGGAATTACTACCACACATAATCCGGCTATCCCGGAGCAGTCTGGAGCTGGGATATATACCAGAAGCATGGAGAAGGACCAGAGTCACCTTTATTTCAAAAGTAGGGAAAAAGGATACCACACATCCTAAATCTTTCCGTCCAATCAGCCTAACATCCTTTGTATTAAAAACAATGGAGAAGGCTGTTGATAATTATATCAGAACAGAAGTCCTGAAGAGGGTGCCACTCCACCACAGCCAACACGCGTACCGAGCAGGAAGATCTACAGAAACTGCCCTGGTACAGTTGACTGATGTAATCCAGGATGCACTGACAAACAAAGAAACGGTCATGTGTGCCTTCCTAGACATAGAAGGAGCTTTTGACAACACGCCACACGAATCTGTAAAAAGAGCACTTGCATACAGAGGAGTAGATAACATCACATCTAGATGGATGGCTCAGCTGTTATCTACAAGAACTGCAGAGACACGGATAGGGCAGGACACCATCTCCATCTGCACAACCAGAGGATGTCCACAAGGAGGAGTTCTATCCCCACTAATGTGGAGCCTAATCGTAGTCGAACTTTTATGCAGATTGACTGACCTCGGCATACCCTGTCAAGGTTATGCCGACGACATAGTCATATTTGCTAGTGGCAAGTTTAGTAATATCCTGTGTGATATAGTCCAGCGAGGACTAGAACATACCAAAAGATGGTGCCGTGAAGTGGGACAGTATAAACCCTACAAAAACAACACTAGTAGCCTTTTCAAGGAAAATGAAACTTAATCTCAAAACCGTTAAATTAGACGGGATACATATAGAATGGAAAAATGAAGTCAAATATCTAGGCCTAACCCTGGACAACAAACTTCTCTGGAACACGCATGAGAAGGAAGTAGTAAATAAGGCCACAAAAGCCCTAATGGTATGCAGAAACATTGCAGGTAAACGATGGGGATGTAACCCAAACATACTGCGATGAATGTATACTGCAATAGTGAGACCAATCATCATTTACGGGGCTATAGCCCGGAGTAACAGAACTAGTTTAGCTACTACGAGAGCTAATATCTCAAAAGTACAAAGACTAGCCTGTGTTTGCATTACTGGTGCAATGAGAACCTGTCCTCCGGCCGCAATGGAGGTGATCTTAAACCTCACCCCTCTACATTTAATGATCGAGAATGTGGCAAAAAGGACACGATATAGAATGATCAGGAACGGAGTAATCAGACGAAAGTCTACTTGCTTCAGGACTAAAGATACCTGGGACATGCCCCAGGATGAAATGCAAAAGAAGTACAGTTTTGTGAAAAACTTCAAAACCACAGAGCTGGGCTGCAAGAAAGAATGGAGCCAAGAATCCGTCGCGCTTGCAGTGGTATACGGACGGTTCCAAAACCATAGAAGGAACTGGAATAGGAGTGTATGGGCCGAGAACCAAGCACTCCGAAAGCTTGGGAAAATGCCCAAGCATCTTCCAGGCGGAAATTCACGCCATCGAGAAGTGTATCCAGTTTAACATCGAGAGAAACCATCATAGACAAGAGATTATCATCATGTCCGATAGTCAAGCAGCCATCAAAGCGCTGAGCTCTTACGTAATCAGCTCAAAAATGGTCTGGAGATGCCTAGAACAATTGAATGAGCTAGGCGAGAAAAATAGAGTTACTCTCACTTGGGTCCCGGGACATAACGCGGTACAGGGTAACGAGATTGCAGATAGTCTTGCAAGGAAAGGGGCTCAAACACCCTTTGTAGGACCTGAGCCGTTCTGCGGTATCAGCAGTAACATAATATTAGGAGAGATTAAAAAATAATTGGGCAGTAGAAGAACCGATAATTGGAACAATCTCTTGGGGCTGAGACAGGCCAAGATACTTCTGGGTGAATATAACCAGAAAAGATCGGAAGCCTGCATCTGCCTGCGCAAGAACAGGCTACGTTTGTAACAGGGATCCTTACCGGGCATTGCCGACTAAAAGGACACCTAAGTAAACTGGGAGTAGTAGAGGATAGTAAGTGCAGATTCTGTGAGGAGGAGGACGAAACCTCCATTCACATCATAACTGAATGTGTAGCACTCCAGAATCCAAGGGCACTATATCTAGGAGGATATCAAATAGAACAGGGAGATTTGCCTAACTTGAAGCCACTTCAAATCCTACACTTCCTTGAGAAAATAGGATTGGAAGGGTCGCTATGGCTCCATGACAAAACAGCGCAGGACAAAATGGCGCAGACAAAATAGCGCAAGGACAAAATAGCGCAGGACAAAATAGCGCAAGGACAAAATAGCGCAGGACAAAATAGCGCAAGGACAAAATAGCGCAAGGACAAAATAGCGCAAAGACAAAATAGCGCAAAGACAAAATAGCGCAAAGACAAAATAACGCAAAGACAAAATAGCGCAAAGACAAAATAGCGCAGAACAAAATAGCGTAAGGACAAAAGGCAAGGAGAAAAATAGTGCTCAACTATAATTACTACCACTATTTTAATTTACAAAATTCGCATACAGTTCTAAAGTTTAAGTTAGTAATAAGTCAGATTTTTATAATTTTATTCTTTTTATATCAAATAAAATAATATCAGTGTAATAATTTAATTGAAAATTTTACAAGATGTCTAATAACAAATTATAACGGTACGCAAGCATACACTTAGTCGAACAAACCACAAAAATTCAGACTAAATACTAAGTAAAGGAGCAATATTTCTTAGATAATCCAGCGATGATACAGTGCCCCAAGTCTTTATCAGTGCTTTTATTTTTCGGTTTAGTGTAATATATTTCTTTTTAGAAGCTTCTGGTCTCCGCTCGCCGTTATTAAAACGTTGTATGATAATTTCGTAATAATCAATTTCTCTTCTAATTTGACTAACTAATTTAAACATTGATGGACGATGACAGTCTAAAGTTTTTTGAAATGCATTATGCCATGCTTCTACTGAATTATTCGTTCTCGGAAGATCCATTAAAACTCGATCACACATATTCCAGTGGGTAATTGGAAAAAGAGGAACTTCGCGCGTTCCTAACTTAACCCGACCAATATAATACTTTTCCCAATAAGTCAAAAGAGGTCGTAAATCTGGCACACATATTTCAGAGAGAACGTCAAAAACAGAAGCCACTTCTCTTGGAGGAACAAAACATAACGCTAATATCATTTTAGCATTAATACGAAATTGTTCGTTTTCTCTATAAGTTTTCGTTAAATGCAATTTTTGAATTTTTCTCCACAAGCTTTGTCCCAAATGAAACAAACAACCAATAATCTTCAAATTAGGAAAAACAGAAGCGGCTGCATTACATATCGCTTCTTCAAAATCGAGCATCATTGTAACTGGTGTTAAATTTGGTTCAATCTCTTTGATTGTTCGAAAAAATCTTACATAAGTGTCTTCGGATTTATTCAATAAAAAAGCATAAATTAAAGGAATTGCTCTGTTGTCGATCAACGCATGTAAAGTAAATACTTGGGTAAAAAATTCTGGAGCAACTTTGAATGTACCGTCTGCTAACCAATTTTCGTATTTTTGTAAGAGACTTACATTTTCCCTTGTCCCAAAAATTATCATTCTCTTAGGGTCTTTGACACCAGAATCCCATAGAAGCATATGTTTTCCTCTAGTTGTAACTTGTAGATCTTCTGGAATTATTAATTCACGTAACGATCTGTAATTAGTGTAATGTAATATACATTTATTCCTTTGGCGATGAATATTTTTTTGTAGAGACGTATATTTCGGCAGTGAAGATGAAGCGAGCAGAGACATTCCTTGAGTTGCTTCTTGAATTACTTCTCTAGCCTTAACTCGTGTTTGGTTTGCTTTTTCTCTAATTTTATTTACTACAGTACGGGCATTATTATCCTCTATATCAGGTGCATGGTTATGCATAGTTATAATCTTTGGAGTCTCTTTAATTGTCTTCACACGTCCTTTACACCATACCTTAATGCATCTCCATGATTTTGATTCATCAACATTGACTCTATCTAACCTGTAGCGATAGCTTTCAAATATTAAAATATCTCTGCCTTTTTGTGATTGAATGAATTCCATATTTAAATCACTGCTATTTCAAAATAAAAGTCAAATACCTATATCCAAGGAAACCAAATTATTCAATAATAAAAGAGATGAATCGTAGTTTACCATAGATTAGGTAACAGGGGTCGGTCAGACCATACGAATAAAATGTTAGAGAGACGGAGCTACAGTCCAAACATTTAATACATAGGCGTCGCCGATACAGTATTCGTTACGCATTATTTCAAGGAATTACATTAAAAATTTCTTGTTCGTTTGCCCTAGTTTTTCCTTGTAAGTATTCTAATTGAAATAAAAAAAACAACCAATTTACCTAACCTGTGCTGCCTGGTGCCATTGCATGTTGCACAAGGCACAGGTTAGGTAAATCAATTAAGTTTTGTTTTATTTTAAATAGAACACTAGAATATTTTGATCTTGCGCTATTTTGTCCTGCGCTGTTTTGTCCTTGCGCTATTTTGTCCTTGCGCTATTTTGTCTTGCGCTATTTTGTCCTTGCGCTATTTTGTCTGCGCTATTTTGTCCTGCGCCATTTTGTCCTGCGCTGTTTTGTCATGGAGCCGGGTCGCTATAGGCATTGAGACATTTCCTTAGTGCAGTGGCGACAGAAGGGGGCACAATAGATATTTTAGGTCGCAGTGTATTAACACCCCATTCTCAACTAACATAATTGTCAGTGAAACCAAAATTGCATCACACTAATATGGCGTATTAGACATTCAAACGACCTGTCAAACAGTAGCTGTCAGTGGAAAGGGCTCTTATATCTAAGGGGGTTGCGACATAGCCTTCATCTTGGACGCTATTATTATTCGAAATAGTAGTCACTATAATAATATTATCATTGTGTTACGAAATAAAATATTTAAATTTAATCCAATATTCATTATTTCACGTATTGTAGATATAATACATTGTATGTCGCAACCCTTTGGACATACCAAACCACACCGACAATTCTTTTGCTTGGAATGCATAATTAAATTAAAATTAAATCTGTGATAGTTTGAACTGAAAATACAAATTTTGGAGTTAAGCTACTTCTGCTCTGAAGCGATGATTTTTCAATTTGTAAACCCTTAGACTGAAAATGTCAGATAAAATTTGTAGCAAGAATATCATAGCCTACTAGATAGGCTCCGCAAAAAGAGAATGACCCTCGAAGTAATTTTTCTCAATATTTCACACCAGATTAGATAAAAAAAAATCTAGCACAAAATCACTAAATACAACAAAATCTAAACAAAGCGACATCACCCTGAGAGACTACTACCATCTTGTGTGTGATTTTCTACATAGATAAATATTTCTAGTGGTACTGTGATCGAATTGGTCATCAATTAAAAGAGACTGAACAGATGTTTACCAAAAGTTCAGCAAATACAGGGCGAGTCGGGAGGAGCGCACCAAACTCTAGGAGTATATTATACACGTGAAAATAATGTAAAAAAACTCATTATGTTCTTATCCGATTTTCATTTGTTTTCAAGTTATAGCATATTAACAAATAAACAAATTTACACATAAAAATTCTCTTATTTTAAATTTGAATAAGTATCTGGCATTTTGCAACACTAACAATCACATAAATTCAAAATTAAACGTTCAGTTACTGTACACTGACAGTTCATCAAAACGTCAGAATTATCAAATGCCTTTGAGCCTTGAACATATGGCATACTTTGATAATGTTAAAATTCAGAAGTGGAAATGTAGATGAACATTTTTAATTACGCCATAACTTGAAAACAAATGAAAATCGGATAAGAACATATGAGTTTTTTTACATTATTTTCACGTGTATAATATACTCCTAGAGTTTGGTGCGCTCCTCCCGACTCACCCTGTATATCAGTAGAAATTGGATCATAGGAGGGGGTTTAAGAGGGTTGGTAAGTTAAAAAAAACGAATTTTGAGATTAAAACAACAGGGCATTAGAAATTACATTTTTTCTGTTGAAAAATATAAATCTCATAGGTGAACTTTGAGAAGATTAAAAAAACTTTAAATTCGCAAAAAAATTGTATGGCTTTAAAACTATAGAGTACCTACATACTTTTTTACTCCAATAAATTTAAACTATTTCAATTATAACTGTATTTATTAAAGATACCATTTAAAAATCCTTACTAATCCTAAAAAAATTAAATAATAGCTGAACATTTGGTAAAAATAGTTATGGTTTCTCTTAAGGGAACAATGTTTTGCCATCTGCACTGAAAGTAGAACAAAATTTTTTAACATGTTTTGGTGCAAATTCTCGAGCTGAGTAAGGGCACTTTACTTCGACAATTAAGCTCCTAATAAACCATAACCTTTTTTTAAACAGACGAATAAACCACATTCAACAAGTGTATTCGTTGTAAGAGAAGAATATGCTTTCGTTAAGTTTACCATTTATTCGATTTGTTTTAATAACGGTTTATACAATATTGATTCAACCAATTTTCCAAAATTTATTCGTTTTTTTTGCAAATAATACCAAATTTAGAAGCAACTTGTTTTTCTATAAAGTTGAAGTAACCAAATAGGACCAAATTAATAAGCCAAACCGGCAGCCTGACATCTAATTTTGAAACTATATCTTCTACCATAAAATGTTTGCATTATTAAATTTAACAATTTTACCCGTAAGGGGGTGAATTAGGGGGAGTATTATTAATATTATTATTATTTATGGCCATATGATCGGTGACTCCATTCACCATCAACAATTACAGCAGACTGTCCTAATTTTTCTGATGTTATATTATTAGTTTCGATATTCTTCTTTTTCTGCTTCTTGAATAGCATTTGTTAGACACTCCTGCCATATTGTCCCCAATTCTTGTCGATATTTTATAAAAAATCTTAATATCAAAAGAAGGAATATCCAATTTTGACAAATTTTCTTGCAAAGAGTAATGTCCTTTGCCAGTAGATGTAGTAACTAGAAGATTTATCTTCGTAGTTTCTTTATTTATGGTTCTAGATTTCGCAAATTCACAAGCGGAAAATTTAAAAAATAATTTTGAATTTGGCCCTATATTGAATTCCTTGTCAAATGCTAAATAATCAGTTCTTTGTTATGCAACATTTATGACTTTGCAGTGATCTTATATCACCAATGAAATGACGATTCGTCTACCAAAGATGGGAAATGAAAACTATCCACTCTAAATAATTTTAAAGGTGAACGTCGTTCTGTTCATGTATACTTGTAACTTTCACACTCTCCACGTTTTTCCAATGAAACACCCTCTATAGTGGTAAGATAATAACTCAAAATGGATCCCATATAAATACATTTCATTAAGTTAAATGACAATCGGTTTTGGCCTTAGGCCATTATCACGTCTAAAAATTAAGTGATAAGTGCGAACAATACACTAGAAGCAAAATTATATGAAGTGTGGCAACACTCTAGTTATTATTTTGCTAGACGTCTCTTTTAGCGGCGATATAAACTAACGAAATATTGTTGCATCACATACAGAACCCTGTAACTTTAATAAATTGTGTATTAAATTTGATTCGACAGGTAGAGTCATCTCTAGTCAGAAATGAGTGAAGAGCTAGGTCCATATAAACAATAACTAGAGCTAATTTATGTCTACTGCGCATGCAAAATGGTACTACAGATCAGAATTCTTTCCGCGAATAAAGCTATTATAAACACACAAACAATTACCCTTTCTATATATTCTTATAATAGGTAAGAGGAGAAAAACGCTTACCCATCAACGGTCCCAAAGAGCGAAGGATAGATCCAGTGTTGTTAGTCAACATTTTAAGATTCCACGGATGTTTGGCAAACGGGCTATTTTTCGTCACGGGAAACCCGTAACCCCAATTTCCGCAATCTATCGATCCAGAATGGACGCAAATGTGATTCTCTCGCAACACCACGTACTTCCAATATTCCTGTTCCACCTGCAACAAGCGATGTTTTAGTCTGCAGAAGCAGAAACTATAATTTAAAGAAATTTTAATTGGTAAGGCTTTGAAATAAACGTAATAGCCAAATTGATCGATCTTCCCACAGCTTATGATTTGAAATTTGGGTCCGTTGAACGTATTAGGTACAAAATAAGACATTTGTGCTTACCTCTTGAGGTGTGGGTTCATTCGTTTTAAAATACATGCTCATCGTATTTCTTGCTATTCTATAAAAAGCGTTCAGCGCCACATTCCGTCCTTTAGTGATGCATTCTTCAGAATCTTCATCGATCTCAGAATCACCTTCATCCAGTTTACCCTCTTGCGATTTTACTAAATTTCTAGATTCCTTTTTGGCCCATTCTGTCTCGACTTCGTCGAAGAGCTTCTCCCTTTCGGCTGGAAAATAATTTTCAAATATAAATACGGAATTACCGGAAGTTCGAACAAATTTTCTTACCTGGCGAAAGAGTATCATAAGGTAACAAGTATTTGCAATAGATGTCGTCTAATTTCGTAACGCGATCTTGTGCCGATTTGGGTATTTTCATCAGTTCGGAAACTTTGGACCATTTTTTCTTTTCGATGACTTCCTTCAGACCGCCCAGACATTGAACAGTTTGATATAAACGTGGTAGGTCGATTTCCATTCCGCCGATCTAAAATTTTTAGAATATTTATGTTTGCATTGGTATTTTTCTACAACGAGCAATTAATTATCCAATTAAATCATTCAATATAATCAAGAAAACTCCAAACTTATTCTATTGAATAACGCAACGTTACCACATTTATGACTATGGATAATCTTTTGTACAATTGGATAATTATTTGATTGTTGCATGCTGAATTTATGGACGGGGTAGAAAACAGATTTATTAAAAAAATCTACATCAAATAGATTTACACCCGGACATCTATTAGCTAAAGATTGAAGTAGTACAGGGTGGCGCGTGGCAGAGGCATGGATTTTGAAATGAAATAAAACGCAGACTGTTAAAAAATCTCTAATTTTTTTATTATTTCCTTTTTTATTAGCATGGGAAGTTTAGGTTTTAAACAAAGTATCGCCCAAATGGCGCCCCTCACACTCCAAACATTGAGCAAGTCTTTTTCTAAAGGATTCGTGTACTCTTTCAAGCATTTCCACAGGCATTTCGGCGATTTGAGCTCGAATGTTGATTTTGAGGGCTTCCAGGGTCCTAGGACGATCTTTATAAACCTTGGATTTCAGGTATCCCCACAGGAAAAAATCACAAGGTGCCAAATCAGGAGAGCGCGCTGGCCAGATCAAATCGCCTCTTAGAGAGATGAGGCGCCCGGGAAATCTGTCTCGCAATAAGTCCATGCAAATCCTTGCTGTGTGGGCTGTGGCTCTGTCCTGCTAAAACCAGACGTCTTCCAGCTTCATCGCTTCCAACTGAGGCAAAAAAAAATTCCTGGAGCATGGCCAGGTAACGTGCAGAAGTGACGGAAACCGCTCGATTATTTTCTTCAAAAAAGAAAGGGCCGATGATCCCAGTTCTTGAAATTGCACACCATACTGTCACCCTGTCGGAGTGCAAGGGCCTCTGGTGTAGCTCCTTGGGATTTGTGTCACTGTAATACCGCATATTTTGTTTATTAACACATCCAATGAGGTGAAAATGGGCCTCGTCAGAGAAGAAAACGATTACGTCTCGAGGCAATGCAGCAAGCATATTTTCACTAGCGCGTGCTCTGGCTTCAAAATCACGAGGCTTTAATTCTTGGACGACAACCATCTTGTAGGGGTGATAATGAAGATGTTGTTTAACAATTCTTTGAATAGAACATCTCGAAATGCCGAGGGCACCTGCCTGTTTCCGAACTGAACGCCTGGGAGATCGTTGAAGTGCATCTCGTACCCTCCGGATGTTTTCTGGGGTAGTGACGGTAATCGGAGGCCCCCTTCTTACCGTGGACACATTTTCTGTATCCTGGAATGCTTTAACCCACGCAAGAATTCGATTGCGATCGGGAATACGGCCTCGGGGGGTTATATTAAACCTTAAACGGAAAGCACGCTGCACGCGGATGATAGAACGGGCGTTCGACAAATAAGTTTCGACACAAAAGACGCGTTGATCAACAGACCACTCCATAACGGCGACTGACACCGAGCGGTACATAAATTTCCCTTCCTCCCCTTTTGTGCCTGCCGACTCTCAACCGTCTAGCAAAATTAAGACCATACTAATCCCCCCTTCAAATCCATGCGTCCGCCGCGCGCCACCCTGTACAATTACAGAAATCTTCAATGGTAAATTCTGACCTATTATGTATTGGTGGGAGTGCCAACAGGTTTGCCAGTGAAAAAAATATATAATAGACCAGAATATTAAATACCATTTTTTATTAATTACTGGAATTTTATCAAATAAAACATTTATTTCATAAACTGTGTCGTTTTATAGTCCATTTATAAAATTATTATAATAATAGTAACTTTACGACATATTTTAGATGATAACGTATATTTTGTTTTAATACTTTTATTGTAGTTAAAAATTATTATTTTCTTTTAATGAAATTCGACACTGACTTCGACTTCCTACACTAAATGTTGAAAAAATCAAATATATCAACTGGCATCAAAATTTATAATTTGGTTCATATTATAGTATAAGAGGCTGACTCTAATTTCAAGTCAATTGTGATTTTGAATTGACCAAAGAAAAATATAATAATTTTTGTCGTTGTTTCAATTTTTATGTACCTATTTACTTAATGCTTTAAAGTAATTTTAACTGCCATTTCGTGTAATTTCACATGTTCGTTAATTTACGAATAAAAACATGTATAATCGTTATTTATTTTGCAAGTGCGAGAAATACTGTATTTACACCCTTGCATACCTGCAATGTATGCGCAAAAATATGTTTACGCAAGTACGTCTGTTATACACACTTTTATTTACGAGTTTCCCAAAAAATTTGTATTCACAGAATAAAAAGTATTAAAGTATTTAAATCGACAATAAACATATTCTCTTATTTTTTATTTCTTTCAAAAAGTCTACATATTTAGATGTACTTTTAACGTATATGTCAAAATCAATGACAATGGTTTGATTTTGTTTGGCTCACAAATTAAGTCACACTAATGCAGCGTATTTAAACAGCATTGTTTTTTTTTTTTCATTTTAGTTTCATTTGCTTGTCATAATAAAACTCGCATTTAAAAAGTATTTTTCTAAGGATCGCATTCCAGCAAGCTCCAATCTACTTCAACCTAAAAAGAGATGAGGCCATGGCCAATGTCATAGCCGAGTTATTATTCGCATCAAATTATTATTCTGATTCTACTAGATACCTCCCTGCTTTGAAAAGCATGAATCTATACGCTAGTTCAGTTATGATTTAATTATGGTTCCACTGACAATTAAAGTGACAGTATAATTTTTGAGTGCGTTTTGTTCATTTTGTTTACCTAAATTATATCGTTTTTTCACTTTCATAAATATATTACTAAAGTAAGTAGGTAATATGCATCAAATATATACAATTGTTTAGTTACCAATTACATACCTTTAAACTATTTTTTATGACCTGTAAACAATATTTAGAAATAAACTAAAAACAGTAAAAACGCATAAGTCAAATTTATTGATTTTTTTGTTAAAAATTTGGTTAGAATTAAATGTCAGTGGAACCAAAATGACATCACACTGAACTTTGAATCCAAATTAAAACAGCACTAAACTGTATAAATATATAAATTTTCAAAATTAAATCGAGCAGCTGCTTCTATACATTTGTTTTTAATAAAAAAAAAGGATGAACATTTTTTACCTAATTTGGGTTTTAAAAATGATTTTGTATTTAGGTTAAGGTTTCTTCAATGTAAAAAAAACATTAATAAACAATTGTAAAATCCATAAAAGAGCAAAAATAAATCAGAAAGTTAATTTACTGTATAAACATTGTATTTTGAGAGACAATAGTTAAACATAGTGATTATTTAGAGCACCATCTTTATAAGAGAATCATGAACTAATGAGGAAAAATTAGTTAATATAGCAGCCATTTTTTTAAATGGCACTCTGCGATTTAACAAGGCATTCCAAAGAAAATGTCAACTTATAAATTTCCAATAGAATGATTTCTGAAAATTTGTAATATTTCTGAATCCTAAGTGAACCACATCGTAGGTAAAGGTTGAACTGAGGATAAAATACTATTAAACGTCACCTTTGAGATGAAATAAAGAGGGAATATTTTAAATGGTTGGTTTTTATCGAAAATAATAAATTTGTAAATTTCCAATAGTAAGACAATAGAACTTTATATTTAATTTGGATGAAATTAGGTTTGTATAATACTATAATATACTTCTAGTCTAAATATACGGTTTTTATAGTCAGGGATACCCCGACCTTAAAGGCGATTTTATCAGCTATTGAGCTAATTTCTGTTATAGGTCAAATTACTACTACTTACCCATGGTGGATGACTCAAACTGATACTCTGTGTCTCCAGATACTTCTTGATGGCCATAAACTCCTTAAAATTCGGCCCCCATCTATAAAGCATCTTGTTCACATACTGATTGTAAGCGGTAAATCGCATGTCATCAGTCACTTTGCACTCCGGCTTGAAGCTACTGGGCGGCACTATCTTGCAAATACCAAACTGCTCGGCTTTGTGTCTGATTCTTTCTATGTACTCCAGGGGATCTTGAAACTCCTGTTCGGTAGGGTGGAATACGGGGGCTTCCACTAACCGTGACTGTTCGTTATGTTTAGGAAAGTCGGACACGTAAGACGGAGTCATGAAATCCAATGACTTGTTCTTCTGTTTTTGCGTTTGGCGCTTGTACAGTTTAGCGCTGGAGGAAGAGCTAGCGCTCGGCGAACTAGGGATTTTGTATTTGAATTCGTCAATATCCGGTAACTTTTCCGAACTTTTTGATTTGAACAGAGATTTATTCTGCGATTTGAGCACCGATGATTTGGTGGGTTGTTGAGGGATGTAAAATTGCGTGCTGTCTTCGGTTTCCGGAGGGTTTGGAACCGGTTCTGGTTCGTCTTTGGTGATTTGTTTGGTAGTGGGTTTGCGGAACTGACCTTAAAATACCAAAAACCGCTTACAATATCTATATACATTAGGAAATTGCATAACGTTAAGGGTAGATAGATTTTACACCAAAATGGCATATTGTCGAATTTTTTTCAATTCTCTTGTTTCAAATTCGGGCAAAGGAATTTAACCCTATTCTGAGTGCAATTATTTAAATTATAAATGAGGCATATTTAGTTTAGTCTCGTAAGTAGTTTTGTAGTATTTATGCCCCACCCTTCAATTGTAATTTTTAAACCGGGAAAACCACCGACGCCCCGCAGGTCTTTCCAGTTTATAATGTAAAGTTTCCTTTTAATTGTTATATACATAAATATATAAAGTAATATTATATGCGACGTTAAAAAAAACTTACCGGTTCTTGAAGAATCCTCAATTTTGGAGCTCTCGTCCTCAGACTTAGACGTTGCAGTACTAGAAGGCCGTCTAGACGGTCTTCTGAATGGCGTACTGATAGTCTCCTCATTTTCTTCACCGAAAGCGTACACGCTGCTCTCGTTTTCGGGCGAAAAAGCGCTCACGTTCGGCGTAGGGACACACACAGATTTGCTTTTACGAAAAATCAGCTTTCTATCGACCGCCGGTTTCGTCGCGTCTCCTGATTTTGGGGTAATTTCGATTTTGGCCAAAGCTGTACTGGTATCTTCAATTTTAATGTCTTTAGATTGATCCTTTTGTTCTCCCAGTAAAGATTCTTTTAATTTTTCGGTATCTATGCTATCAGAAATTTCTAAATTCGTTTCCGTCGGTATTCGTTCCCCGAATTTCAACATTTCGTCGTTCTCCTTCTTGATGCTGCTTCCGGCTAGAGCCGAATCTTTCAGCCACTTCTCGATCTGTTCGTTGGACATGTTGACCTTCTCTTTACCGAACCGCCTACCTAAATCTTTGTTGAGAAGATCCAGTAAAGGGGGCACGTGGCTGCAAGCGACCTCAAAGGTTTTGGGTTTCGGTTCGACTTTTTCGGCAAAACCGTGGAAGATTTCGTCTTCATCTGATGATGATAGCATCGGTAAATAGTTTTGCGGCAATTTCGCGCATTCTCTTTTGGGTTTTGTTTCCATTCTAGTTGGTATAGGTACCGATTTCTTCACGGCATCTTTGGTACTGGATTTATCTGCTTTTGTTGACGATTTCTGCCCGCTGTCCACAGTTTTAATCGTTCGTTTGGATAAGGGCTCATCATCGCTATCACTGTAATTAATCTCCGCTTTCTTTATCGATTTGGTTTTGGAAAACTTCTTATTCTTCTTGTTACTTGTTTCAGAATGAATATTTACATCGGACGTGGTAGAATTTTCCGAATCGCTTGACGACAGGTTGACAGTTTTAATACCTCTGGTTACTCTGGTGGACACTCTGCTTCTGGTGATCTTTTTCTTTCTGGGAACCTTAACGTCGATGTGAAATGATTCATCTGAATCGTTTTCTTCGGTTTGAGTAATTTGGACTGAATGTCTCATTAATCTTTTAGGTTTATCTTCAGTTTCTTTAATTTCGGGAGATTTTGTTGTATCAGATTTTCGCAATTTCGATTTTGCAAATTCAATTTCAGTAGGATTGTCATTAACCGATTTTCTTTTACACACGTTTTTAGGATTATCAGAAGATTTCTTGCCATCTTCGACACTATCTGTAATATCTATTTCACTGCAAGTAGCAATACTTTCAATATCTTTAGCTTTCATAGCTTTTTTATTGCAGACTTCGGGTACTTCTGTAACTGTTTCTTCATCATTTTCTTCAATATCTTTATCATCTTTCGAGGTTTTAGCTTTTGCTTTCAACTCATTTTCTCTTTGTTCGGTCCTCTTTACGTTCGGCAATTCAGGGAAGCTATCTATCGATATATTATCATCATCGCCTATACCATCATTGACCAGTTTATGGCTCAGTATTTCCATGTAGATGGCAGCGGCTTCTTTGGATTTCCTGGAAGGTCTTTGAGATTTGGCAACAGCCTCTTCTTTTTCAGAAACAAATTTGTTAGAATCTTTACTGTCGTCTTTCCTTTTAGATTTCTTGAGAATCATTTCATCTTCAGTAATTATTAACTCTTTATCATCTTTCCTGTTGGATATCTTTCTTTCATCATGGTCAATAGCTGTTGATTCTTTAATATCTTTTCTTTTTGTTTTCTTCGACACCTCCTCATGCTTGATTTCTTCCTGATAATTAACTGTTGATTCTTTATCTTCTCTCCTTTTCGATTTCTTACTGTCATCATGGTCAGTAGCTGTTGATTCTTTAATATCTCTTCTTTTCGTTTTCTTCGACACTTCCTCATGCTTGCTTTCATCGTGATCATAAACTGTTGATTCTTTATCGTCTTTGCTTTTGGATTTCTTACTATCATCATGGTCAGTAGCTGTTGATTCCTTAATATCTCTTCTTTTCGTTTTCTTCGACACCTCCTCATGCTTACTTTCATCATGATCATTAACTATTATTGATTCTTTATCGTCTTTCCTTTTGGATTTCTTACTGTCATCATGGTCAGTAGCTGGTAATTCTTTAATATCTTTTCTTTTCGTTTTCTTTGACACCTCATCATGCTTACTTTCATCCTGATCATTAACTGTTGATTCTTTATCGTCGTTGCTTTTGGACTTCTTACTCTCATCATGGTCAGTAGTTGGTGATTCTTTAATATCTTTTCTTTTCGTTTTCTTCGACACCTCCTCATGCTTGCTTTCATCCTGATCATTATCTGTTGATTCTTTATCGTCATTCCTGTTGGATTTCTTACTGTCATCATAGTCAGTAGCTGGTAATTCTTTAATATCTTTTCTTTTCGTTTTCTTCGACAGTTCCTCATGCTTGCTTTCATCCTGATCATTAAGTGTTGATTCGTTAATATCTTTTCTTTTCGTTTTCTTTGACACCTCCTTATACTTGCTTTTATCCTGATCATAAACAGTTAATTCTATATATTCTTTGCTTTTGGATTTCTTACTGTCATCATGGTCAGTAGCTGATGATTCTTTAATATCTTTTCTTTTTGTTTTCTTCGATACCTCCTCATGCTTGCTTTCATCCTGATCATTAACTGTTAGTTCTTTATCGTCTTTTCTTTTAGATTTCTTACTGTCATCATGGTGAGTCGCTGTTAATTCTTTAATATCTTTTCTTTTCGTTTTCTTCGACACATCCTCGTTCTTGCTTTCAGCCTGATCATCAATTGTTGATTCTTTACCATCTTTTCTTTTGGATTTCTTTAATACTACTTCGTTTTTCCTTTCATCCTGTTCACTGACCAACAATTCTTCTTCATTTTGTCCTTTATTTAAAACTTCTTCTTTCTTACTTTTGTCGTTATCAGTACCAACTGTATGTTCTTTCTCATCTTTTCTTTTAGATTTATTTAAGGCGTCTTCGTTTTTGCATTCATCATGATCACTAACTATTACTATTTCTTCTGTGTCATCTTTTTTCTTAGATTTCTTAAAGACATCTACGTTTTTGCTTTCATCTTTTTCAGTAAGTATTAGTATTACTTCTATATCATCTTTTTTCTTTGGTTTCTTCAAAACTACTTCAGTAACTGAAGGTTCCTCAAGTGATACACTTGATTTCATCCTTTCTACTATTTTCATTGGATTATTGTCTTCTGTTCCCTTTTCATTGTCCTCTGTGTTAAATGTTGTTTTAAATTCAACAGGTACTTTTTTGGAAACATTTTTTTCAATTTTCTTGTCGGCCGGTTCTTCTACAGCTTTAATATGCTCGTCTTTTATTTTAGCATTTTCGTTCTTGCTTATTTTGCTCTTCGATTCGATATCTGCTTTATGTTTGGTTTGTTTCGTTTTACTTGTAATTTGTGCTGTATATACTTCGCTAACTGGTTTATGCAGAATTTCAGTTATTTTACAAGTTTCAGTTTCAATTTTTTTAACTTCTTTAGGATTTTTAACGTTTCCGGTATCTATTTCATTGTCTTTGTAGGCAATCTTATCAGGGTGTTCGTTTTTATTAGCGACCTGTTTGCATTTATCTTCAATTAACTTTATATCGTCAAATTTCTGTTTAGTTTGTTGATCTTTTTTCGCGTTATCTTCCTTTAACTGGGACTTTTCTGTTTCTAAAACGTCTGGTTCATCAATTGGGGTATTTTTAGAAGGTTTTTCATTTTTGTACAAGCTCGGTTTGGTCTTTTCTTTAGCAGCTTCCTTTTCGCCATTTTTGGGTTTCGTTTTCTTAGGTTTTTTTATATTTTCTGATTCTTTATCAGTTGTGTCAGTATCTGAAGAATTTTCGTCGTCTTTATCGGCATTTTTAACGTATTTCCCTTTGAATTTCTTTGCTTTATCTTTATCTGTTTCATTATCAGATTCTTCCGATTGATCAGTGGATTTGGGTTTGTTTTTCTTTCCAGTCGATTTTCGTTTATCACTAATTTTGGAATCTTCTGCAGGAGCTTCTTTCTTACTGTTTCCACCTTTGGTACCATCAGATTGTCTGGTGATTCTTTTGTTAGTTTCTTCTGCGCCGTCAGAGTTATTAGCAGCCTTTTTTGTATTCGGTGGATTTTTGGTACTGAATTTCTTCTGGATCACATTGGAAATTCTGCTTTTCTTGATAGCAATGGCTACGTTATTTCTTCTTTTTATATCCGTGGAAATGTTAACTTCTTTTCTGTTATCCAAGGATCTAGTTAGGTGCCGTCTATTTCCATCTATTGTTTTGCTGACTTCTTTCAAATCGGTGACCTTTTTGTAATCTTTTACAATGTCTTTACCTTTATTGGTCTCTTTTGATTCCATGCTTTGATTGACCGTCTCTCTGAGGCGTCTGGTTTCCATCTTTTGAAGCTCCCCTTTTTTGTTCGTCGTAGTCTTTTTCTGTTCGGTTTTTGTTTCTCGTTTTTTAGTATTCTCTATAGACGTTTCTTGCGAGGTATTGCGTACATTTTGCTTTACTTTAATCGGCCGATTCTTTTTGTGTGATATAACACTTTTTTTCAATGTCGTCAATCTAAGAGACCTTTGTTTGGGTTTTATGATGGTGTGAGAATTGGGGATAAGTATTCTCTTGATTTGTTTCCGTCTTATTTCAGATTTTGTGTTTATTAGGTTGGATCTTGTCGATCTCCTACTGTAAAATTAAATATCTTATGTCAGGTACAGTTCGTCCGTAGATATACCATAGAGTAAAAACAACAAGAAAGGACAGTCAGAGAAAGAGAGAGCTACACTCCAATTTAAAGGGCTCTCATAGGCATCTGTTAAGTATTTAAATAGCATGTTGTTCTCTGGTGATTCTATTATATAGTTATGCTATACCTACATTTCAACTAGTATTTTGTTTATTAAACAATATATCTCGGTCATCAAAAATTATAAAATGACTATATTGGAAAGCATCTTTAATGCAATTGATAATATTTTGAGAACAATAATGGTCCCAAAAAAGAACCCTGTGGAACCCCTGAGGGTACATCATATTGGATGGACAGACTACCATCTATCCTCACCATTTAAACTCTGTTTTTTAAATAGATTTCAAGCCAAATCAGACATCTGAAAAGTGAAGGTTTTTTAATTTAAATAGCAATAAAGTGTGATTAACAGGATAAAATTCAGAAAGAATGTTGATTGGCTATAAGATTATTCATTGAGCCCCTGCGATTTTATTTGTTCAGTGCTAAACTTATTAATCAAACAGGGATCCTTACCGGGCATTGCCGACTAAAAGGACACCTTAGTAAACTAAGAGTAGTAAAGGATAGTGAGTGCAGATTCTGCGAGGAGGAGGACGAAATCTCCATTCGCATTCTAACTGAATGTGTAGCACTCCAGAATCCAAGGGCACTATACCTAGGAGGATATCAAATAGAAGAGGGAGATTTACCTAACTTGAAGCCACTCCAAATCCTACATTTCCTTGGTTCATTAGCAACAGAAGAGGACACAATAGATCTTTTAGGTCGCAGTGTATTAACACCCCATTCCCAACATAACATATTAATCAAAAGTTAAGCAGATATAAAGCATAAAGCCATAAGTAATCTTTTAAAAATAAAGTGTAAGAACAATAAAAAGTATAGGATATTTCGAGATATTTCTATAATTTTTGGTATAATCAATCATTTATTTGAGAGATGTATAACAAGGATGATATTTATAAAGAGAGCAGTGTTGTGCAAAATATCAAACTAAAGATCAAAATAATTTTTTTTATTGTTTGAGTTTATTGAATTTTTATGATTTTATTAATACCTCTTCAATTAGAGGATGTTCCTTTTTTAATAATTTTAGGATCTTTTCTAATACAATTATATACATATCAATTTAGCAACAATGTTAACACTCCAAATTAAAGCGAATGATATTTTTGAAAAATTCAGTGTAGTGTCTCATCTTGGTAATCTGTGGATAAAGTGTAGTCTTTTTAAGTGTATAATCCTTAATTGCAGATTATATAATGAACTATTGCCAAATCTCATGGCATTTAACATGTTAAAACTAAAATAAATAAACTTAGCACTTACCCAACTGAATTTGATGCTGCAATAACTTTCTTGACAATAGGTTTAGGCTGTCTGCTTGTAGAAGGTTGGCTACTTTTATCAGTTTCTTCAAGTTTCTTCCTGACTTGTATTTTTCTTTCAGGAGGGTTTCTGCCAATGGGTTTGTTGGGAAGATCAACTCGTTTCCTGAAAGGCAATTCCTGTTGTATAAACCTTCCCCTGAAGCTTCTCAGACACATATTCTGTTTTATTTTCAATTTAGGTCTCATAGTAGTTTTCAAAGTGCGTGTGGTTACTTTTATATGTTTGGTGGCTACCACTTTGGTCTTCTGAAGTGCCCCAGTGTTGGTCTTTTTGGTAATAGTTTCAGTTTTTGATACTGTATTAGTTCTAACCAATGTTTTATTAGTTACTTTTTCAGATAGTTTACTTATTGTCAATGCTCTGATCTTTGCCATCTTTTGTTCTTGGTATTTTCTGCGTAAGGCTTGTAAAGCTAGAGCATGTCTTCTTTTTCTATCCATCTGACGACTTATAACAATTGGATCAGCTCTTTTACGCACCCCAAACGCTACAAAAGGTTTTTCTGAAGAAGAACCACACTTTGCTATATCAATAGGTCCATTTTTTGGTGAAGACTCGCTCTTGATTTCATGTACTTGCCCATTAGTATCAACTATAGATGCTGTATTGAAAAAATTCAAGTTCGGCGGTAATATGGGGGTCCCTCGGAAGCACAAGAATGTCAGAAAGTCTTCAGTGTTTGGTCTTTTTATTGGCAAAAGTTCTACAGGTTCTGGTATTGCTGCTTCAGGACTTTCTGATTCCAGCTCTCTTATTGGTGTGATTACAGGACTATTAACGTTAGAACCTTGTGCAAATTTCCGTTGAGCATGAACTTTCGTCCTTAAAAGAAAAGAACATAATACAGGGGTTCTGATTGAAACAAAGCCTATTTGGTAATTAATGATATAAATCATTCAAGCAATTCAATTCATCATTCTCTTACCTTTTAGGACTATCATCCAGTAATGGAGATGGACATGCATTTTTTCTCTTTCGTTTCATTTTCATTTCTTCTTGATATTTTCACTTTTCACTAAAAAAATATCTAACCTAACAATAATTCAAATGTTCACTATTTTAGATAGAAAATCTAAAAAGGTCGATCTATTTTTAAATGTGGTCGCCTGGTTTTACAGGATTTATCATTTATCCTTGTTGCTAAATGCAAAGGATAAAGGACTAGGTTTATTTTTGTTTATTTTTCGGAAGGATGAAGCTTGAAGCTACCACAACAATACAACAAAACATCTGGTGTGAGTACGATCAGTAATTTCATCGGTATGAGTTTCGATTTCGATGTTATATGCATCGAATTCAGATTGAGAAACGTTAGATAATTTTATATTTTAGGAACACGGATAGTATAAGTAGGGTAATATATTTAATTATGCACAGTATACAATTTTATTGCCAACAATATTTTTAATAAATTAAAATTAAATAAAATTGGGGTCCTATGATTGAACGTTTACGTTATCCATAACGTACATGTTAGGCCGAATTTTAACAGTAACGAGGCAAGTTCGTATGATGGAAACCTGTTAAATTAGAACATAACAGGCGGAAAATAACAGTAATGTGTTGGAAAAAGTTTTCCATCACACGAACTTGCCTCGTTACTGTTAAAACTCGGCCTAACATGTACGTTACGGATAACGTAAACGTTCAATCATAGGACCCATTAAAGTGATTTTCCACTCGAAAAGAGTATGTGTGCAGCACATACTATTGCTGCGTTTGAGAATCCACATCGGATGCATTTTTTAGCGGATGATTAAAACGCACCTATTATTTTTGGAGTCACAGTTTATTGCTAAAGAATCAGTTAGCTCACTCGGACCAGTTGAAAGTTCCAAAATAACATCCACTCCAGGGGGTCGATTCTCGACTCGTAGGAATTTTTTCCTATAGGAATTTTTGACATTTTTCTACACATCGGAAATTTATGACATTTGTCTACATGTAGGAAAGTGTCACAAATTCCTATAGGAAAAGGTTCCTACAAGTCGAGAATTGACCCCCAGGGATACAAATTCAGGATACGCAGAAGACTGCTGTTTTATTATAGGCGGTTGTCATATGTTGTATTATCCGAGTTGCGCAGTGTATAAACTGGAACATTGATATCCAAAGTGCCGACGCAGAGTGAGCGATCTGATTCTTTAGCTATAAATTGTGGCATAGGAATCAAAATGGCCGCACCCTATGTTGGGCGTGTCGGACCTCTCTCTTGCACCGTATAGTAATCAAAGTATGTGGCTGTAGGATTCGAAACTGCGTGTTTCTTAATCACAAAATTTCCTGTGAGGGCTGTGAGTACAAACGCGTGAGACAATTACGCTACTGAGACGATATTGATTAATTAAATAAAACAAAACCTCCTATATAACTTTATATAATAAACAATAAATACCATATACAGGCTGTCAATTTAATATTTGAAAGACGTCTATATCAGAAAAATATTTTCCCTTTGGACTAAGAATTATTGTTTCAGCATTTTTTAAATTTAATAATTATTTGGTTGGTGAAGGTTGGCTCGTTGATGGTCCCAGGCTGCACAGGTTAGGTAAGTTTATTGAGTTTTTTTTATTTTTTCGCATTTATTTATAAAAAAATTCAAAGCTGTGACCGATGGCTCCAGGCCGCACAGGTTAGGTATATGTGTCCGATGTGGATAAAAAAACGCTCGAGATGTAAAAAATGCATCCGATGTGGATTCTCAAATGCGGCATTAGTATAAAATAGAAGAAGCTGCAGCATTCATACCTTCACATGCTCGAAGATTTATACTGGTAATCATAAGAGCGAAAAATACTATATGTAGTGTTAAAATTGGGGGTCTGGCAACATAGCACGATATGTCAAAAAATGTCACATGCCAATTGTCATCCATCATCCATCCAGTAAAAATAATCACTTTCATTAGAAGTTGATAAGTTTAATATTTTGATTATTTTATGATTTAACTAATGTGTGCCAATTAATTAGTTTTTATAAGTCAAAAAAATGTTGGTTCTCTTTGAAACCCCAGCCGGGTATGCTATATTTAAGGTAATTATGATAGTTTAAATATTTAAAAAAACCTAACCTAACTTTGACCATGCTTTCAGCTACTGGACGAAAAGAAACTGAAAGAGACTGATAATTTATATCGAGACTTTACGACGCCTGAATCTGCTGGAAAAATGTAAGTACATTTCCGTAGATATTGTGTGTATCAATAAATATTTTGTTTATACTTCTTGGCAATTATTAGGAATAAACATTGTCTAGATCTATTTACATATTCACGGTTTATATTTAAGGTGGATTCATAAACTACGTTCAGTTCACGCTCAGTTCGAGTTCAACATAAACAGAGCAAGATGACACGGTAAGTATGTTTTGGATAAGAAGTTATAACCGATTCATAATTATTTTATAACCAACACCATCTACCAATATAATTAAAACAAAAAACACCAAAAAATAATTTTATTTTGTGGAATTTGTGGTTATGTTTTGCCAACTTCAACTGAGCGCGAACTGAACGTAGTTTATGAATCCACCTTTATACTTAATATAAAAACTAATAAGTACATTAAGTGTAGATATGCCACCAAGGTGGTTTTAAATATACCATATTTGGTGGTTCTTTGGATCTCTATAACCAAGAGTTTTTAACCATTTAACAAATTTATTTGGTTCACCAAATCTTACAAAGCACATTGAATTTTTTATTCGTGTATTTGATAGACGAAAATTCTTTAAGGTATTAAAATTGGTTGTTTTTCACTGATATGATTTGTCTTTTTTTATTATCTATACTAAATTTTAAGGTATCGGTTACTAGCAGTTTTTAAAATGTTATGGGTTAGTAAATGAATTGACCATATGACCATTTGGCCCTGAATATGGATCTACAATTATATTTATACAGGATGTCCCAAAAAAGTATACAAATCCGTTAACCATAGATTCCTTAGGCCAGTGTAAGAAACTCCTATTATTTTTTTTTATTGGGACCATCATGTTCAATATACAGGGTGACAAAGTTAATTTTTACATCGTTTTATTAAGTGGATGGCTTAAAATTGGTACACCTGGTTTTTTTGGGATAGAGGACGCTAGTTGCAAGTCGCACTGTATATTAAACATGATGGCCCAATCGAAAAAAATAAAGGCCCAATCGAAAAAAATAAAATAATAATAGAGGTTTCTTACACTGACCTATGGAAGCTATGGTTAACGGATTGGCCTACTTTTTTGGGACCCCCTGTAGAAACAATTCTGAAACTTAAATTAAAAAAAACATTTTAATGATTCCATTTTTCAATTTTATGTCTCATGTTAAGAATTTTTTTTTTGATATTTTGTGACCTAAATTACCAAAATATTTAGATTTTTCTTGAAATTTTTTCCTAGTATAATGGATGTATATTTTTTTTTAATTCAGAAATTGATAGGTTATAAGATATAAGTAGGTGTCATTTAAATTTTTTTATTCAACCATAGTTAAAATGTTTACAGCATCTAAAATTACATAGGATGAGTAAATTCAACTAAATGTGATTTTCTATCTAATTTGATTTTAAATTTAAAGGGTCTGTACCCTCTCCCCTAGAAAACAATTCGCCAGTTACTCCCAATTTATATTAATATAATTTTTTTGGATTTATGTTTTTACACCACACCAAAAGTAATTGAAATTTGTCTAATAAATTCGGTTTAGGCTTGAAAGTCTTCAATCGAGATGTTTCAAAAAAAAAAAAAATTTGCAGATAAGTTATGTGAATATCCTGCAAACTTATTTATTTTTTATTTATATTCATATATAAAAAATGATAGATTTTTTAAATTTGCTTCAATGAATATTACCCAATACCCACTATAAAAATGGGTTTTTAGAAAATATTAAAATTTGCTTATTGTTATTTTATAATTCAATATTAGCAGACAATAAAAATGTGGTTTTTAAGAATGAGGCACTCAACAATTATGAGGCCTCATCTGCTTCAGCGGGAATTCGCCACTGAGTGACCATAGGGACGTTAGTATAATAATTATAATTTTTATTGTTTTTATGAGAATTATGCTTTTAAAAAATATATATTTGAAATAATCCAATCTAATTATGGGTTATACTGTTATACAAAAATATACTCGGTATATTTTGTTTGCTGTTGCCGTGCGAGATGAAATGTACAATGATGAAATAGTGCTTTGTACCAAGTTGTTTAAATTTAAGACCCTGTATTTTGGTTATAAAGGTTTATAGACCCACTAAATAAGTATAATAGCACCATATCTACCACTACCTATGCTTAAAGTATGCACATTTCTCAATTAAACACCCTGTATAAATATAATTGTTTGCAGCGTCAAACTTAAACATTTTGAAAAATTCGGTGACACCACCGAAGCCCTTGCTGCCACAACTGCAGCTGTAGAAGGTAAAATATCGAAGAGTTTGAAAAAAGTGTTAAAGAAACATGTTGATAAAGATCTCCAAGAACAACTTTTAGTCGCCGATGCTAAACTAGGATCTGCCATTAAAGAAAAATTCAGTTTACAATGCCTGTCCAATTCGTCTGTTCAGGAGTTAATGAGATGCATTCGATCCCAATTAGACAGTTTAATTTCTGGTTTGCCCAAGAAAGAAATGACCGCTATGGCATTGGGTTTAGCCCATTCGTTGTCTAGGTACAAGCTTAAATTTTCCCCAGATAAAGTGGATACTATGATAGTGCAAGCAGTTTCTTTATTAGACGATCTAGATAAAGAATTAAACAATTACATAATGAGGTGTAGAGAATGGTATGGCTGGCACTTTCCAGAATTGGGAAAGATCGTTACCGATAACGTAGCTTTTGCAAAAACTGTCAAAATTATTGGCACGAGAGAAAATACAGCTAACTCAGATTTATCAGATATTCTACCAGAAGAAGTTGAGGAGAAAGTTAAAGAAGCCGCTGAAATATCGATGGGTACTGAAATTGCGGAAGAAGACATCATAAACATCCAAAATTTATGCGACCAAGTTATCGATATCACTAACTACAGAACACAGCTGTATGACTATCTAAAAACAAGAATGTTGGCGATGGCACCGAATTTAACTGTACTGGTAGGTGAATTAGTTGGTGCAAGGTTGATTTCCCATGCAGGTTCTTTGATTAATTTAGCAAAACATCCCGCCTCTACAGTACAAATTTTGGGAGCCGAGAAAGCGTTGTTTAGGGCTCTTAAAACGAAGAAGGATACTCCAAAGTATGGTTTGATATATCATGCACAATTGGTGGGGCAATCTAGTACTAAAAATAAAGGAAAAATGTCTAGGATGTTGGCTGCGAAGGCGTCACTGGCTACTCGTGTTGATGCTCTTGGTGAAGATGGAACATTTACTTTAGGTATGTTATAGTTTAAAATTTAAAAAGGAAAATATAATGGGACACCTGGTTTTTCTTAAAGAATTTATCTAAACTTTAATTTTTCAACAGGAGCCGAGCACAAAGCAAAACTAGAGGCACGATTAAGAGTATTGGAAGAAGGAAATGTGAGAAGGATAAGCGGTACCGGAAAAGCCAAGGCCAAGTTCGAAAAATACCATGGAATCAGCGAGATTAAGCAGTACCCGGACGCCGCCGATTCGACCCTGCCCGTAGTGAAGCGAAAGAGATCAGAATCTGAAGATGTTAAAGAAGAAATCAAAGAAGAAGATCCCGCAACTCCAGGATCCTCAAAGAAAAAGAAGAAAATTAAAGCAGAAATACAAGCAGGCACATCTGAGACGAACCTAGAACGTAAATTATTGATAACTATTATAAATCACAATTTCATCTAAATATCTATTTGTTTACAGAAGCTGAAGAGTCGCCCAAAAAGAAGAAAAAGAAGGTGAAGCAAGAGAAGCTAGATGAAAGCATCCAAGAACAAATAGAGGGCGAGGACGGAGAAGAGACAGTATCGAAGAAAAAGAAGAAGAAAAAAGTAAAGCAAGAATTGGAGGAGTCGCAGGTCGAGGAAGTTGCTCAAGAAACTGAAGAACCTAGTTCCGAGAAAAAGAAGAAAAAAAAGAAGAAGAAGCAGTCAGAAAGTGAGGAACAGTGAAACGGGTTTAAAATTAAAAAATTGCTAAACACTTGTTAAGAAATCGCTAGAACACTAGGTTATTTTTGTATATAAGATTAAGTAAAAAATATACATTCTAATTAGAAAAGTTGAATTTTTCTATTTTCTAGTGATTAAAACTTCTTATCTATCTCTATTATCGCAATAGTTTATTAAAAAATTATTTTTTATTTGAATTCATTTGTAATTTTTTTCTTAAATAATTCTAAATTGTAGTAATTGCACGGAGGTAATAACATCCAGGGAAGTTGTTTGAAATACATGGAAGTTTTAAAAGTATAACGCGAAAGTAATTGTTAGGTTGGAGTTATTTTTGTTGTTTTTTTAATAAAACATTTCAATTATTTGTATTTGTTTTTTTTTTTCATTAATCATCCTTTTTTTAGTAAGTACATAAAATGTATGTGTTTTAGATGCAGCAGTTCAAAGAAACAGTTTTAAGGGAAAGTGAATTATTCTCTAATATACCGTGGTATTAAACAATAGCCTAATATCAGTGTAAAACAGTATTTCAAATGCACCGTGTATAAAGTTCAAATGTTTGTTTAATTGCAGTAGTTCATATTGTAAATTTAAATAAAATTCAGGGGACCCCAAAATGTAAAAATCTGACGAAAAATGGTTGAATAAAATCATTATTCCTATACTTTCCTTCCGTTTCTGTATACAGACAGCAAAGTTAAAATATCTTAAAACATCTCTTCCCTATGCTCAATAAAACTTATTTAAATTATCCTAATCACACCTACTTGATATAATCAAAATCAATGAACTAAATGAAAAGTGAACTGATATTTTGAACTATTTACTTTACTGAATGAAATCAAAATCTGCAAAGTGAACTACATATATCTATTGATAAACTTATTTATTGCAATGAGAAATTATATGGTCCCTGTCTTCTACTCAGGAAAGAGTAGTTACTGTTACTATCTGGAGTGTGGGGACTTCAACTCACCATTGTAATCTTGGTTACCGTTACTTCAGGGGCTCGCGGTTAAATGCACTTCAAAAGTATTGGCCAAAATTAAATTACAATATTTTAATTAAAAAACCAAAAGAAAGATTTTTCGTTTTATCACAGTAGTTCAAAATAATGACCTTTAGAAAACAATGAAACATGTCATTTAATGTTGAGAATATTCAAAAAAATAACAAATATCTTTATTTTTAATAAATACTTGGAATCAATGTAAAACATATTTTACAACAAACAATCCACAATTAAGTTAAGTAGGAATGCCCAGTGTTCTTCTTACAATTTTTTCTGCTATTCTATTAAATTCGTCTCTGTGTTCTCGCCACATTTTTGCCGCATCTACATTCGCACCACTTTCATCATTTGGCTCTAAAAAAAATGAATATGTTACTGCAATATTATAAATATATAATTTAAAATAATTGCACTGTAACAATAATTACAAAAATTACCTGCTAACATACTAACAACTGAGAGTAAAATTTTTTCTACACTTTGCACAGGTGACCACCTCTCTGCACTAGATTCATACCCCATTGGATCATCTCCAGGTGCATGTAAAATTGAAATACAAACTCTACCATCAGAATATACTAAAAAAAGACGGTTATACATATAAAAGTTTTTGTATTTGTAACTTACTATTTGGATGAAACATTTCACAGGTAAACTGCATTTTCGGCGGACTTAATGGATAATCGGCTGGGAAAACAAGTTTTGCAGGAAAAACACCACCTTCGAAACACGTACCTTCAGGGCCACTGAAAATATTAAGTATTTAAATTAATTAACCATAAAAATGTTCGATTTTCGTACGTAATTAGAGCTTCCCATTCAAAAAAGTTTTCTTCGTTAATTGGACCAGCAATTATACCTTCTGGAGGATTTAAGGTAAGTTCTAAAAAATTGCGATATTAATTAAGATATAAAGTGATGATTATCGGACTTTATACTAACGTTTATATTCTGCCATAAGTCTTCTTAAAGCCGACCCTGCCATTATTCACGTAATTAATAAAATATAAATATACATATATAACATAAAATTTTAATTCTTCAAAAACTTCCCTATTGCAATGTCACGTTGACATTTGACAGTTTAACTTTAGGAGGCGAGTTCGGATAGTCAGGGGCTGTGACTCCAAAAATAATATTCACTGACAGCAGCAAGCAAAATATCAGGTGCGTTTTAATAATCCGCTTCTGCTTCCGGAATTGTCGGTTTAGTCGTTTTAACCTGTCAGATTAAAACAAGAAAATCGACAATTCCGAAGCAGAAGCGGATGATTAAAACGCACCTATTAAAAATATTGCGCCAAGATGTAGGCAACACGTAATAAGGGTTCAAAATGGCGGAGTTTTCTATCTCCTTTTAAAAGGCACTCAGAAAGCTGCGCAGTGCGACCATTCTCCGTATAGTAAAAGAAAATCAAATGCTGCGTTTGAGAATCCACATCGGATGCATTTTTTACATCTCGAGCGTTTTTTTATCCACATCGGACACATCTGTCCCATTACATTTACGTATACTGAACCACGTGATCAAAGATTTTTTACATCTCAGATGCATCCGATGTGGATTCTCAAACGCAGCAATAGTATGCGATACCAGTGGGTAATGACAGTTTAGATATGGCAACCCTGTTGTCATGTTGTCATTAACAGGGTCAATGATACATATAAAGTTATATAGATTGCTCAAAGCTGGTCGTTTACGAGCGGCCATATTGCCTGGCAAATATTTATTAATTTCAATCGGTTTAGCAAAAATGTGTTTTAAAATCAATTTTTAGCCTTTAGATATTTAAAAAAAAAATAATTGCCTACATTTTTACTTCAAGGCATAAGCTTATGTTTATTTTGAAAAATATGGATGATCAATCTATGTAACTATCTATTTCATTGACCTTGTCAAATCACCAGGCCTACACAGGGTTGCCATAATTTTGCCATATCATAACCCGTCAAAACCCACTGGCAGCCATTCAGTTTGGAATGCTTAACAGGCCCATGACACTCCCTGGGCGGGAAAAAGACACGCAGCTTTTACTGCGCTGACGTTTTCGGGATATAACCTATCACTTGTCATAAATCCGGTTAAAAACTCGCTACCATGCGCAGGCAATCCATATTTCGTACACAAATACAAACTTTTGTTTACATTTTATCGAAGTAGTTTTTGTAATACATTCACAGCTTAAAAACGGAAAATTTGTTGTTTTGATAGTGAATTTAGATCAAAAATACCCCAAATACACTTTAGTGTGTGTTTTATCCTTATTGTTACGTATTATTGCTAGTTTTATTTGAGGACATTGGAATAAATAGAGTACTAGAAGTAATCAAGCTAAAAAGGTGTATAAGAAGAAAATACATTGTATTCGACTGATTTATGTTTAATATGTTTTCGTAAAGTATTTCCAACATGCTAGTTCCTTGAATGGTTGTAAATTGTAAGTGTATAAGTGATAGAAACTGATCTAGTGCTTTGTGCTTCGTTTTTTTTGTGTTGGTGTCCCAGCCCAGCATTCCTAGCCAGCAGTAGTAGCAAAAACATTAACATTGTCTACATTCAACCCGTTTACATGTACGTGATTTATCAACTAAAAGCAGAATACAATAGTTCTCTGCAAAATGTGAACAACGCTACAAGGAAAATTGTTCATGTATAAATTCAACAATTAAATCAAAATATATTATTTTTAAAGGACTTATATCAACTATTATGTTAATTATAAATATTATAATATAAATATTTGTAACAAAATAATAGTTGTGTATTAATAAATCTGTTACTACTCCAAAAAATATATTGTTTATTATCAGGTATCAAAAATAATATGTTTCTTATTATAGTTGTAAATAAAAACAACACTTTTTATCCGTCCATTTAACACTTACAAACATATGCATATTTTAAGTTGTAAGGATCCATAGCCTCTTAATTTTTTACATTAGACACAAGACCTGTGATGTCACATTAAATCATGAATATGAGATAAAGGATTTTGGAGTTGTCTTTCAGTCTAATTTGAAGTTTAATAACCATTTCTTACACATAACTAAAAAAACAATAAAAGCTTTGGGTTTTTAAATCAGAAATACAAAAAAATTTTAGAATTACCACCAAAATCAAATTATATAATGCCTTACTAAGACCCATCTTGAGTATGTTTCACAAATATGGATGCCCTTGAAAGCCACACATATTGATCATATTGAAAAAGTACAAAAAATATTTTTACCATACCTTTATGCCATAAAAAATACTTGTACCTTTATAAGATCTCATATAAAACTATGCTCGATAGTTTTAAGATTAAATCTCTTTTACAAAGAAGAAAGCAACAGGCTGTGATATATTTTGTACTCTATTTTAAATAATGTTAAGTACAAAGATTGTGATTTGATTGACTATATAAATTTTAATGTGGCAAAGATTAATCTAAGAATCCCAATAAGTAACAAAAAATTATTTAGTTTAGATCCAAGTAGTATATTTCCTTTTAACAAGATAATGGCTGTTACCAATGAGTTTTTTAGCGAGGTCTAAATAGATATCGTTAATATTAGCCTAAGAAAGTTGAGGACTGTACTAAATTAAGTTCACTAGATATAAAGGTTTGTTTTGTTTTTAAAGTTCTTGTTACTTAACTCTACATGTAACTACTATTAATTTTTTATAGTATCCAATAAATAAATTATACCTTATGACTGCTTTCAAACAATTCTGTGTGTAGTCACTCAGTTTAAAGTTAATTTTAAATTAATGAGTTTAATAAGAATGTCAAATAGTGATATGTATAGTGTCTATGAATTTGCTGTGTGTAGTAAATGGCCAATAAACATAACTTTGATATTTTTATTACAAGTGTAAAAACTACGAAAACCATATACATAGTTCCCATTTTTAAATAAATTCATAATAAAAATTAACGATTTTAGTCTGCCATACTTGAACTCATTCACTAAAACAAGTCACTGAGTATATATTTGTAAAAAAAACTACACTAAATATGTCTCCATTATAAATTTTAATATTTAAAACTACATACTTTCCTATAGATTTTGCAGTAAGTACCTAAATAACGTATAGAATAAATTTCTACAACATAGAAAAGTTTTAGATTAGAGTAATTCTTAAGAAATAAAGCAAAACCTCTATTTTGTTACTCTAACCTTGTGTGTTATATATTTTCCTTGACAAGCTAACGTTATAGTTTGAACTAAAAGTAATTAAACTTTTCACTAAAAAGTAATATTTCACATATAAAAAAAAATTTTAAAACGGTTCTGCCTTCTCACATTTGCGAAGACTGTCCTGATAGGTCTGTTCTGGTTTTGAGAAATAACGATCCACAACTGTCGGGCTCATGCGCAGTAGATAAAAAGTGTTCTGGTTTTTCTGGGACTACTTCGGATCTCTCAGTCCAGTGTTCTGGTTTCGTATCCGAAATAATCCGTGATTGTTGTAAACAGTCAAAAAGTGTTCATGCTTGGGAGTGTGGATCGACTCGGACTGTTTTGACCGCGCATGCGTTTTTGAAGTGTTATGAATATTGTATTGGCTTTTTAGACCATACGAAACGTATACAATCCCAAATTGTTTATTTATATGTGGACGAATGTCTCTTGTTCTTGTTTTATTTGTAAATTAAAGCAATTTTAGAATTATTAATTTTTTAATATTCTGTTTTTATTTATTCCATTGAAATGTGATGATAATGATAAACATATACATGCAAATGTTATTTGAAGCTGAGCTTTCAAAAGGAACTTCATTATTATAATAAACAAAACACCTTTATGACGTGTTCTGGTTTTCCAATAATTTCAAACAGTCGGGGATTTTTTGCCTTTACGCATACGGTCCGGCGCAGTTTCAAAACAGTTTTCATTTTGAGAACCAGAACAAACCTAATATCTAATCTACCAGGTCTTCAACAATACCCGAAACCCACGTGATCTGATAACCATCAAAAACCCATCGAAAGGGCCTGATTTGACGTAAAAGGAACTAAACTGAATTGTCAGTCCTGTCAGAAATGTCACTGGCGTTCATTTGGGGACTGACAATATTTATGTTATGTTTGTTTACATTTTATAAACACCTTTATTCCGTTTTTCATTTAATAGTAATAAAGCAATTAGTTATTTTTAGAGAAAATTGGTGGCTTAATTCTTTTTTGTTGGTAAGTACAAATTTATTTACTGTAACTCGTAAAAGTTAATGACTATATAATTTATTTTATTTCAGGTAATGTTACACAGAAACAAAATTATTTTATATTCGTAATTGTATTCGAAAATTTGAGGAACGTTTTCCAGTTGAATAAATGGAATGTGATTCTTTTTTGTCGTCATAAACAAATACTTGTTCAAAATTATAAAAAAAAGGAAAAAGCTCTAAAAGGCCCACAGTAACAACAAAAGCTGTTGAAGATGTGCAAATTAACATGGTGCAAATTCCCAATAAATTAGTAAAAAAACAGCACCTCAAACAGGTATGAACGGTGTTTCAAAGACTGACTCTGACGAGTGAAATTCAAAACTTTTTTTTTTAGGTTTGTCACTACGAACTAGCCATAAAGTATTGAAAACATTTCTGATATGCATCCTCTATAAAGTTTCAGTACTGCAACAATCATTTTACCTTAATTTTGTTAAACCTACCTATGGAATATTACAGATCGTTCAATTCAAAATCTTTTGTGTGACGTTTATGAACTGGAGCACCTATATTAAATGAAATACAAAATATAACTGAGGAGAAACTGCATAATGTGTTCAAAGAAGAACAATTAATGCTTGTATTAAAGCTGGTGGTAAAGATTTTGAACAGATAGGTACTGTGAATTAGTATCGTTTGTGCACTACCGATTACTACTGAATATGCTTTTAAATAAAATAGTTGTCAATAGGTATGCCTTTATAATTTAAAGTGAGATATATAAGGAAAAACAAATGTGTTCTTGCTACATTAATAATATTAATAATTTTTTGTATACATATAAGTAACATAATATATCTTGTAAATGGTTTAAACCCTGTAACAAATAAATAATAGGACAAACTTCAAAAAATATTTATTATTTGCCATTGCCTAGGTACAATTCGAGTAAGTTTTAAATTTGTTTACTTAAACTGCAATAATTGCCAAATACTGCCGTTGTATTCTGCCAATCGTATTTAAAGTTTCAGCTGTAGCTAAATAGCTTAAAGTCAATCTAAATAATTTTTAATATTCATATTTTAATGCATAACACTTTTTGTCTATAACGTTCTGGTAAAGGTTTTTTTTTGTAATAGTAGCAATAACTAGTACGAACCATATTTCAGTTTATCATTCTTTTCGATAAATACAAAAAGCTCAGTTTTTAAGGTTATGTTAATTATATCATAATTTTAAAAGTTAGATTATTGCATTTGACTAAATCTTATTAAATTATCAAATTCTAACATTAAAATACAATAATGTAAAGCACCTCCAATTATTAATATTATGAGTTTGTGTTGTAATTCTAACAGTTACCTAACTAAATTTTGTTCTCATAGTTGCAGACCATAAAAAAAGAAGATCTATTTTGTAATAAAATACCTACGGCACTGGCTCACATCTAGGGATTTTCACTTTTATTTTCACCAATCGCTGTCATGACGATTTGGTCACGTGGGTTTTCGGTATTGTTGAAGACCCAGTATTTTCTTCTTCAAAGTAATTAAGTTGTTCAACCGTTGTCTATAAAGGTATCTCACATCTCGCTCATACACACAAATTTGAAAAGCAGCAGAACAAAAATTCAACTAACCAGGTATACCAAGTCCGTGTAAAGAAAACTTTTCATATCCCGAAAACGTCAAGTGTCAACTAAAATTTCTACTTTTAAAGATCAAACGTGCCGCCTCAGAGTGCCAATACTGATTGATATATATACTGGGTGCTTAATATTCACTGACACTGACAGCAGCAAGCAAAATATCAGGTGCGTTTTAATCATCCGCTTCTGCTTCCGGAATTGTCGGTTTAGTCGTTTTAACCTGAACCTAAAACAAGAAAACCGACAATTCCGAAGCAGAAGCGGATGATTAAAACGCACTTATTAAAAATATTGCGCCAAGATGTAGGCAACACGTAATAAGGGTTCAAAATGGCGGAGTTTTCTATCTCCTTTTAAAAGGCACTCATAAAGCTGCGCAGTGCGACTATTCTCCGTATAGTAAAAGAAAATCAAAGTATGTGTATGTAACCCATATGGAGGAATGTAACCACGGCCACATAGTTTGATTTTCTTTTACTATACGGAGAATGGTCGCACTGCGCAGCTTTCTAAGTGCCTTTTAAAAGGAGATAGAAAACTCCGCCATTTTGAACCCTTATTACGTGTTGCCTACATCTTGGCGCAATATTTTTAATAGGTGCGTTTTAATCATCCGCTTCTGCTTCGGAATTGTCAGTTTTATTGTTGTAATCTGACAGGTTAAAACGACTAAACCGACAATTCCGGAAGCAGAAGTGGATGATTAAAACGCACCTGATATTTTGCTTGCTGCTGTCAGTGTCAGTGAATATTATTTTTGAAGTCACAGTTTATTGCTAAAGAATCAGTTAGCTCACGCGGACCTTGAAAGTTCCAAAATAACATCCACTCCAGGGATACAAATTCAGGATACGCAGAAGACTGCTGTTTTATTATAGGCGGTTGTCATATATTGTATTATCCGAGTTGCACAGTGTATAAACTGAAACATTGAGATCCAAAGTGCCGACGCAGAGTGAGCGATCTGATTCTTTAGTTGTAAACTGTGTCACAGGGTTCACAATGGCCGCGCCCTATGTTGGGCGTGTCGGACCTCTCTCTTGCCTCGTATAGTAATCACGGCCGATATTTACGTCACTTTTGTGACACATTGACATTCGACTTAATACATTGCGTTCGGTCTGCCAAGTTCCTTTAACTATTAGAAATTAAAAATTTAAAAAAACCGACTTCAAAAACGTGCAGATGCCGTCACCATATCTTAACCAAATTTATATGGGACCACCCCTGAGGTATCCCCTTACTAACAAAAAAAGAATCATATAAATCGGACAATTTGGTAAAGCATTATCGCTAAATATACATAAAAAATGAAGAGTGAGGATTTTCTCACGGACCCAATTATTATATTTTGACCAAATTTATATGGGACCACCCCTGAAGTACCCCCTTTCTAACAAAAAAAGAATTATTGAAATCGGACACCGTGCTGAAGAATTATCGCTGAACATACATAAAAAAAAAAAAAAATATCGCGACGAATTGATAACCTCCTCCTTTTTTGAAGTTTTAATTAATAAAAATTAATAAAAATTAATAAAAATTATTATAAATTAATAAAAATTAATAAAAATTAATAAAAATTATTATAAATTAATAAAAATTAATAAAAATTAATAAAAATTAATAAAAATTAATAAAAATTAATAAAAATTAATAAAAATTAATAAAAATTAATAAAAATTAATAAAAATTAATAAAAATTAATAAAAATTAATAAAAATTAATAAAAATTAATAAAAATTAATAAAAATTAATAAAAATTAATAAAAATTAATAAAAATTAATAAAAATTAATAAAAATTAATAAAAATTAATAAAAATTAATAAAAATTAATAAAAATTAATAAAAATTAATAAAAATTAATAAAAATTAATAAAAATTAATAAAAATTAATAAAAATTAATAAAATTTAATAAAAATTAATAAAAATTAATAAAAATTAATAAAAATTAATAAAAATTAATAAAAATTAATAAAAATTAATAAAAATTAATAAAAATTAATAAAAATTAATAAAAATTAATAAAAATTAATAAAAATTAATAAAAATTAATAAAAATTAATAAAAATTAATAAAAATTAATAAAAATTAATAAAAATTAATAAAAATTAATAAAAATTAATAAAAATTAATAAAAATTAATAAAAATTAATAAAAATTAATAAAAATTAATAAAAATTAATAAAAATTAATAAAAATTAATAAAAATTAATAAAAATTAATAAAAATTAATAAAAATTATTAATAATGTAATGGCTGTATAGCTATAGAGTTTAGTGTCTCTTCTATTTTATGTTACTTTGGTGACTGGTGACAATTGATAGATGACGACTAGATGAATAAAGATATTTAAAACCAAGTGTGGAATGTTTTAATACAACTATAAAATACAACTAAAACATGGTGTCAGGTGTAAAAATATAACAATAAAAAGTGTGACTATACACGGTATAAACAGCCTCTCAGCTGTTTAGAGATTTAATTTATTCAGCCAACCTAACCTAAAAAACACGTGTTGCACGTGCAGCGATTATAAAAGGAAAAAAAATACCAATTTTTGGAACCATGGATAATAACTTCAAGCCACCAAGCCCATTATTCGATGGAGGTAATAATCCTCAGGACAACTGGAAATTGTGGAAGCAAAAATTCCAAATATACCTCACTGCAACTAACAAACTGTCTGCATCAAAGGAAATAAAAATAGCTACCCTTTTGAGTTGTATAGGGGACGAAGGAATAGATATATATAACTCTTTCACCGAGGACCAACAATCTACATTAGAGAAATTAATAAAAGCTTTTGATGATTATTTTCTACCGAAAAAAGTTATTCCAATGGAAAGCTTTAAATTTTACACAATGGTCCAAGGAGAGAATCAGACAATAGATCAGTTTCTAACGGAATTAAAAAAGCAAGCCAAACTGTGCGATTTTTTTTGTGTTAAAGATGGATGTAATGAATCCTTTGAAGAACGTATGATAAGAGATAGACTGATAGTAGGTATCAGTTGCCGAGAAAGTCAACTAAGATTGCTCAGAGAGCCAGATTTAACAATAAAAAAGATAATAGATTATTGCAAAAGCATAGAACTAAGCAAAATACATGTTAAGATGTTAAACAAAGAAGAAGAGGTGAACTATGTAAAAAGTGTGAAAATCAAATGTAGGAAGTGCCTATATGAACATTATACAGGAAAGTGCCCAGCGAGCGATAAGCAATGCAATATTTGCAAGAGAACAGGACATTTTTCCAAAGCGTGTTTTTTTAAGAAGACAGATCAATGTGAGAAGTCTCCAAGTACATCATCAAGAAATATAGATAGTCGAGAAAAAATGGACCATAATAAAAAGGTAAGAAGTCTAGAATATGAAGAAGTGGAGCCAGAAGAGGAGCCAGAAAATATAAACTTTAATTTATATGTAAATGAATGTAATGGAGGTAATCACTTATCATCACCTTGGTATGAAACAATTGTTGTCCAAAATACTAAAGTAAAATTTAAACTGGACTCTGGTTCAGATATTAGCATTTTACCCAAAAAAATATATGAAAATATATTTAATAAAAATTCTCTTAAAATATCGAAGGTAACCATTGTATCCTACGGGAATTTTAGATTTAAACCATTAGGTGAAGTCATTTTACCATGTCTTTATAAAGATGTTTCTTTAAACATAAAATTTATTGTTGTAGATTGTAATTCAGAACCGTTGTTGGGGTTGGATGATTGTCTTAACCTTAATTTAATAAAACGTGTAGATTACTTACAATTAGCAAAAACTAAAAATGAGATTTTTTCAAAATACAAGGATGTTTTTGAGGGTTTAGGGAAAATACCAGGGGAATGCAACATAGAATTGCAAGAAAATGCAATACCTGTAGTACAATGTACAAGAAAAATTCCTCTCTCATTACATGATACCTTAAAAGAGACCCTGATAAAAATGGAACAACAAAATATAATCGAAAAAGTTGATTATCCAACTGACTGGGTAAACAGTCTTATGATAGTGCAAAAACCTGACAAATCATTGCGTCTTTGCATTGACCCGAAACCTTTGAATACTTATATCAAAAGAGAACATTTTCAAATTCCAACAAGCCAAGACATAATAAGTAAACTTTCAGGTAAATCAATTTTTACTGTAATTGACATGAAAAATGGGTTTTGGCAACTAATGCTAAATAAAACTAGCTCAGATTTAACAACTTTTAATACGCCATTTGGCAGATACAAATTTAATAGAGTTCCTTTTGGGATTAGTTGTGCGCCTGAGTTATTTCAAAAAAAAGTGTATGAAATTTTTAGTGGAATCGAAGATGTCCACATATATTTTGATGATCTAATAATAGCTTCTAAGTCAGAAATAGAACATGACAAACATTTGCATGAAGTATTCCAAACAGCACGCTGTAACAATATAAAATTCAATTTTAATAAATTTCAATACAAACTACCGGAAGTTAAATTTATGGGTTATTTAATATCGCTTAATGGAGTGAAACCAGATAGGGACAATATAGAAGCAATAAATGCTATTGAAACACCTAAAAATAAATCAGAAATTTTAAGAGTTTTAGGTCTGGTCAAATTTTTTTCCAAATTCGTTCCTAACCTTTCTGCATTAACGTCTAATCTAAGAAACTTAACAAGAAAGGATATAAAGTTTGAATGGTCTCAAACACACAATGATGAATTAAATCGCTTAAAATATCTAATAACACATTCCCCAGTCCTTAAAATATTTAATCCTAACCTAGAAATAACAATTCAGTGTGATGCCTCAGGTGATGGTTTGGGCTGTGTGTTATTACAAGAAGGACACCCAGTATCTTTTGCATCTCGCACTCTGACGAAAGCAGAGAAACGATATGCTCAAATAGAAAAAGAGCTGCTGGCTATATGTTTCGCTTTTGAAAAATTTCATTATTTTGTCTATGGGTATCCAGTAATAGTACAGAGTGATCACAAACCACTGGTTCCAATATTTTCTAGAAACCTAGATAGAATTAGTACTAGACTGCAGAGAATGATGCTAAAATTACTGAAATACAACATAAAAATTGTTTATTTGCCAGGTAAGGATATGTTAGTTGCAGATATTTTATCCCGTTCATTTATTAAAACTGAAGTAAAAGATGACCCTGAAATGGAATATATAGTTCATGCGCTTTATAATAATATTCCTGTATCAAAAGAAAAAAAGGAGTTATTCAAAAATGAAATCAGTAAGGATAAAAGTCTAAGTCAAGTAAAAAACTTTTGTTTAACAACCTGGCCACTCAGCAACAAAAACTTAAGCACAGACCTAAAACACTACTATAAAT
The DNA here is from genome assembly GCA_927349885.1 of Psylliodes chrysocephalus. NCBI lineage: Eukaryota > Metazoa > Arthropoda > Insecta > Coleoptera > Chrysomelidae > Psylliodes > Psylliodes chrysocephalus. The sequence continues at coordinate 19,476,954 of OV651824.1, read as the reverse complement.
TAAAAAATAATATTTATTTATCAAATGACATTTTATTTTTGGATACAAAAATTATAGTCCCTGAATCTCTAAGAAAAGAAATGCTATCACTTATACACGAATCACACTTTGGCATTCAAAAATCTAAAGCTAGAGCAAGACAAATATTTTATTGGCCAAATTTGACAATAGATATAGAAAATCTTGTTTCAAAATGCGAAACTTGTCAAATTCATCAAAGGTCAAACCAAAAAGAAACTCTAATCAGTCATGCTATACCTGATAGGCCTTGGCAATATCTATTTTCTGACTTTTTTGAGTATGACTCTACTAACTATCTAGTCTTAGTGGATTCTTATTCAAATTGGGTAGAGGTCAGTGAAACTAAAACAAAAACTGCACATGATGTAATTAAGTTTTGCAAAGAAACATTTTCACAATTTGGTGTGCCAGATAAACTATTTTCAGACAATGTTCCTTACAATTCTAAGGCTTTTATGGCATTTGCTAAAGAATGGAATTTTGAAATAGCGTTTAGCAGTCCACACCATCATCAATCTAATGGTTTAGCTGAACGCTACGTAGGGATTGTCAAACAGATGTTAAAAAAGGCTAAAAATAAATCTGATCTACCTTTATTCCTAATGGAATATAGGAATACACCATTGCCTAACATGAATTTCTCTCCATCCCAATTATTATTGCATAGGGTTCTCAAAACTAAAATTCCTACTTCTGTTGAAACCTTAAAGCCTGTCATTATAGATCCTAGAATAATTCAAAATAAAATAGAATCTAAACAAAAAAGCCAAAAACATTTTTATGATAAAAATGCCAAGGATATTTCAAAATTACAGACTGGAGAAAATATCCTAATACAAAAAGGTAAAATCTGGGAAAGAGGAAAGGTGGAAGATGTTGTGAATGACCGTTCTTATATAGTTAAGGACTCCCAAGGTAATATACTTAGGCGTAACAGAATATTTTTAAATAAAACTAATCTGCCTTATATTAATAACTCTTTATTATATGATGTTAATTTAAATATATTTGGACAGTCCTCTAATGCTAACAACACTCTACCTATTGATAATTTGAATGACTCGATCGATATCACTGAAAATACTCCAGATGTTAATTCAATAGATAATACTAGTTATGTAACTTCTAGCAATGGTAATACAGAACCTACTTATGTATCGGAAGCATCAAATGAACCTGATTCATCCCCAATTATCAGCACTAAAAGACAGCGAAAGCTGCCTGGTCATTTACAAGATTTTGTAACAAATTTTAACTCAGATGATCAATCGGAAGATCAATCAGATGATTGTGATGCTTCTTCTTATACCTCATGTTCTTCATAAAAAAAAAAAAAAAGAAACGTGTAATGGCTGTATAGCTATAGAGTTTAGTGTCTCTTCTATTTTATGTTACTTTGGTGACTGGTGACAATTGATAGATGACGACTAGATGAATAAAGATATTTAAAACCAAGTGTGGAATGTTTTAATACAACTATAAAATACAACTAAAACAAATAATAATAATAATAATAATAATAATTAATATTATGATTATTATTATTATTATTATTTTTTTTTTAATTTGGTGTCTCGGCGTCGACTTCTACGGCCATTAACCTCGTGTTCTGTGTGAGCTTTGTTACTGTTTCCCAGCGCCACTTTAGGAACAGCACTGTTAATTAGAACCCAACAGTGAATGGTCGAGTGGGGAATCCTACCAAGGCATCAGAATTAATTTTAAATAATTAAATTAAATAAAAAATCACGGCCAACGGTGGGATTCAAACCTGGGACCCTTGGAAGACTCTAACCACTGAGCCACCCATCCCTCATCACATAAATATGAAAATCAAAAAGTTATGAAACACGTCATTATTTATTTCTGATGAGTAGCTATAATTTAAATTTTTAAGTTCCCACCTTTAAAAAAAAATCTATACTTCCATACAATCTTTCACACCCCCGTTTCCGCCCCTTAAAATGTAAAAATCCAAAATCTCTGAAACTCGTCATTATTTATTTATGCTTAGTAGTTGTATTTTTCATGTTTCAATACCACTATGCAAAAAAAATCATGTGTCTGATCCCTTGCTCTGTGAAAAACAAAAATATCCTACGGGAACTATACATTTTTCTGGAATAAAAAGTAGCCTATGTTCTATTCCAGACTATAATCTATATCTGTGCCAAATTTCATCCAGAACCATTGACCTGTTGTGACGTCATTTAGCAACAAACACCCATCCATCCATCCATCCATTCATCCAAACTTTCGCATTTATATAGTAGTAGTATAGAAAAATGGACATTATAGATTCTCTAGAAATTTCAAAAGAAAATTTTGTTATTTCTATCGAAAAATGAATATTAGATTATTTTTTTAAAAGAAGCGAAACTATTTTTTAACGAATGGTAAAAATTAAACTTTATAGTCAGTCCCTCTTATCCGCAAATTACGTTGGTATCTGTATCGTATGTGTAACGTGTGGAGGGTGGGTTACCCCCACGGCACTTAGGCCTCATTAGGCCCATTGTGCATCCTCCTGAGATGGTAGGCACCTTCTAACTCGTGAGCCGGCCTACAGATTTAATGTAGTTGACAACGGCGCCAAGAGGTGCTTCTCTTATATCGGCCGGTGTTAGCCGATACTCGCCGAACACAAATCTTCTAATAAATGAGAGCGCCGAGTAATCGTAAAGGATATGCTCGATGGTCTCATCTTCTTGTTCGCACCCTCTGCAGAGTGCGGATTCTGACAGGCCCATGATATGAAGATGCTTTCGTACTTGGCAATGACCAGTTAGAATGCCTGTGACTAGGCGCAGATTCTGTCTAGTCAAGTATTTGTTTTCTGCAGTGTTGTCAGGATAAATTAAGAGCTCCCTGGCAACTCTGGAGTTTCTTGTTTCATCCCATCTTTCCTTGAATTTCACAAGGGAATGTTCTTTTGATTAGGTCTGTCACTACCGATTTTGCCAGGCCAATAGAAGGGCCAAGTCCAAAAAGTATTTGGTTGGCTGCTTTCTTGGCTAGTGAATCAGCAAGATGGTTACTTTTCGATGTGGCGTGACCTTTGATCCATCTTAAGGTGACCACATTGTTGATGGATACCTCGGCCAAAGCTTCATGACATTCTATATAGTACTAACCCTGAGTAAATTCATGGTCTGTTCAGGGTGAGTGGGGCTTGTCTGCTATCTGTATAGATGAGCATGTTCCTTCCAGTGATATTGTTTCTGTTTATTTCTTTTGCTTCTATGAGAATCCTCGTTAGCTCTGTTTGAACTACACTGGCACTATTGCTCACGGCCCATTTTATGTTTAGGTTTAAGAATCTGAAGTATATTCCACATCCTGAGCCTTGTTTTGTTTTAGAACCGTCAGTGTAGATATGAATCGTACCTGCCACTTCCGGTTCTTCTATTTGTTCTACTATAATTTTTATATGGCCTATGGAAGATATGTATCGGCATCCATGTTCGCTTGAAGCAGTGGTAGCGTATCGAGCGCCTCCTGCCAAAAGCGACGTCTCGCTTCACCAGATCCTACATCAGGTTCTACTCCAATCGTTTGGAGGCGTGTCATTGTCGTCAGAGCAACCTCCTTGATGTAATATCAAGGGTAGTGAGACTAAGAATGACTTCCATGGCTCTGGTCGGTGTTGTTTTCATGGCTCCTGTTGTTATGTTGAGACATGCTGTTCTTTGAATTTGTTCTAGTTTACGGATAGCTATTAATTTTTGGGGTTTCGGTACCCAGACACCTGCACCGTATGTTAGCATAGGTCTTATGATAGCCGTGTAAGTCCATGCGACGACTCTGGGGGAGAAACCCCAGGTGCGCTCCACGGTTGGGCGGCATTGTTCATAAGCAATGTATGCTCTTTTAACTATGTTTTCTAAATACGAGTTCCATGTTAACTTGCTGTCAAAGGTGAGACCTAGGTAGAGTAAAACAAACTTAAGTTTGGTACACCCCAATGAAGTGGAGAGGGGTAGAATGATAACTGTCAATGAAAAAGTCTGGACACTATGCACAATTTCGTTTTGCACATTTTGTAAACAAAATTCAGGGACGGTTTAACAACATTTTGTGCAACAATTATAAAATAGTGCATCGAAAAATAATTAACAAGTATAATTTAATACTAAATCGGAATAAAAGCATAAAAAATCATAAATATAAGCAAGATAACAAAGAATTGACGCCAAAAAAGCTTACAACAGCCAAAACACAAACAAAAAACAGAACTGAACATGAACATAATCGCTGAATAAAGTCGATCCTGGAATTTGTTTACAGTGCTTTAGGGCAACCTCTCCTTGTCATTTACGTGTGTAAGAGTGGAAGGCCGAATCACGCATAATTTCTACACTCGTGATGGATGCGCAGACGGTACCTTATCGTTCTACCCTCTCTACTTCTTTGGTACACCCACGTGTCGATCCGATGGTTGCGCCGTAGATTTGTTGACTATCGTTACCATGCCAACCCCTAACGCAGCGATGGTCAGTACCGTAGCGTAAAGAGGCGAATAGGTGAAACAATTTGCATCTAACAGCGCTATGTGGTATATCTAGTGCTCTTTTTTATTCAAGTGGTGTATTTCCTTATTCTTATTTGTTTACTTTAGTGCCGTAGTAGTTATAGTAGAGTAGCAATAATAGTTAGTGTATAAGTTTAGTTATAGTATCTACATAGTAAATTTAGAAATAAAAGTGATTTGGACGATATGGCTCCGAAAAAAATTGGCAGAATGGGACAGGGCTTACGCAGTCAAACAAAAGAAATCATTAATAATATTTCGAAATTTATGGAAGAAGAAGCGGCCCACTTCAATGCTACCAAGGACGTATTAATACCTTTAAAGAATTTTAGGTGAGTATTTTTAATTACATAATAATATTTTAATTATGTGGAACTATTCAGATACGATACCATTGTGAAATTAAAAAAATGTTTATGCTCCTGCTGTATTGGCATAATTTCACAGAGTACCTATAGGCTGAATCAATAATCATTCATTTAAAATGAGTTTCTTTAAAATACTTTATACCTGCAGGCAGTGGTATATTGTATTTTATATTGTAACATTTCGTGTTTGGTTGTGCTATTTACTTGTTGGACAATTAAACAAATATTAAAATAGTAAAAATAAAATAAGATTTTCAATATATTTTCAGAGAACGGATTTTAGCAGCGACAGGTGTAAGTAAAAACACCCTTCAGAAAATAAGGAAAGAAGGGCGAGAATTAAATAGAAATATAACATGTTCTTCCTTTTTAAGTCCGAAACGAAAACGTCGTCGTGACAAAAAAAATTAAGTTAAGCCCTGGAGAAACAGAAACACTTAAAAATGTAATCTATGACTTCTACACCATCGAGAAAAGATCACCTACACTTGCTGGTAAGTATATACATTTTCGTTCCCAAACATTTTAAGTACCTACTTCTATTTATTCAAGGTATTATGCAAAAGATGAAGGACAAACAAATGGAATTTCCAGGGTCAATTGAGACATTAAGGAAAACAATAAACGAGTTAGGATTCAGGTGCTTATACTTTTAACGATCTACCATTCCGCTAATTTACGGTACTTATTTACAAGACACACAATTTACACTAAATTAGGACAAAGCCTTTTTGCGTATTCTTCAAATATTTTATAACAAATTACAGATGGCGAAACACAGAAGATAATCGGAGTGTCCTGATAGAAAACCATGATATTCGAATAAAAAGAATTGAATATTTGAAGAAGCTACTACAATATAGATCTGAGGGCAGACCAATAGTGTATACCGACGAAACCTATATACATAGCAGCCACACTCAACCAAACCGCTGGTCAGACTAAAGCCCAAGAATGTTAAAAAAGCCGATTTCTAAGGGGAAACGATTAATTATTGTTCATGCTGGAGGAGAGACTGGGTTTATACCTAATGAACTTTTAATTTTTAAATCAGGTAATTAATTCACGCATACTCTACAAATATCTTTAATTTACCTCTGACTAGTCTCATTTCGTACGACGTATTATACTGAACCAGTCACGAATGTTAATTTCACACTTACAAATTTTTGTCGAAATTGATGTGGTGATATAATAAAGCATACATTAATTTGTGAAAAATATGTTTATTACAATAAAATAAATGTAATGAATAATTTTATATATATATATATATATATATATATATATATATATATATATATATATATATATATATATATATATATATATATATATACAGAAATACTGAAAAATACTATTCAAATTTTAGAACGTACTGTAATTTTTCTAAACATGATCCAACAGATGTTCTTCCTTCTACAAAATCACTAACTGTTTCCTGTATTGCACAATCAAGATTCCTGTACATCATTATCAAACATTTTTCGCCGAACATAAAATAAATATTTTGCGAAAAACCCAAAAATACTCAGGTACAGTATCGTAATCCGTTAAGTATTCACATAAATCTATTTCCCTATTTTGATTGGGGTACTTATACGAATTAAGATGATCTGTAGTTAACAGGTACCTAATTAAGAAATCTTAGATTCAGAATCGTCCGATGAGGCATCATAGTGTACATTTTTATTGTTATTTCTAATTTGTACCTTTCTCCTCTTATGTATTAAATGTCTATAACGTTAATTTAAGTATCTAGTAAAAGTAATAAACCAACAATTTTTAAAAATTATCCTTTTTTTTTTTGAAAACTTGCTTATGCTAATTTTTTATAAAGTACCTATTGCTACGTAGGTATATACATGTACTTTATTGTAGTTAACAAGTTTTCCAAAACTACATTTTATGACAAACTCACAATAATTTAAAATATACGCTGCGTAAGTTAGGTTGTTTAGTGGATCCAATTAAGTACATTTAGTAGCCTGCATGTGTATTCTAAATTAAAAAAGCATAACAACTTACGTACCTATTGTACAAAGCAAATTAATTACCTTTCGAATTTTGATAATTACATGCATAAAAAAGTATTTCTATTTTTCCATTTATTTGTGTCCCCGCCACTGACAAACAAAGCCCGCCTATATGCGCAGATTAGTATGCAACCAACATTTGCTGTACCAAACTTAAATTTGTTCTACTCTACTTCACCTCTGTTGCAAAGTTTAGTTTTTACTTTCCTATCTGTATACAGATATAAGGAAAGTATAGGAATCATGATTTTTTTCGACCTCGAGTTTTCGACGGATTTTTACGTTTTGAGGTCCCCTGAATCCGTTTTGACTATTTTCGCGATGATGTCTGTGTGTGTGTCTGTGTGTCTGTGTGTCTGTGTGTGTGTGTGTGTGTGTGTGTGTGTGTGTGTGTGTGTGTGTGTGTGTGTGTGTGTGTGTGTGTGTCTGTATAACGCATAACTCATGAACCGATACACAGAAAAACACCAAATTTTAAACTTAAGCTTTGTTTCAGCGTCCAATGAGCTGATTAGATTTTGGGCAGTGTCGGAACATCTGGGGGGGTACTTTATAGGTGGTCATTTTTATATTTTATGGAATATATCTGTTATTTACGTTTGGAGAAGAAAATTCTTCAAATAAAAGTTACTTCTAATATAATTATCTATAATTTTTGTTTTATGCAAAATTTTCCTAAAATGGGCCGTATTCGAGAAATTTGACAAAATGTAAAAAACAAAATTTTTTATAAAAACTGTTCAAACAAAAGTTGTTTGTAATATAATTCTCTATAATTTTTGTCCTATACATAATTTCTCTAAAATAAACCGTATTCGAGATATTTGAGAAAATGTGTAAATTTCGAAATTTGAAGAAAACTCAAAAACGGATAAAGGAAAAAACATTAAATTTTAAACTTAAGGTTTATTTCGGCCTGACGTGAAATGATTAGATTTTGGACAAAGTCGGAACATCTGGGGGGGTACTTTATGGGAGGCCGTTTTTATATTTTATGGAATATATCTGTTATTTATGTTTGGAGAAGAAAATTGTTCAAATAAAAGTTACTTCTAATATTATTATCTATAATTTTTGCTTTATGTCAAAATTTTCTGAAATGGTCCGTATTCGAGAAATTTGACAAAATGTGCAAAATTCTGATTTTTATGAAAATTGTTGAATTAAAAGTTGTTTGCGATATCGATTTCTATAATTTTTGTTTATACATGATTTTTCTAAAATGGACCGTAATGGAAAAGTGCTAAAATTAAATTTTTCTGTATTTTCGTTTTCAATGAATATCTATAGAAAAATGTTTCGAGGTATATGTATGTGTAAAATGTATATATCCTCTAAACATTTATAGAGATGCTGCAATAGGTTGTACAAAATAACCGGAAAATGCCTATAATAACTAGATAGGAAAGTAATGTGTTGGACACATCAGATTTTTTGTTGAGAGTTTGTAATGAGAATTAGTTAATTAGTGTTAATTAACGTTTAATTGCCTTTTAATTAATTATATTTCATTTGTGAATAGATCTTAGATATGTTCATACTAAACCATTTGTTTACCTTAATCGTCTTAATCCAATTAGAAAATCAAATAAGCACATGAGGCTGTACGATTTCTCAGTCGTGAATTCAGGCTTTTCTAATAGACACTTTTGGGAAATATTTTTAAGGATATAAGAGCACCATTAACTCTTTTTACTTTCCTATCTGTATACAGATATAAGGAAAGTATAGGAATCATGATTTTTTTCGACCTCGAGTTTTCGACGGATTTTTACGTTTTGAGGTCCCCTGAATCCGTTTTGACTATTTTCGCGATGATGTCTGTGTGTGTGTCTGTGTGTCTGTGTGTGTGTGTGTGTGTGTGTGTGTGTGTGTGTGTGTGTGTGTGTGTGTGTGTGTGTGTGTGTGTGTGTGTGTGTGTGTGTGTGTGTGTGTCTGTATAACGCATAACTCATGAACCGATACACAGAAAAACACCAAATTTTAAACTTAAGCTTTGTTTCAGCGTCCAATGAGCTGATTAGATTTTGGGCAGAGTCGGAACATCTGGGGGGGTACTTTATAGGTGGTCATTTTTATATTTTATGGAATATATCTGTTATTTACGTTTGGAGAAGAAAATTCTTCAAATAAAAGTTACTTCTAATATAATTATCTATAATTTTTGTTATATGCAAAATTTTCCTAAAATGGTCCGTATTCGAGAAATTTGACAAAATGTAAAAAAAATATTTTTTTATAAAAATTGTTCAAATAAAAGTTGTTTGTAATATAATTCTCTATAATTTTTATTCTATACATAATTTCTCTAAAATGGACCGTATTCGAGATATTTGAGAAAATGTGTAAATTTCGAATTTTGAAGAAAACTCAAAAACCGATATAGAAAAAAACATTAAATTTTAAACTTAAGGTTTATTTCGGCCTGACGTGCAATGATTAGATTTTGGACAAAGTCGGAACATCTGGGGGGGTACTTTATGGGAGACCGTTTTTATATTTTATGGAATATATCTGTTATTTATGTTTGGAGAAGAAAATTGTTCAATTAACAGTTACTTCTAATATTATTTTCTATAATTTTTGTTTTATGTCAAAATTTCCTGAAATGGTCCGTATTCGAGAAATTTGACAAAATGTGCAAAATTCTGATTTTTTTTGTTTTTACGTAATAACTAGATAGGAAAGTCATGTGTTGGACACATCAGATTTTTTGTTTAGGAGTTCTGGAGGTTTTAGTTCCATTTTCATACTTGCCTTGTGAAAAGGACCATTTCTGTTTTCTTAGGATTGATAGACAGTGAAAGGTCCTTGCACCACTGTTCGATAATTTTTAGAGCTACTTGCATTCTTTCGCAGAGTATGTTCTCAAAATTCCCTGTTTGCAGAATGACCAGGGGAGCTATTTTCAAAGTATGGGAGCACTCATTTCTCTCAAGATTCTCATCAGAAATGTCATACGTCAATGTGGAAACGCTGTTTTTAAAGGCCTCGAGGATTAAAAATCTTAGGAGGATATTAATTATCTCTAAATAAACCGTGAGAAACAATCAGTGAGTTCACACTGGCCCTTAGGACCCTAAAAATTACTGTTTTACGTTGACGTATGACATTTCTCTCGAGAGAAATGAATTCTGTCGACTTTGAAAATAGCCCCCCAGGTCATCTGCATATGCTATTGCATGTGTAGTGACTGTCATTATTGAGGCGGCTGATGAGGGGGTCGAGAACCATATTCCACAGTAGAGGTGATAGCACCCCTCCCTATGGACATCCCCTCGCAACCAAACCTCTTATATTCACATCTTCTACACTTATGTTTACTGCTTGCTTTGAGAGCATATGTATCCACCCACGTTGATATTATTAGGTATCCTTGCGAGGGAAACATAATATATATTCTGACATAATAGTTATGTTTTTAAAGTATAGAAATAAAACAATATTGAAACAAAAATTCGTTTTTTTGATAATATATCCTTGAATTATTTGAAAAACATGCTTTCTATTTTCATTTTAAACTAAATAAACCATTTGTGGCTGGCACCGATATTAAAAGATAATTATTATGAAACTGATGAAAGCATTGTCATTGTCGAACAAACATCCACAACGAATTTAAAATCAGTAAGATATATTGTACTGTTCTTTTCTCAACTTTATTATATAACATAAAACATATACTGTAATAGCAGATGCATAAAAATTCAAGTTTTAGGGACGGTCGCAAAATTAATTACCTACATTTTTGGACCGCTTATAATAAGCTGACTCAGCTTCTTGTGGACGCATGGCTGTCTTTAGAAAAATTAAAGTCTACAGATTAACCTTTATTAGTATGATGAAAAAAATTACAATTTACGATTTCTTCAATTAAATTAATTATAAACAGTTATACAGTATATCGCAAAAAATGTAAAACATTTTTATTGTTGATTTTTCAGAAAATATTAAAATAAATGAAAATAAGAAATTCTTTAAGCCATATGTGTAAAAAATAATACGAGTGAGCGTTTACCTTTGGAAAACAACTACTTCTTTGGCTAATATCGCAACAGGCATTGAATTATATCCAAGGTAAAACAGCAGATATATAAAAAAAAGGACATTCTCGACTTCAGTCTCCATTGGAGTCTACCTAGATGCGTCTACATTGATGGAGGTCGAGAAAGTTTAAAAACTAGGTGGTATCTAAAAGCCAGGCAGGCAATTTTTAAAAAGGAAAATAATTCCAATTTTGAGGAATAGTGCAAATTTCGAATTTTGAAGATAACTCAAAAACGGATAAAGAGGAAACGCGAAATTTTATAATCAAGCTTTAATCCAACCTGCGGTGTGTTGATTAAATTTTGGGCATAGTCGAAGCACTTTATAGGGTATCGTGTTTTTACTTTAGGGAACAAAGGGGTCTATTCTGTAACAATTCCTTTATATTTAACGGCCTTTAAAAATATTTTGTTCTTTACTTCTGTCATTATTTAAACGGATCTTTAAAATACATTAGAGGACTATCTTAAAGAAATCTGTTTAAATAATGACAGAAGTAAATTAACGAATACGAAAATGTTTTTAAAGGCCGCCAATATTTTTAAAGGCCGTTAAATATAAAGGAATTGTTACAGAATAGACCCCATAGTACCTTATTCACGAAAAAACCTGGAAATGCTTAAAATAGGATAAAATGAACGTTTTAATTTACAGTAATTGGGCGTATACAAAATAGTCTTACCAAATTTCAACATTGGCCGAAAATATATACAGGTTGGCTCATATTACGGACGTAAAATTTAATATAAAAAAAATCCTCTACAACTATTATAGTCAAATAGAAATTAAGAGCTGAAATTTAGCAGAGGCGTTCATCTTTTTATTAGTGAGTGCTGGGAGCATGAGTTTTAAAAACACTTTATTTTTAATACGATTAATAAGAGCCTCTGCTGAATTTTAGCTCTTAATTTCTATTTGAGTAGTTGTAGAAATTTTTTAAAAAATATTTTGTCCACGACCACTTAATAATAAATCAATATTCTACCTCCTAACTAAGAGCATATAGTACCCATATATCACGGAGTGAATTATGATAATTCACGCTTTTGTAATTCTGGCACATTCCGATAGATAACTAAAGATAGGTGATACTTTTCATAACGAAAAATCGAAAAATCAAAAAATCAAAAAATCAAAAAATCAAAAAATCAAAAAATCAAAAAATCAAAAAATCAAAAAATCGAAAAATCGAAAAATCAAAAAATTGAAAAATCGAAAAAAAATCAAAAAATCGAAAAATCGAAAAAAAAAATTTGAAAAATCGAAAAAAAATCGAAAAATAAAAAAAAACCGAAAAATCGAAAAATAAAAAAAAAATCGAAAAATCGAAAAAATCGAAAAAATCGAAAAAAAAATCGAAAAAAAAATCGAAAAAAAATCGAAAAAATCGAAAAAAAAAAATCGAAAATTCAAAAAAAAAAATCAATAAAAACGAAAAATCGAAAAAAACAACAGTTAGTTAGCTATGTTTAATAAAAACTTTCCATTCACACTTAACTTTTATTTAATAAAGAAACCATAATGGTGTCGTGGACAAAGTATATTAGACTCGCAATTTATGGCCATTATTCACTCGGGTGACTTGCGCCCCTCGCCTACGGCTCGGGACGCAAACGTCACCCTGCGTTAATAATGGCTACCATAAATTGCTCGTTTAATAATATACTATAATTTTTCGTCCGCAATATGAGCTACCTTGTATACATTTATTTTCGGCCGATGTTGAAATTTGGTGAGACTCTTTTTGACTAAATGTACACGCCCAATTACTGTAAATTAAAATTTTCAATTTATCATATTTTAAGCTTTTCTGTTTTTTTCGAGAATATGGTATTATGTTCCTCATAAGGAATATCTCCTCTCCGTTATTTACGATTGGATGAGAAATTTCTTTAAATAAAAGTTCTTTGCGATATCATTCTATATAATTTTTGTCCAATACATGATTTATCTAAATGGGCCGTATTCCAGAAAGGACCACGCACTTTTCTTATGCAAACGGGAGTACCGTCAAAATATCTGAATTTTTAATATGTTAAATTAATTGATGTCCCCATCAAAAGTGTCCATGGTCCCAATCGTATCCTATGACTAGATTTTGAGATATAGGGTGTTGAAGTTAGAAATCCCTAGTTCTTTCAAATGGACACTATAAATCACCCTTAAATATTTTTGGAAGTTATTCGCTTATTCTGTGTAGTCAAAATATATTCTTAACTACTATAATTAAAATATTGTACCTTACAGGGTGATTAATGATTCGGCAGATCTTTTTTGGTCAAAGTAGGTAATTCCACCGATCAAAAATAGCTGAAATACCGAAAAACAAAATACCGTCAAAGTCTCTCAATATTTGATATCGTATAGTACTCGATGTACTTGTTCAAAATTCTTATTGGTAAAATTAAATCCTATGACTAGTTTTCCAAATATAACTATAACAAGTAGATACCAAATAAATGAATTTTAAACAATAAATATATACTGACATAAGTGTAGATATTTTCAAGAGAAATAACTTATATAATGCTTATATTAAATATTTTGACACACTGTGTTAGATTAGGAATATATAGAGAAAGTAAAAGTTGAAAAGTCTTTTGGTAGGTAGAGAGGGGGTAAACGTCAAACCACGTCGGGCGGCTCCGAGAATTTCACAGTAATGTTTACCTGCCAGTGTCGTTTCATAGAATAAGTAATTTTAAATTGTTATCGGCGGAACCGGACAATCGCATGTATTTATGGATTATAAATAATTATTAAACATGTATTATAATATTCAAATTATAATTTTACAAAATTTCAACAGCTATTCACAATTTATTAAACTATTTACTCGAAATTGTTATTAAAATCTATAAAATAATTTTGTACGCCAATGTATCGCGTCCACTTCGGTGAGATCCGGTGCCAACCTGTCAATTTATGTGTATAAAGTGGGAGAACTGGCAAAAGCATTTCCAACTTTTACTTCTGTTCTACCCCTTGTACTATTTGTACTTACGGTTAAATCGCGGTTAAATATGTAAGATAAAAAAATCAATAAAATGTTGAAATTGTTGCCAAAGAATAGAAAATAATTACTTTGTGAGTTATTCATCAAAAAAATATTACAAGTCCACATACAGGGTCATACTTTATTCCGGTACAAAAAAGTTGATTATGCGGTAGGTCTAAGTAGGATGTGGAGAAATGAATTATGATCGGATTACAGGTTTATTTGGTTCGATTATTGTCATAAATATTTGTATTGTATATTTAAATAAGATTATGAGCTCCATTACACACCACCAATGAGGTAAAGCCCCCCAATACATTTTGTTTTAAGTCGCATTCCCTAAAGAATGGTTACAGTTGAACTTGCAAGGTGAAACAATAGAGGACTTCTATACAAGGGAAGTGCAACCAACTTAACAAAATAAAATTGACATTTACATACCATGGTGTACCCGTAAGGTAAAAAAGACTTTTTTGTTTAGGGTATTTTATATTTAAAGGTTGAAAAAATTTGTCATTGTCAGCTGTCAATTATGTTGATGATAGAACACAGGCGTAACCAAACGAAAAAAATGTTTAAAGAAACTGGGAGAAACACAAATAGACTATTACAATAAAAAAATAAGTCGCAATGCTACGCTTATGTTTTGACATTATCAACAGCTGATATTGACAAATGTATTCAACCTTTAAATATAAAATACCCTAAAATAAAAAGTCATTTTTACGTTACGGGTACAACATGGTATGTAAATGGCATAAAAGTATATGAGAAAAACCAAAAATTGAACAAAAAAACAGCCTCTTTATGTGACCCGATTTCTTATGTCATTAGTGTCAATTTTATTTTGTCAAGTTGGTTGCACTTCCCTTGTATAAAAGTCCTCTATTAACAATATATAAAATTATTGCCAAATATTAGAAAATTAATTGCTTGTGAGTTCTTTATTGAAAAAGATTATAAATAAACATACATTTATATTTTAAATAGGCAATAACAAACTTTGTCAAACTGACATAGGTTTTGGAATAACTAGAAATTAGAAATATTTAATGGATCCTCAGAATAAAGTAGTCAATGAGCAGAAAAATCTGGGAAATTATCCACTTCTTAACGGTCTTCTTAATTTCATATTCATTGCGAGTTTTCTTCTATGATATCAATTGAGTAACAGTTATATGTTATATCTACTTATTGGTACACATTCATATAAGAAATAGTATTTTCATGTTATTGGTCGTTCAAATATTTAACATAAGTCGACCAGCTATATTATTGAAATTTTCACGAATTAATTGTTGAATAGTTTGTTCCTCTTTTGATTTTTCAAGGGCTTCTCAAAAAAATATAATATGAATACAGGGTAATAAAATAATCGTAATTTTCGAATCACCAGCCTGTTTTTATATTGTCATTATGCAAAGGCATGCAAGTCGTTTTGTTAAGTATTTAATGATTATAACGCCATAAATATTTGAACTTGGAACTATAGATAATCTTTAACATTCTGAAACTCCGTAATTTTTTACTTCAGACGTAAAATGTTATAGCTTGTTGTAATCGACAAAACCAAGGCATTTTAAATCGGCTTCGGTCTGGTAACGTGTTGAGAATCACCCTGTATATTTTTTAAGATAAAATATAAAGCTTAAGACTGCCTGCACGTCTAAAGTTTTGCTTTTTTATATCTACTATGATAATATATAATTTTTCTGAAGATTTTCACAAAAATTGATTACCCTGTATATTTTGTAACCTTGAGTTTTAGACGATTAATAAATTCTAGTAAAGTAAATTCTAAATAGTGGTGAATATGCCAATAACCTTATAGGATATATAAACATGCTTACACTTGATTTATATATATTCATCTAGAAGACTATGAGTAAATATTTTCCGAATAATTGAACATCCATCTATTGTTGAGTTTTATAATAAATGACATTTGTATTACTTTAAGCGACCATTCTGTATTAGTGTTTTAAATAAATATTGTTGCAAGTATGGCGTTTGCAAATAGTATAAGCTGTTATGTTTGCAATAGACACTTTCAACTTTGACTCACTATTCGTTTAGACGAGGACCATAATATAGATGTGCTTAACATTGCTAATTTTAGAAGACAAGCTGCCGGACATCCTGGAATAGGTAATCTACAAGAAGTAAGATTATGTTTAAACAGTTTTCACGCAATTACACAGGAAATATTGTAAATGATCCAAATTGCATAAGACTTAATGTTTTAACACCCCACTCAGTTCGTAGTTGTATAATTTATAACGCACAAGTAAATGTAAGAAAACTATCGGCAGTATGCAGAGCAAATATTTTTTTAGTTTCAAATATTTATGTACCCGAATATCTGAAGATTTGTAACATTCATCTAAATCATCCAGGTTTACTAATGATTAATTTACATGCTGGTTTGCGTTTTGTTTAAAGACCATTCCTCCACGTTAATATTCAGCAATTTTTGTCTAGTTTAAGAGCGGCTGCTACTGCTAATAATAATTTTAAAAATTGGAAAGGCAAAAATACTTTTAGTTTAGAAGAATTTAAATATTTAACTTTAATTTCTAAAGAGAATTTTCAAGTATTATATGAATTTTGTGAACCAATAGAATATGGTAACTTAAGAAACATTGCTCAAAAAGATTTACTTGCATTCTTTGTTAAACTAAGACATGGATTGTCAAATGAGTTCATAAAATTACTTGTTAATTATTCATCCCGACAAGTCACTAGTATAGTCATATCTAATGTCCATATGTCCCTGCTTCAAAGATTTGAACCTAGTATTATTGGATTTAGATCAATGACTAGAAAAAATTATATCATCAATCATGTTCCTGAATTCTTAAAAACCCGCTTTACAACCCTACAGCAGATACTCCAAAGGCCATATTTTATGTCGAATGTACATGTACATTGAAAAAGTAGTAATTTTAGAATATTACATCAGTCCTATTGCTACTTTAAGAAGGAACATTTAGTTAAGCCAGAAATTACAGTAGCTCCTGATGGATATATTTTATCAATCAATGGTCCCTATTTTTCTGATCCAGCAATTTTACTGCAACAATTGGCTAATGATAATAATGAATTTATAAACTGGATTACAGAAGGAGATATAGTAATAGTAGATAGAGGCTACAGAGATGTATTCCTAGATCAGAAGAACTTGGGTTAACTACTTGTATGCCACCTTTGCTTTATCAAAACCAACGCAATTATCAACAAGTGAAGCTAATAGAGCGAGACTAATAACTAAAACTCGTTGGATTGTAGAAGCCGGAAATGAATATTTCAAATCCATTTTTAAATTTAAATCCACGCATCATGCTGTTAATTTGAGTGGTTTTTATCAGATTGCAGGTGCGATGTTAAATAAGTTTATTCCTCTTATAAATGTACCAGTTACAATGGACATAGCAGTTGAAATTTTAAACAAACTAGATGACGTTAATATTATACAAGCACGCGTTTAAGCTCAAAATCTGACTACCAGAAATGGTCGTCGGCTAAGACTGAACCACATGCATATTCCTGAATTTCCTCGAGTAGAGATCAATTTTCTAAGAGACTTGGTAGGTTCTTACCATATTTATTTAAGTCCATCATATATTCAAGATAAACTGTAAAGAGAGGAAAACAATGTTTTAGAAATGGACGAGTTTTTAAAATAGAATAATTTTTTACGTTTCAGAATATATTCTAGGTTCAGAAACCCAACTCGAGATGCGGCCACCTCCTCGTGGTGAGTTCTGGATTGATTTAATATTCAAAACCGATTTTATTATCTTGTATCTACCATAAATCCCTTAAGTTTGAAATCAAGCGAAGAACTGCACATAGCTGAACTTTTTAATTTTTTTAATTTCTCACCCCTAAGGGCCCAGCTAAATAATTTATTTTTTCACTAATTTTTATACAGAATATAAACAACGTAAGACACAATTTTTTCAATTATTTTTTTTTAGTAATTTTTGACCTACCCTATTAGACAAGCAGTGCAATAGTCCTACAGGGGTTAACACTTAAAACAAAAAGTTTTAGGGTCTTACCCCATAGGTGACGCAGAAAAGAGATCACAATCTGATATAAATATACAATATAAAGAGGCAATGCTCCAGTCAAAATAAGCATGTAATCCGATCATTACTCATTTCCCTAGATCCTACTTACACCTACCGTATAATGAACTTTTTTTTGTAATGAAATAATGTATGACCCTGTATGTGAACCAATAAGATTTTTTTGATAAACAACTCGCAAGTTAAAAGGCAATTATTTTCTATTTTTTGTCAACAATTTCAACATTTTGTCAATGTTTTCATCTTACATATTCAACCGCAATCACCCTGTAAGTACGAAATATTTTTGGCTGCCTCAAATAGTACAAGGGGTATATTTATAATCCAACACAGTGTGTCAAAATATTTAATATACAGTATTTTTCTCTGAAACATATCTACTTATGTCAGTATATTTATTGTTCATATATTTGGTACATATTAAGTTATATTTGGAAAACTAGTCATAGGATCTAATTTTACCAATAAGAATTTCCAACAAATATATCAAGAACTATACAGTATCAAATATTGAGAGCCTTTGACGGTGATATTTTGTTTTTCGGTATTTCAGCTATTTTTGATCGGTGGAAATACCTACTTTGACCAAAAAAGATCAGCCGAATTATTAATCACCCTGTAAGGGACAATATTTTAATTATAGTAGTTAAGTATGTATTTTGACTCCACAGAATGAGCAAATAACCTCCAAAAATATTTAAGGATGATTTATGGTGTCTATTTTAAAGAATTGGGGATTTCTAACTTCAACACCCTGTATCTCAAAATCTAGTCATAGGATACGATTGGGCCCATAGACACGTTTGATGAGGACATCAAGTGATTTAACATATCAAAAATTCAGACATTTTGACGGTACTCCCGTTTACATAAGAAAAGTGCGTGGTCCTTTAACAAAAAGTGCAAAATTCGAATTATTAAGAAAATTCTTTAAATTAAAGTTGTTTGTAATATCACTATTCTCTATAATTTTTGTTCTGTACTTTTTTCAGTATTTTCGTTGGCAATGAATATAATGTTTCGAGTAAGATGTGTGTGGAAAATGTTTAATTCATCCTTTAAAGGGTGATAGAATAGGTTGTACAAAATATCCGGAAAAAGCCTGTTAGAACTAGACAGGAAAGTAATGTGTTAGACACATCAGATTTATCTTAATGTGCGGTGTGGTACTGTTCTTTTTTTCCAGCTGGTATGTGGATTTGTGATCAGCGTACCCAAAGTTTTAAGAATATATTATTATGTTAAGTTTTATATATTGTCCCTGTGGCTCCTATGATAACCGATAATATTGGAGTTTTTAAGCCCTGTAATGGCCCGACCCCCGGTACCCCCTATTTGTACGTTATTTTACTCTCTGAAATGTTATTATTTACCACACAAGTTTATTTTATTTTAGTTTATACTTACTGTATTTGGCCTTTTTCCTCTAGTAGTAGAAGTGATCGTCTAGTTAATTAATTGATAATTTATATACCCACGTTGTGATAATGTTAATTAAGGTAAACCAGGATTCGATGCAAAGTTTGGTGTAAATTGATAAATAAAACATAGAAATTCATATTTAAACCCTTTTTATTTTTCATACTTTAAATGTGATGCAATAATTAGCAAAGTATATTACAATTGGTACTATTTACTGAGATCTCACTTGAGTCCTGTTCAAACGCCAGAGCACATTCATTTGCTATCAATATATATTTTATTTAGGTTGATGACCTACGGAGTTAACAAACAGCGTCAATTCGCCAGTTGATTAACTACTATGTTGATGTTTATATTCTTATTTAGGTTGCTGACCAACGGAGTTAACGAACAGCGTCAATTCGCCTGTTGGTTAACTATTGTGTTGATGTTGATTTGATTCTATTCTAGATATACACAGGTTGCACCCTCTTAGGTAAATATTTCGACGAGTATAGAGGTGATGAGCAACGGAAGTAACGAACAGCGCCAATTTTCCAGTTGGTTACTTTTCTATGTTGATTTCACATATACTTTGTTTCAAACCTAGTAGAACGGGTATCCCCCCTTGAGCGAACGAACATTGTATTCACCAGTTGGTTAACTTACTATTAAATTTTACCCTATTGGTTTGTACAATTTATCCAAGATAGCACATCCCTGTATATTTCTAAAATATTCATTTTTATAATTTCTATTGAATTAACTTAATACAACCCTGTATATTTTTTATATCGATTATTTTAATTTCTATTGAAATAACTTAATACAACCCTGTATATTTCTTAATATTGATTTTTATAATTTCTCTTGATATACTCAACATAGAAAACATGTTTATCCTAACTGTCCTTCGAGGTGGATGACCTGAAGGCCATGTGGTTTATTGGTTACACTGATAATACTTTTCAGCAAGTGTCAAGCCCTTGTTTAAACGAAACCCCGGTGGTATCTCAAAGAAAGTTACATAAATCTTTTGACTCACCATTGAAAATATAGACATTAGATTATGTACTAAATTCATCTAGTGTTGTGACGGTGTAGATTTAGGTACGTCGCAGCGTTGAGCGTCGCCTTGCGTCGAGGCGCCTAGCGTCGTGATGGAGAGGAAGGTATTTAATACGGTACTGCATTGAGACAGATATACGGTAGAAATATTTAGGTGGTGCGGAACGTGACGAAGGGTGTCGACAAGGATATTATGAAGGAAATATTTAGGGGCGGCAAGCGTCAAGAAGTAGAGCGATGGGACGTTGGGCGTCGGAATGAATGTAAGGTAGGAAATACTTAGATGGTGCGGAATGTGACAGCGTTTGAGACGTAGGGAGTAGGACGGCAGGACGTTGGGCGTCGAGACGTTGACACCTTCGGGGATAGGAGGTATTGTAGGATAGACGTCGTTTAGGAAGAGCGTTTTAGGAAAGGTACTGACTATATAACTGGATACAAATAATAAAGTGATTATTTGAATGTAAAATAATAAGATGAATGCTTGTTCATCAAATAATAAAAATGAATGCATGCACATCAAATAATTAAAAATGAATAAATCCGAGCTCCTTTGGGTCAGACTTCTTATACTAAGTTTAATAACTTTTTGTCCCTCTCTGTGTGTCTTAGTTCCCAGAGAAATATGAATGTGGGTGCAAAAGGAGGTGGCTGAATTATTACTTGCCTTGACAGCTTTGTGTATCGAAATATTGTCGAAATCGGTCTTAACATCGAAACTAGAAAGATAAGCGAGTTAAATGTTTTAATGATGATTACTTCGTGAAAATAAATGGAGTTTTCTTAGTCTCGGTTCCCAGACACGTGCACGAAATTTGGATCTTTTACGGACATGGTTATTGATATTATTTATTAGGTGTCGTAAATAAGATTTAATTATCTGGGAGATTTTTTGTTAAATGAAGGATTTTGAATTTAATAAGAATGCAATATTATATTTTATAAATGGAATTAATAAATTATTAAGTTACCTGGGTGCGGTAGGTTACAGCCCCTCACCCTACTTTAGCTCTCTTTGCAGATGTCTTAATGTCTATGATTCAGTTTCTTATCTGTATTTTTTTTTGGATCAACTGTAATGTCCGATGGTATTGACCCATCTATAATATAGTAGACTTTTTGGCCTTCATCGTTCTATCTGTTATTTGAACTTGGGTTTCCCAGATTGTCTTTTTTTGTTTCGACGCTTTTGGGAAGATGCATGGTCGCACCCTTTTTTTCTGTTTTTATTTTAGTGTAAGCTTGCGCCAACTTCATTGTAATGGAATAATTTGAAAGTTGTGCCGCGTGTATGTCAAGTCTTGGTTACAATAGTCACCTTTTCACCGACGCTTCCTAGGGGAAACGTAATCCACAGAAAATAGAGCTCAAAGTGGGGTTGCTGCAACTGAGATGTCGCCCCATATGCAAGCAATAAATTGTTTAAATAATAATTGTGTTAATATTTCTGTTATAACAATAAATTTTATTTACAATTTTACAAATGAGTTGGAAAGTATGAATAAATGTTTCAAATATTGATAGTTTTGCGGTAGAGCGGTAGTCCACACCATGAAAACGGTAGATCTTCCGCAAAAATGGTAGACCTGGCAACACTGGGTGTGGTTAGTACTGTTCTTTTTGCAGCCTAATATTGAACAACCTGTCATTATATACTTCATTGTTTCGTCATATTGCGTGCAGATGCAACATTTTGGATCCACTTCTGCTTTAAGGTACCATTTGGGAACGCGAGACCAAGGCGACTGAAATGTGTCTCTTTACATCTGAATCACAATTATTTGAAGCAGATTTGGGACTGAGCGACCGATGCAAGAGACCGCGACAGCACTTTCATTACCGGATTCGAAGCAGTCGCGGTCGCTTGCATCCGTCTTGCGTTCCCAAATTGTACCTTTGTGTATTATTTTTTTTTGCTGTAGTTAGATACTAATACTACTGCCTCAGTAGTTATGGTGCACGCTACGCTACAATCGAACTGACTGCATTTCAACAAAATGGCTTTTTTTCAAACACCCGGTATATACCTGAACTACAAACCATTCTATTAAGCAAAATAGAAAGTAGACCTACTATACATACACGCTTACATCACTTATTTTATTTCAACCGTGTCACTCTTGTATCGCTTTGTTGTTTTGTTTTAGCAGAGACTGTGGAACGACATTTTCATTTTAGTCTACTTTTAGTCGTTAAGCATCAGCAGCAGCAGCCGTCTCCGTATTCTCGAGAGAATGACCTTCTCCTCTTCGCGTTTGCCGTGTCTGTACGCCATTGCCATTTCCACGCCAATTTTCTCAATCGAAAGACCGTTCTGTTAGGTGTAGTTCAGTTCGCGCGCCTTATTCTTGATCCAAAATCGCATAACCCAATTACCTTTTGGTTGACCAAGTGGCGCTAAAATTAGCATCAGTGTCATTCGAGCGTGCTACAACTGACGACATTCGACAACGAAAGTTTGTTAATTGATACAGTGCGAGTGTGCGTATTTTAAATAATTAATTTCGCCACAGTAATGAGCAAGAATAATTATCAAATGCCGCCCCCGTACGGGCCGCCCCAAGCGGCGCCGCCCAGCTACGCACAGGCCGTCGGGGGAGTTTCACCCTCCAGTCCGTATGTACCACATCATGTTCGTAAGTATTTTTGGCGATTTACATAAATACGTAATTGTAATTTAAAAATCTTGAAACTTTTTAGGTGTTATGACAATTTTCTGAATTTACCGTAGTATGTTTACCGTTCTAGAAGAATGTTTTCTTTATTGTTATATTTTAGTTATGATGATGGCGAGAAGATTTGCGGAAACGTTGGCTGTACAGATTGTTCGCTTTTAGTGCATGTTGCGTTCCCAATTTGATGAAAAGGAACAATTGAAATTTTAAACAGTTGCAATTAGTCGTTAAATAAGACGTTAACTATAAAAAAGTAGATTGTTATCTTGAGGGTTAGTTTTGGAGGGGTTAAATGAGAAGTTAGAAAAATGTTCCGATCTCATCATATGGGGTATAAAATGAAAGCTCTTTGACGCACGGTTTCAAAAATGTTTAATAATTTTAATTTTGTTATTTTTTTCTGTAACACTTTTTCGAAAAAATACTTAAAAATTGCTGCCCCCATATTATCTCCATAAGTATCGCTCAGAAAAATCGGAAAAAAATATCACGAACGTTGAGAATTAATTATAGATTGAAAGAAAATTGTTTTTCTTGTTTGGGGTAAATTGGAAATTTGAAAAAAAATTCTGATGCCCTCATGTGGGGTATCAAATGAAAGCTTTGTGATCCACGATTCCAAAAATGTATAATACGTTATTTTTTTTACCTTAAAAAAATTGCTTTCCCCAACTTATTTCCAAAAGTAAAGCTCAGAAAAATCTGAAAAAATCACAACTTTGAGAAGGTGTAGATTAAAAAAAAAAAAATTATCTGTCGGGTCTTTATTGGGGGTAAATTGAAAATAAAAAAATTGATGCCATTGTGTGGGGTATCAATGAAAGCTCTTCAAACCACGATTTCAAAATTTTTTTAATACATTAGTTTGTTATTTTTTATTTAACTTTTTTTCGAAAAAACGTCTAAAAATTGCTGTCAACTTATCTCCAAAAGTAACGCACAGAAAAATCTAAAAAATCTCGAAATTTGAGAATAAGGTGTAGATTAAACGAAAATTATTTATCTTGCGGGTCAGTTTTGGGGAGGGGGTAAATTGGAAATTTAAAAAAAAACCTGATGCCATCGTATGGGGTATCAAATGAAAGCTCATTGAAGCACGATTTTAAAAATTTTAAATACGTTCTCTTGCGTTAACTTTTTTTTAAAAATACGTCTAAATACATTTTTTTCCAAAAGTAACACTAAGAAAAATCTGAAAAATCGCCATCTTTGAGAATAAGATGTCGATAAAACGAAAATGATCAAGATTGCATTTCTTTAGATTATTTTTTATTAAAAAAAAAACAGAATGATCACTGTACTGATACTTTGTATCAGCCAGCGCCTGGTCTAAATCTAACAACATAATAATTATCAACTGTTCATATTTTAAAACAACTACGGCACAGAACATTATTACGCAAAAAGGACTTTAATTGTTAATTTATGTACAATATACAGGGTGTCCCATTAGTGCGTAATGGCTAAATATTTCAATTTGTGTTATAGAAACGCAGAAAGTTTCGAATAAAAGTCTTTTTTCTGGGAAATAAAAATGTAGATTTTTTAAATAAAACACCCTGTATTTTATTTCAGTTTTAAATAATACTGTATATTTTTTTAATACTACAGGGTTGCCAAGCAATTAATTTTTTTTTGTGAAATTAGCAAATGCAATGTATATCTTATTTTAGTGTAAAATTCCTTATATTCCTTGTATATATTATTTTAGTATAAAATATCTTATAAATTTACCTATCCAACGATACCAACATATTAGCCAATAACACATATACAGGGTGTCCCGTCAGTGCGTAATTGATCGACAGCTGTTTTATTATTGGAAATAAGAAAAAAATTGATATAAAGTTTTATGTGAGGTTTCATGACCAAATTTAACAAATATTCTTAAATATACAGGGTGCTCCATTAACGAGGGGCTGACCAAACCTATACATATTTGATTTTCTCATCGTCAAACAATTTTAATAGGCTTCATTTATTTGCTATGTACTCAATTTTTTAAATGTAATACCCTATATGTTATACTACCAATTAATCAATACAGGGTATTACATTTAAAAAATTGAAAAAATCATAACCTATATACAAGATAGCAAATGAATGAAGTCAATTAAAATTGTTTGACGATGTGAAAACAATCAAATATGTATAACTACCTACAGGCGTTTTGTTTTAAAAAAGTATAGGTTTGGTCAGTACCTCATATATGAACCACGCTGTATATGTATGAATAATTGTTAAACATGGTCATACAACTTTTATATTAAACATTTCTTTGTATTTCTAATAATAAAACAACTATCGATCAATTACGCACTGATGGGACGACCTGTATATGTGTTATTGGCTAACATGTTGGTATAGTTGGATATAGGCAAATGTATAATGAATTTTTTGCATTTGAAAAAATTGAGTAAATTGAACCTAAAATTAGCCATATTTAAGACATGTTTCAAAACACTCTGTATAAAATAAACCAGTTCTATCACCACTATTCGTTAGCTTAGTATTTTAGAAGTCTGTATATTAGACAATTTTGAAATCAATGTTAACCTACCTAAATTATGATAATTTAATTTTGGATCTGCATCATTCTCTAATTTCATAAAAAAATTAATTGCTTGGTAACCCTCGTATACGTAGAACGTGCAACTGAGTCGCTCGATCGCTTCGTTCACCACACATGTAAATCTAATTGGTGAAACATTTGGCACTCTTTGTTCCTTGCGACGACGTCTGTCGATCTTTGATGTTTTTGGCTTTCTCGTGTGCACAGTGCACAATGTGCACATGTAATTAGTGCACTTCGCGATCAGGTCCCCCGGTTATTTTGATTTCACGAATTACATAAATGTCGGGAGTCTATTGAAAAATACGGGATTCAAGAAATTAAAAATTATATTGAATTGATCATTAAAGAATTTATTTAATAAAATGGACTGATTACTTCATTTTCAATACAAAACGTGTTTGTCAAATATATAAACTATGATACATTTATCTATAAAAACAATTGTTTGGCGGCCCAAGATACTCGGCGAAGTAAGTTAGGAGTTAGGTACCTACCTAATTTATAATTTCTTCGATCTGATAGCCCAAAAAAAAGTATTTTTGGGCTTGGCACAACAAACAATTTTTTAAAAGAATTAAAGCACGCGCCACCACTGATTATTTCTTAAAATTATTTTGTTGTACCTATCTATGATATGATATATTTTTGATAACAAATACACTATATTTTGCAAATGTTTATAAAACCAGAATATATTTAGAACTGTTTCTTAAATGACCCCGCTCTCTTTTATCAATACACGAAATGTTTTTTGAATTCTATGACTACCTTAAAGGTAAAAATCAAAGTTATGTATATATGGATTAATATATTTCTTGGTATATTATTTAATAAATTATCTCGAA
Organism: Psylliodes chrysocephalus; assembly: GCA_927349885.1. Taxonomy (NCBI): domain Eukaryota; kingdom Metazoa; phylum Arthropoda; class Insecta; order Coleoptera; family Chrysomelidae; genus Psylliodes; species Psylliodes chrysocephalus. The sequence goes on along the minus strand of OV651824.1, from coordinate 19,450,295 downwards.
TAATATGATTCACAGTGGCAGTAAAAAGAAAATCAAGGAGAACATATCGATTTGTCTCGGTGCTGGTATAGTTAATTATTTTTGTTTTATTATTATTGTAGGCTATTTTTATGCATCTACTACCTTTATATAATATTATTATTTAAATTCGATGTTTACAAAATTCACTTCGACTATTAGGAATTTCCGTTTAATTAACCTACATTAATAACGATCCAATTAATCAAACCGTAATTAATCGACCTCAAGCAGGTAGACTTAGCTCGTTACTTGAAAGGTACCAATATAAATCTCACGTTTACCTACACATGAGAAAGATAACCGGTATCGACTAGCGAATACCTTCTAATATCCCTTGGCACAAGTGCATGTGAAAACTACAGAGAGCCAGCAGAAAATAAACACAACCAGCGGTGCCATTTATACTACCCTAGCGCGTTGTAACGCTTGCCAGGCCGTACAGGCTGGCATCGCTGGTTTTGTTTCTTTCCTGTTTGCTCTAGTGCTGGCTCTCTGTAGTTTTCACACGCACTTGTGCCAAGGGATATTAGAAGGTATCCGTTGACCGATAGTGAATATGGCTGTGAATTTGTCATGAAATTGTCGAAGTCGTTCAACATGTAGACTTCGTTTGTTTTATGAACAGATCGGACATGTCATCAATCTTTTGATTGGACACACCCAACTGCAGAAAAACAGTGATATATACAAAGTTTATCTAATAATACTTAGGTTACAAAAAAAGTTCAGAAGCTTTCAGAACTTTACTAAGTTTGCGAAAATCTATTTTACCGTTCCAACAAGTCGATTTAAAAATTCAGACCTTACAGTGCAGTGTTCATACAACGAACTGATTACGAATACGAATCGTTTTTAAAAGTTCTAGGATTTTACAAGAATTGTTGATATTGAACCAGTTTACCGTGCTATTTACTTTATTTTGCTTTCGTTATTAATTATATACAGGGTGTTATTGAAATACACGTACATATTAAAATGGGGAATAGTATGTAATGACCAAAAACGATTGGCACCAATTTTAACTTCAAATTCTAAAATTTAAATATTGGGGAAGAGTCCCCTTTTCCGACCTACTAGTTTCCATATTTAAAGAAGTAAAATAAATCGAAATTGAACTTACCCATAGAAATTGCACTGTTGCCGTAGCAAAACCAATTAATTCAAAATAAAGTTTATTACAGTAATTGTTCAAAATGCCGTCCATTATTATTTACACACACTTGCAATCGTCTTTCCAAAGAACTTTGAACATTAGAAATTAGTCTTGGATTTTGTCGTAGTTCCTCGGCTACCGCATTAACTTTATTGGTTAATTGTTCAACACTATTAATAGGTTCATTATAAACCAGTTGTTTCATGTGACCCCACAAAAAGAAATCGCATGGATTTAAGTCCGGAGATCTCGGAGGCCACTTAGTAGGTCCATTTCTGCCTATCCACTTTTGAGGAAATCTAATGTTCAAAAACTGCCGTACGTTTAAATCAAAGTGAGGAGGAGCGCCATCTAGTAGGTACCACATCCGTTGCCTTAATTGTAACGGTATCTCTTCTAGGAGTACTGGCAAAATATCTTCTAAAAAGTGGAGATATCCTGGCCCATTTAATCTGTTCGGGAGAACATAAGGCCCAATTAAATACTGATCTATTATGCCAGCCCAAACATTTATTGAAAATTTTCTTTGATGCCCAGTTTCCCTAATGGCGTGAGGATTTTCATCACTCCAAATATGCGTATTGTGCATATTGAACACGCCATCACGAGTGAATGAAGCCTCGTCAGTATACAATAATATTTTTAGAAAATCAGGAATATCAACACATTTTTGAATCATCCATTCACAAAACTCCACTCTCTTTTCTTCATCACCTGGATATAAGGCCTGGACTTTTTGGATGTGATAAGGATATAAACCTTGTTCTTTAAGTGTCCGCCACACAACAAATGAGGACACTCCAATTTCAAGACCTAGTCTTCTACAACTTAATTGAGGCCGGTTTTCAACAGCTTCCAATATTTCTTCTTCGGCCGCCAACGTTCTTTGTGTTCTTGTTCTCCCTCGATCTGCATTGACACTCTCAAATTTTCCATGGTCTCTTAGATGCTGAACAGTTGAAATAAACGTACGACAGTCCGGAATTCTCCGATTTGGAAACCGTTCGCGATACAGGATTTGTGCTTGCCGAGAATTTTCTCCAGCTGCCCCATAAACCAGCACTATATCCGTTAGTTCAATATTCGTAAATAGTGGCATCGTAAAATAGTATATTATGCAACGATCATGTAATAACCATTACATGAGAGTTGCATACGCTATTTTTTCTACACCCGATAAATAATCAAGACCTATAAATATTATATTTATATTGGTATTGAACACAATAACAGTAATTACTCGTATTTCTATAAAAAATTCTACAAAATTGTAATTAATGGTATTACTTCAGGTATTGGTATTTCCCTAGATTTTTGCGGTAAAATATTTTGTACTGTATTTTCTGCTTTCTCCGATATGTGTGGAGGAGTCTTCTATATCGCTAATATCAGACATTTTAATATTATAATTATCGAAGTTTAGCTACCTACGAAAATTTAATACGTTTTGACAACTAAAATAATTACATAGGAACCTAGGACAAACGTCAAACAGCATGCTTGATTGAAAAATTGTAGGTTTCTATTGATTAAAAATCTGTATCGTAATGAAAAATCTGTATCATAATGGGTATCATTATGAAACGGATTATGGGCATATAAGTGCATTATTATAATACGGGTGTAGAAAAAAATATTTAAAAGTAATCGTAACAACACTTTTTACCAACTTGGAAATGACGCGCTCGTGTTAGCCAGATTCGTAAATCAACTAAAATTTTAATAATCTATAGTTTCAAAAATGTATAGTTTAAAAACAATCATTTATCAAATATTCTAGTTTTTTGATAACGAGGGTAGTAAAAACCAGTCTTCGGAAATAGAAATTAATTCGAAAATCTTGGCAATATGGTTATTTCTTACAAGACTAGTTTTCTTATCATCTGACAAAAACTTGCATATTAATTACTGTTGATGTTTAAAATAGGTAAATAAACCTAATTTATATAGGTCATCCTCAACATATCAGTGAAGTACGTTTGTTTTAGAATTAATTTTCAAAAATTAATAACTCCCTTAATAAGGGGTATTTTTAAAAAATAATATTTTTCTACATTCAGTGGGGATCTGCGCAATACCCAGTTTGAATATGTACGTGTATTTCAATAACACCCTGTATAGTAATGGAAGAAGACAACGATTTTTTAGATTTGGTAGGGTTTTCAAACGAGGTTGATCATTTTTTGAACAATATTGTTGAAATAAGACGTATAACAATAAAAATTACCTAGGGATGGTAGTAGGTACCTCAATATTTTTTTTTTGAATATTTTCGAGTTAGCAGAAATATCATAAAAGGCCTAATGATTGTCTTGGCCTAACAGTTGTTCTTTTATTTTGTTATTTTATAGATTAGGATAAACAAATAAAATTTTCAACTAGTTCTAAATCAATTCAACACTAGTCAAGTCGATTCTAGAATTATAAGTTCGCGCATGTATTTTAAATATTTCTCAATCACATTCTGATCTTCTGTGAACTTTTTGTTGAAATAAACCTATCGCTTACTGAAATGCAAAGCGAAATAGCTATTTTACCTCGACCAACTTGTTTGAGGGACATTTTTAAAAAATTTTAGTCGAAAATTAACTAGTCTTAGGTAAACTATACGTCAAAACACAAAAGAAGGATAACATTAAATGTTAAATCATTATGATGGCCTGTTCTTAAAGCAAACTAATTCTACACATCTCTACCTACTTATAGTATCAATTACAAGTATCGAATGATCTATACGTTTTTGTGCAACTTCTGGATTTCGCAAACGAATTTTGAATCTGTATTTTGTCAAAATCGCCGCAATTGTCCAACATGACATTGATTTCGTTTCATTAAATCATTTTACGTCTAGAATTGTTCTGATCTAAAATAGAACCGATAAATAAATTTTACTTATTTGTACACCTTATTTTTTACGTAAATCAGTTCTGTAATACTAGGATTGGCATATACAGTATGTTTCAAATGAAAGGAATAAATTCATTATAATGGAAGTAGTTGGTTTTTCGAAAAAATGCTCGGACAGGTCAATTTTGTTTACTTAAAGCGCAATTTTTTAAATAGAATTCAATTTTCCCCCACTTCCCATTTTTGGGCAGTGACGTCATTGACAATTTTTTTAAATAGTAACCCCAATTTTTTTTTCTTGATTTTGTTAGATCTTGCAATTTCCTACTCGGAAACATAATATTTGAAATATCTTACATAACATTTTTTTTTAATAAAAGTCATTTAAAGATTAGACACATAAATTTTATTTTATTTTGAGAACACAATAATTGAATAAAAGATAATTATTTGTAATTAAGTGCTTAATCTAACAAAATAATAATAATATTAATAATAATAATATTAAAAAAGAATTTGTGAAATTGTCATTAAATTCTTTTTATTATTATTTTTTTTTTTTTTAGATGAAGCATTTAATTACAAATAATCTTTTATTCATTTATTGTGTTTCAAAATAAAATAAAATGTATGTGTCTGATCTTTAAATGACTTTTATTCAAAAAAAAATTGTTGTCAGATTTTACAAATATTATGTTTCCGAGTAGAAAATTGCAATATCTATCAAAATCAAGAAACAAAAAATGGGGTTACTATTTAAAAAAATTATCAATGACGTCACTGCCCAAAAATGGGAAGTGGGGGAAAATTGGATTCTATTTAAAAAATTGCGCTTTAAGTAAACAAAATTGACCTGTCCGAGCATTTTTTCGAAAAACCAACTACTTCCATTATAATGAATTTATTCCTTTCATTTGAACCATACTGTATGCAAGGGTTCATAGTACACTAAGTTTACGGATTATTTTTTATTTTTACCAAAAGAAAATTTATGTAAGTACAGGTAAAAGCTAAACCCGTACCTCTCTGGACTCACTTTAAAAATTTGAATCAGTCCCTTCCGAAAAAAATCTAAGAAAAGAAACGGAAATGTTAAAAAATGCTAGAAGGGAACAATATATTTAATTTTTGCCTACAGGAGCATTTATTTTTCTTACAATAAAAATAGAAATACATTGAAAGCTTTTTCGTCTAGAAGGTAACACCAACAAAATATATATCTTTTTTTACTATTTAGTGATTTGAATTAATTTTGTTATTTTTTACATACAGTAATTTCGCTCAATTATGTTAAAATTATTTTACCATTTATTTATTAAAAAAATTATCCGAAATTAAAAGGTATACACTGAGATGTGAATTATAAAAATTTGTTTTTGTTTAACTTTTATATCGCACGGTTTTTTTTTTGTTTAATGAATACCTCTTCGAGTTAACAATAATATTAATTCCAGCATGTTAACAACTCTTCAATCCGTTAAAGTAATATAAATCATTTTTCTTTTTTCGCACGTGGCTTTGATCTGTCGCACTCTTTGAGGCGCGTTGCAAGAGAAGATTTTCTAAAATATAAGCCAATGTCTATAGATGAGAAAAAAACGATTGTGCATTGTGGCACAATAAAAGACGAAAACGAGCCATTGCTTTAAAATTTGGAGAAAATTGTAAAACATCTAAAATCTTTTATTTATTGCTAAAGCCTACGGTCAAAAATTTTAGCAAACTTATTTAATTTTAAATATAAATTGATTTTCATTTTAACTTAGAAATTTTCGAAAAGTTCACTATATTTTTTAATTGTTGCATTTTTATTGCGCTTAAATAGCGTTTAGATTAAAATATGAATTGATTTAAGGAGCTTAACTGAAAAACGGGAACTAATGCTTCCATTCCAAAAAAAAGTATTATGGTCAATAAAAGGAATTTCGAGCTGTGATATCTTCAAGTTCTTATTTAAAACCTTTAAATATTAATATTATCATTAAACAAGAGTTATCTTTACAAATTGATACAAATATCGAACATAAGTTTGTTGACATAAACATTATTTTCATAATACCTACAAATAAATATATTTCTGTTAAAGAATGGTCATAATTTATTTAATATATTTATTTAAACATGTTTTTGTTTTTATCTGTGGCTGTGGCAAATGGATATAATTACGAAAGTCAAAACCTTTAGGAAAAACAAATGTTTTTGTTTTTTGTCTAGATGATATTGAATACTAACTTTTTCTATATAACTTCTTATACCCGACATTGTGAGATAAAAAAACAGACAATTAAGAGCTTACTTACAATTTTTCGGGTATAGGAGTTTCAATGTTATACAGTTTCCCAAATTATGAAAATATTAAAAAATTTAAATAGCCAATTACAGAATGTGTTAATATCTACAGCAGAACTTGTTTGACAACATCGTGTTTCTTTTTTGGAAACAGAGAACGGTCGAAAATTATGAAAATAACAACATATTTTTATTTCAAAAAAATAATAGGTCAGTTTTTTGTTTTTTATGTAAATCATGTCATTTTCAAGGCAATAAATCAGAAGTCATCGAAAACCGATTTCAAAAAGTTCTATTAGTTTCTTTTTAGAAAATGGAAAGAGAAAAACGTTTTTTAATCTTGTTTAAAATCGATAACTTTAAACGGACCTGTTAAAAAATTTAAGAAATATTTTCAAGAATATAATTCTTTTTTTTATAAAAAATAGTAAACTTTAATAAACATATACAATATTCTAAAAGATAAATCACATTTTTGTGATTACACAAAAATTTTATTTATTTTTCCAATATAATATGGATTGCCCTCTAAAATATATATTTATAGTGGCTCGCAAACAGTCTGCTTTTTATATGGAAAACTTTTTCTTGTTACTTTTATCAGAAAATATCATTCCTGATAAAACTTGATGTTTAATTAAACCTACAACTTTATTTATTTAAAAAATTCTGTATCATAAATATAAATTTGGCTGTACAGTGAACTAGGTACTCTTCTAGAAACCGAACCCACATTTTTACATATAAAATGAATTTAAAAAAATGTATATAATGCCATATAGTAGTTTTTAGTTAATACAATTAATACAGTTTATTAATGTTCAGCGATAATTCTTTAACACGGTGTCCGATTTCAAGGATTCTTTTTTTTTGCTGGAAAGGGGGTACTTCAGGGGTGGCCCTATATTTGATCAACACCTAATAATTAGGTCCATGAGAAAATCCTCAAACTCTTAATTTTTTATGTATATTTAGCGATAATTCTTTACCACCTTGTTCGATTTCTATGATTCAATTTTTTTTTTGTTAGTAAGGGGATACCTCATGGGTGGTCCCATATAAATTTGGTTAAGATGTGGTGATGGCATCTGCACGATTTTGAAGTCGGTTTTTTAAAATTACTTTTAATACTTGTTACGTAGATTAAAAAAGTTTAATAATTTGGTGTTTTCTTGATGCGTCGTTTTATGATTTCACTTTGTATATGTTTAGGTACAGATAATTATTATTATTATTACTGGCAGCTTATTTTATATCATTAAAATAATATTTTGTTAATCCAAAAAAGGCAAACAAAGAAGCCATGTCACATACAGTGTAATAATAAAAATTAGATATATAAATATATTATATTATGTACCAACGGAATAAACTTTCACTTTTAATCCCGCCTTTTTGTCGTAAAAGTATTTTTAAAATTTTTACCAGTGACGTCCGTACCGGGTTTGAACTGAATATTTTTGAAGAAAAATATGGTACGCCACTGCTTTTTCTAAAAACCAAAATTATTTTTAAAATCTTATTTATTTTGGGGCAAATTTGGTTTATAAATGTACTTTCGTATCACGCAACCTTTTCGCGTAAGAAAATAAAAACCAAATTTTTTTTTTAAGTTTATTAAAACTGCTTTTGATATTTTGTTGTATCGGCACTCAATTAATAAATACCCTGTATTAATTGATATTACCTTATTCGAAACAATCGTCTATTTTTTCGTTATTTGTATATTGGTTTTATTTTGCCCATCTTTCACAACTCTATGCTTCTAAATGTAATTTAATCTAACTAAAGCTATTCACTAAATTAAAATATAAAAATAATGTAAAACCGTCTAATAAATCGAACTGCGTTATAACAATATCTCACAATGCAGCAAGAAAAACAAATACGATTCTGGTTTCCCTAATTTAGGTAACTCTGACTCACTCAATGATGAACGTCGGCAGCCGTGGCAGGATTTTTCGGTTCCTTTGTCTCCTCAACTTTGCGCGTTAGAGTTTAGAATATGAATCCCTCGTATCTACATGCAATTGTTAAAATTGTGAATGAATGCGGATTTTGTTTAGTCTCTGAAGTAAGTTTGTTGTAATCAAGTTGTAATTTTTATACCTACTAAACTACCGTTGCCCCGCAGGTCTTTCAGTTTGTAATGTAAATTTTCCTCTTAATTAGGATTGTAATTTTCAGGGGAAACAATTATCGCTGTCATGTCTTATGTGATTTTGTCTGGGGCCACGCGCGTCTTAGAAATTGTGTTGTGATAGCAACTTAGGTTAATTAGCGGCACATGTGGATATTTGCCAATGGGACATTATGCCCTTTCGATTGCATGTTGTTTTAACTCGTTATCACGTGACGGAAGGTTGTGCCTAGCATTAGGCTCAGGAAAAGAGGTGGTACAGGTACTTTTTTGAGTTCTAATAACCAATGGGTATCCGAAACCATAATTCTTATCTCGTTATAAAATCGCGATATTTCTCGCTAATTATGACACCGGAAGTGCCATTGTTTTAAAGTTTTAACCCCTTTGCTCAGGATAGTGATTGGTATAATGTTTTTAAATACCTTCGAGGTACATTATTTATTTTCGTTAGTGTGAGCTCTCCTAATTCAAATACATCATATAGTATATTACATTACGAGTGTGGAAAGTGACATTTTTCACACGAGTGGGAAATATTGTCGCACGAGGCACAATCCGAGTGCGACTATCACACGAGTGTGGAAAATCACGTTTCACACAAGTGATGTACAATATTTTTCATACGACCACAAAATAAATTCATCATAAAATGTAAAAACAGGTTTTTATTATAATAATTAAAATGTATTTAAAAAAGTAATCAGCAATAATCGTATTTATTCAATTTTTATATTTTCTAAACAAAAAAAAAAAAAATAAAAAACAAAAAAAAATAAAAGAAATTCTGGCCCCGCCAGGATTGGAAAGCGGTCGCTCGCCAGGTCTCAAATGGCAAAGTTGGTAAGTTTGACATTCTAACCATCTGAGCTAATAGGCCTTACGTCAATTGAATGATCTAGTCGGTTATGTGTTTAACCAGAATAAAAAGTAAAGATATCTTAGTTATTTTAAAATTATTTTTTTAATAATTGTTAAAGATAAATATCTAGGATCTAATTTACAATAATTTCAATAATTTAACAATCATATCGATTTTAGTATTAATATGGACATTACATAGATCAAAATAGAAATGATATGTGTTTGACATTTTGTGACAGCTGCTGCGGAAAGTAGCATATTCGTACACGGGTGGAAAGTAAATTCTTATATTCATACGCGTGTGTTATAGGGCACTTTCCATAGGACTATATAGTGTATCACTTTCCTAAGTGGTCGTAGGAAAATAATATTTACCTACATGTCAAAATAATACCAAAGTAGGCAATGATAGATTGGTATTTTATAACATACTTCATTATATTTAAAAAACATTCAATTATTATTAAAGTAGGCAATGATAGATTGGTATTCTATAATATACATCATTATATTTAAAAAACATTCAATTATTTCCATAAACAAAATCATTAAAATAGTAAAAATGACAATAATTAGAAATCCATTACAGACGGTTTACTAAAAAAACTGTAAAATACGACATAAATATGTTGATAGTTGGTACGCGATATTGAACACGTTTAACTTTTTAGAGGGTTCAAAATAAAATACCCTAATATTAATCATTTCCCTTGTAATATTATCCCTGACCGACAATGAGCCGATTAGTTTTTAAAATCAAGAGTCCCAAGGAGATATCGTCGTAGCATTATACGAATTCTTTGTAGGAACTAGAAACACTTAAAAATCTACTAGGTAGAGTCCCGATTTCGTATTGGTTCATAAATGGGCAATTTCACTTCTTACCAATATAATATATTCTAAAGAACGGAAGTTACAAAATTCCATGAAACAAATTATTGGCATACGTGCATTTTTTAATTGTTTTATAAAATTAAGTACTTAATAAAGAACATTACATTTAACATTTAACTGATGTTAAGTATCAAATTAATTACTGTTATGTTCGGTAATGATTATAAGTAATTATGATATACTGTTTTTTTTTTAATTTAATATAGGTATATTTTTAGATATTACCGTTTAACGCATATTCAAACTTTCGCCTATACTTTTATACCTACATTATTATTTTTTCGAGTTCGATATTTAGGATAAAAACAGTTAATTTTTACGTGTCTGCATAAACCTATAACAGATACCGCCATTTTAGGTAAACTGTGAAAAAAAAAATGTGTAATTAAAATACCTATAGATATATAAATAAAAATTTACTTTTAAAATCTAGATCATTTATTATACCATCACGTATTTAGTATAGAATGGGCAACTCTACCTATACAGGGTGTCCCGAAATTAGAGGTCATATTTTAACAGCGTAATATACATCCTAAAATAGGAGTAAAAGTTCATATAAACATAGGTCCGAAATCGTTTCTTTTCCGAGATACAGGGTGTTAAATATGAAGTCCTGATGACACACTTTTGTAAATATTTTCTACACGTTTATAGATAACTAAATGAAATTTTGTACAAATGCTTACCTCTTTAGGCTCTATTTAATTGGCTAAACCCAGGTTTTGATCATCTTCATAGGTGGGTAAATTAGGGGGGCTTCGGGTAAAAGTGCCCTAGGTTTTTTTTGTTGACAGTTTTTAACATTTTTGACTATAAAATTTGGAAAACCAATAGTTAGTTAATAAAGCTACTTTTGTTGCATCTCGTTAGGACGCACCATTTTCAAGAGAGAAGCATTTGAAAATTTCATGATGAGTTAATGTTATCTTATTCGAAAGTGTGAACAATAATTAATAGGCCTGTGGAATTAGAAATTTTATTTTTTTTTACTTTGGAAAACCGGTGACTAAACAAATTTTACAAAATATTTACAAAAATGTGCCATCAGGACTTCACTTGTAACACCCTGTATCTCGGAAACAAAACGTTTTCGGATCTATGTTTATATGAACTTTTACTTGACCGTCTAATTTCGGGACACCCTATATAAACATAAATACCTGACATTAATTTGTGTTCCAAAAACGAAACATTTTAATTTGTGTTGCCTATTTATATTGCCAAATCAGACAAAACATTATTTTATTTAAAATCAATAAAGAAAATGAAATATTTTTAAGATGTACAATATGCTCGTTGAATATACATAGGTCTATTATTATGTACACTCAGTCCATTTTTACTTTCCTATCTGTATACAGATAAGGAAAGTATAGGAATCATGATTTTTTCGACCTCAAGTTTAGGACGGTTTTTTACATTTGGGGTCCCCTGAATCCGTTTTGACTATTTTCGCGATGATGTGTGTGTGTGTGCGTGTGTGTGTGTGTGTGCGTGCGTGTGTGTGTGTGTGTGTGTGTGTGTGTGTGTGTGTGTGTGCGTGTGTGTGTGCGTGTGTGTGTGTGTGTGTGTGTGTGTGTGTGTGTGTGTGTGTGTGGGTGGGTGGGTGGGTGCGTGCGTGCGTGCGTGCGTGCGTGCGTGCGTGCGTGCGTGCGTGCGTGCGTGCGTGCGTGCGTGCGTGCGTGCGTGCGTGCGTGCGTGCGTGCGTGCGTGCGTGCGTGCGTGCGTGCGTGCGTGCGTGTGTGTGTGTGTATTCACCATAACTCATGAACCGATACACAGAAAAACACAAAATTTTAAACTTAAGCTTTGTTCCAGCGTCCAGTGAACTGATTAGATTTTGGGCAGAGTCGGAACATCTGGGGAGGGTACTTTATGGGAGGCCATTTTTATATTTTATGGAATATATCTGTTATTTACGTCTGGAAAAGAAATTTCTTCAAATAAAAGTTACTTATATTATCTATATCTTTTGTTCTATACAAAATTTTACTAAAATGGTCCGTATTCGAAAAATTTGACAAAATGTAAAAAAATTATTGTTTTATAAAAATTGTTCAAATAAAAGTTGTTTGTAATATAATTATCTATTATTTTTATTCCATACATAATTTCACTAAAATGAACTATATTCGAGATATTTAAGAAAATGTGTAAATTTAGAATTTTGAAGAAAACTCAAAAACGGATAAAGAAAAAACATTAAATTTTAAAATTAAGTTTTATTTCGGCCTAAGGTGAAATGGGGGGTACTTTACAGGAATTCGTTTTTATATTTTATGGCATATATCTGTTACTTATGTTTGGAAAAGAAAATTGTTCAAATAAAAGTTACTTCCAATATTATTATCTATAATTTTTATTTTATGCCAAATTTTCTTGAAATGGTCCGTATTCGAGAAATTTGACAAAAGGTGCAAAATTCTGATTTTTAAGAAAATTGTTAAAACTAAAAGTTGTTTGCGATATCGATCTCTATAATTTTTCTTTTTACATGATTTTTCTAAAATGGACCGTAATGGAAAACTTGGAGGAAAAGTGCTAAATTTAAATTTTTCAGTATTTTCGTTTTCAATGAATATCTTTAGAAAAATGTTTCGAGTTAGATGTATGTGGAAAATGTATATATTTAGTTTATCCCCTTAAATATTTATAGAGGTGCTGCAATAGGTTGTACAAAATAACCGGAAAAAGCCAATAATAACTAGATAGGAAAGCCATGTGTTGGACACATCAGATTTTTTATGGAATAGTTAACATGAACCTAAATTTTAAACTGCCATATATTTCTTAAAAATGCATGTATTTCACTGCGGGTTTTGGAGTTGGAAAACTATTTTCATCGTCTATTAGCAACCAAGCCTTGATTTCGCCATATGCCAATACAGGGAATTGAACAAAGTGTGCACCCATGTAAAATTGACAAAATTTTAATTTGGGATTTGGGAAATACGAGCGTGTAAAAATTTCTATTTTTTGGGCCGTTGGCTAGAGCTTTCATTTGAGTACCTATCTCCTATATCAGTTTCATCTCAGTGCCGTGCGTGATAAATTATCTATAAAGGTTTTTCAAAAATTTGTCATAACCACTTTTAATTATCAATGATGGTAAAATTATAGTTGATGTAAGTCATTTATACAAGGTGATTCAAAAGTACTTTAGCTTAAATTATTCGAAGATTTTTTAATTTGTTTTATTGGGGATAAAAAAACAAAGAAAAATCTACCAATCTCAAAAACCCGTTAACACAATAATAGCAATAATACACGTACATACAACAGAGCTGGGCAATTCCTAGTTAAAAAGTAATTAATAATTACAATTACTTTTTTTTCATGTAATTTGTAATTGTATTTAAGTACTTTTTTCCTCAAAGTAATTTTGTTTACATCAACTATAGCTTTACCATCCTTAGCTTTAAGTCCTTATGACAAAAAAATCACTAAAAATGAGAGTGTTTTTGTGAAAAACCCTTTTTTTATTTATCACGCACGGCACTGAGATGAAACTGATACAGGAGATACTCAAAGGAAATCTGTAACTAACGACCCAAAAAAATTGAAATTTTTACAAGCTCGTATTTTCCAGAGGCGGCTCGAGGCCTAGTCTACTTTTGAAAGGCTATACCTATACTTAATACAAATATATATTTCTATTAGAATACAAAAAGCAGAAATATTACATTGTATTCTAATAGAAATATATTTTTATATTAAGTATTATACGGTGTGCCAGCCTCCTCGTCGTAGACTAGGTCGCTAGCCACCTCTGGTATTTTCCAAATCCCGAATTAAAATTTTGTCAATTTTACATGGATGCACACTTTAAAAAATTCCCTGTACAATATTGGCACATGGTAAAATCAAGGCTTGGTTGCTAATAGACGAAGAAAAGAGCTATCCAACTCTAACACCTGTGGTGAAATACATGCATTTTTTACAAATATACTCCTATATGGCAGTTTAAAATTTAGGTTAATTTTTAAGTATTCCATAAATAATGGATGTATTATGATTTCACACACCAGATTGTCAAGTTTATTCACCTTCTAACATTTTTAATTTTCATTGCAAACTTTCTTATCTACTTTCCTATATTTGCAGTAATCTCGATCAGTAAAAGATAGAACAATGTTGCTCAATCACCAAAAATCCGAAATACCAGGAAATTACAATCATTTTTTATTTTTATCAATTAGAAACTATTTTTAGTGGGAAATATATCTGGCAAAATAATCAAAGCGTTATTCTCATGTCAACAAATAACCATAAAAACTAATCTCTCAATACTTCATGTTATTCTATAAAATAAGTAAAAAAACACGGAATTGTTGTTTTTATATGGATAAAAACCAACTTACAACAATTATTTATAGGTACTTTTAACAGCTAATGTACATCAATGTGACACATGGCCCGTTTTTTTTGTTACAGTCGTCACAAAGGGACCAGAGATCGTCACGACAGTGGTTCCTGTGGGACCGAATCCGACGCATATGATATGCCCTCATTGCCAGGCAGAAATAGACACAACAACAAAATCGACACCGGGATGTATAGCGTATGTTTCTAGTGCTATACTATGTTTAATAGGGTAAGTACATACGTCTTGATAAGCGTATGCGTAATTTAAGGAGGTCCTTTCGCCACCAATGTTAAATAAGAAATATTAGATTATGACTAAATTAATTTTTTTCTAATAGTAGAAGTCCTTATTTATCTAATAGTGAACTTTTAACTATAACTTACCGTGCAAATTTTTGAGAAAAAAGAATTTTAAAAATGTGAGTATTTTTTGTACAGTGTCTTATGAGAAAGTAAGACTTCAACAACAATTTTCGAATTGTAATTAAGTATACTATTATTTATTGATTAGATGGAGTAGAAAAAACTAAAAATAAGGTTTTTGAAATATTTAGGTTTTGTTTTTTACAATAAAATATATAGGTTAACGTGGAATTTATTGAGAAATTAATATTAAAAAATCACAAAAAATTTTCAACTAAGTTGCTTGAAATTTTTTTTTAATATTAATTTCTCAATAAATTCCACGGTAACCTATATATTTTATTGTAAAAAACAAAACCTAAATATTTCAAAAACCTTATTTTTAGTTTTTTTTTTCTACTCCATCTTATCAATAAATAATAGTATAATTCGAGAATTGTTGTTCAGGTCTTACTTTCTCGTAAGACAGTGTACAAATACTCACATTTTTAAAAAAATATTTCTCAAAAATTTGCACGGTAAGATATAGTTAAAAGTTCACTATTAGGTAAATAAAGACTTCAACTATTAGAAAAAAAATAATTTTAGTCATAATCTAATAACTTTTTTTTTAACATTGGTGGCGAAAGGGGTGGCGAAAGGACCTCCTTAATATTGGCAACGACATTTTATATACTGGATTATCAAAAAAAAAAAAAAAAAAAAAAAAAAAATAGGACGACCTGTAATATTCACATTTATCAATCAATAATATATCTATTATCTATGACTGACTGACCTATCAACGTATA
Organism: Psylliodes chrysocephalus; assembly: GCA_927349885.1. Lineage (NCBI taxonomy): Eukaryota > Metazoa > Arthropoda > Insecta > Coleoptera > Chrysomelidae > Psylliodes > Psylliodes chrysocephalus. The sequence continues at coordinate 19,434,565 of OV651824.1, read as the reverse complement.
GCCAACTGAGCCTAGAAAGCTGAAATTTGGAACATAGGTTTATTTTATAACGTAAGCATCCGCTAAGAAAGGATTTTTGAAAATTTTAATTTTAAAGAGGGGAAATGGGAGGAAATGGGGGAGGGAGGGAGCTTTTAATAAAACTCTTTGTTCTTTAAAGTTAGAAACATGAAAATTTAAATTACAGCTACTAAGCATAAATAATGATGTGTTTCAGGGTTTTTGGATTTTCACATTTTAAGGGGGGAAAACGGGGAGTGAAAGTTTGTATGGGACTATCGATTTCTTTGTTCTCTTTGAAGTTAGAAACATGAAAATTGGAATTGCAGCTACTGACTACAAATTATTAATAACGTGTTTCAGGGTTTTTGGATTTTCACATTTTAAGGGGGGAAATGGGGGGTGAAAATTTATTTGGGGGGTATCCATGTTTTTGGTCCTCTTTAAAGTTAGAAACATGAAAATTGGAATTGCAGCTACTGAGTACAAATTAATAATGACGTGTTTCAGGGTTTTTGGATTTTCACATTTTAAGGGGGGGACCAGGGATAAAAGTTTATTTGAAAGTATCGATATTTATTTAAAAGTAGGAACTTGAAAATTTTCTCACTTTGATTACTATACGGGGCAAGAGAGGTCCGACACGCCCAACATAGGGCGCGGCCATTTTAAACCCTATGACACAGTTTATAGCTAAAGAATCAGATCGCTCACTCTGCGTCGGCACTTTTTATCTCAATGTTCCAGTTTATACAGTGCGCAACTCAGATAATACAATATATGACAACCGCCTATAATAAAACAGCAGTCTTCCCCAAACAGCACAGTACGTCTTAAGTACGTACAGTTTTGGTACAGTACGTACAGGACGTAAAATGTACGTTTTAAGTACGTACACAATAGTACGTACCTGTACGTATAGAAAAATACGTACTAAGTACGTACCTAAGTGTACGTAATCCTGGTTGCATACCTATTTTATTGAAAAACCTAAGTTTTTACCAAATTTCTGTTGACCGTAGGCCAAAAAGGCAAAAATGCAAAGAAGAAACACATTTTATTTAACCTAACATAAACTCTAAACTAAACTCGCTCGTTTTTTTAAGTGTTCCAAGTTGCAAGCAACCACGTTTCAACGGTTTCAACAGTTTGTTATTGTTAGTTTTTTTATGTTTAAGAATTTAACTATTAAGTGTTTCTTTAAATAAATAATTGCGTATAATTTATTATAATTGAACAAGACAGTTCTTAAGACTTTTAGACTTTTTAGTGCGTGTTATAAGTACATAGTTTTGTCATTTTATTCTGGTGAGTGGTTTCATTTTAATTTTAAAAAATTATGTGTAATAAATATAATTTATAGATATGTGATCCCATCCCATAGTTAACATTACAAAAATGCTACAAAACAATTGAAAAAGTTTGAGGAAATGAATAAACAGGAGGACAAAAGAAGTGATATTTTACAGACCCTAATAATTTAATGTCAGGAACAAATTGGATTTCAAAGGCATAAGACCAAAAGAGGTGGATACAAATTAGAGAGGTTTAGATCCAGGAGTATATTGACAATGATAATTTTGAGCTTACTTTACATCTTTTATATTATTTTTATTACATTACTTATTATAAAAAGTACCTAAGTTGAGTTTCTAATTTGATATTATTTCTTTGCAGAAGGTGCTGTAAAAAGTAGCAAATGCAAAGAGAAGAAGGTTGCAGAACAGGAAATTGTGAGATGGCTAAGAAGAGCTAATGATAGTCTAAAAACTTTAAAAAAACAGCAATACAATTTAAATTATTCTTTTAATGTAAAAAATTAAAAAATACAAATTAACCTGTTTACTTTTTTGTATTGTACTAATATATACATTTTACATCATAAGTAAGTACCAATAAGGATGAAAAGAACGTCTAGAATATGTACTCTATTGGAATAAGTACAAACATATAGTACGTACATAGTATGTACATTAAGTACGTACACAGTACGTACATGGTACGTACTTTACGTCCCATCAGTACGTACATAGTACGTCTTATGTACGTATGTGTGTTTGCTGGGTCTACGTATCCTGAATTTGTATCCCTGGAGTGGATGTTATTTTGGAACTTTCAACTGGTCCGAGTGAGCTAACTGATTCTTTAGCAATAAACTGTGACTCCAAAAATAATATTCACTGACGCTGACAGCAGCAAGCAAAATATCAGGTGCGTTTTAATCATCCGCTTCTGCTTCCGGAATTGTCGATTTAGTCGTTCTAACCTGTCAGATTAAAACAAGAAAACCGACAATTCCGAATCAGAAGCGGATGATTAAAACGCACCTATTAAAAATATTGCGCCAAGATGTAGGCAAAACGTAATAAGGGTTCAAAATGGCGGAGTTTTCTATCTCCTTTTAAAAGGCACTCAGAAAGCTGCGCAGTGCGACCATTCTCCGTATAGTAAAAGAAAATCAAAGTATGTAGTTCTAACGCACAACTTAAATTTGGCAGCGGTGCTCCGTGAACCTATGAGATGTGAATGATTCAAGAATACCGAATACGATGACCGAGAGAAGAAATTGGTGATAGGACACTTCACATCCCACAGTGGAATGTTCACATCGTTCAACTTGGAGAATAGGGCCCCAGGCAGAAAAAATGATTTTTAATGCCTAAGAAGTAAAAGTGTTACTTCAAGGTTACTTCTATGAACGAGAAATGTCACTAAAAGTGACTTTTAAAGTCAATCGTAGAAAATAATTATTTATGTCACACTATCTAACTAACAACTCCATCTAAAGTCATGTAAATCTTAAAATTGCCATCAAAAAGTAAAAACTTCGAGTTCTATGTTCTGATAAATATCATCAACAAATAGATAAAATAATATCGGTCCACAGTCTGAACCTTATAGATCTGGGCAGTAATTGCCTCGAAAGTGTTTGAAAAAATGCTTCAAGCACCACTAGTGCTTCGAGCACAGTGCTTGCAAGCACTTTTTTATTGATTTATTCATTTTTATTGTATTTTGTGGCATATTCTATAAAGATATGGTCACATATTATAATATGGGACTTCCTGAGTTGTTTATTTTCTTTTACGTCTTGTCACATTTGATTTGGAATTATTTTTATGTTTTACAATAAAAATAAATAATATAACTTTTAAATTTTTATAGTGAAATAAAGTTTGAAATGAGCATTGAAACTATTCCTAATAATTCATTAGTTTATAACAATAAAATATTTCGAAACCGAAACCCACCGTCTTGTGGTCAATCAAGTAGGCGTGTATCAAAATTTGAAATCCAGTTTGGATCGTATATCGGTATATTATTGTTTATAATACCTACCTGGCTAGTTTTTCATCTTGTTTACGTATAATATTAACACTGCCATGTTAGGAATGGAATGGAGGTATAGGTACATATTACTGCAACTCTTTCTAAACAGCCAACAGTAAACATGAATTCTTTAAGTACACATAAAAGTACGTAACATTAAAACGAATAGAGATGCCGTTCTAAATTGCAAAAAAAACCAAAAGTAACGAAATTTTATACAGAATGTTTCAAACTTTGAGTTTTACTTTTAATGTAAAAGTAATATTAATATATATTTTTTACACCCACATGGATATTAGCTTATCTACATACAGATTACAAAACGAAAAAGTATGCTATTACGTTCAATTGAACGAATATATTTTATATCCATTCTAGGTAGTGAGGAGACTGCAAAAAAAAATGAGATCCACCAATCATATTTCATATTTTGGATACCCAACTACTATTTTTTTCTGTCAAACTAATTGTCAGTATATTTTTTAGTTACTGAGATTAAATATACATTAAAATGAGTTATATTTTTGTGTAGAATCGATAAATAATAGCATTCTTATTTTTATTTGGTCCACATTTTTAAGAAAAAATAAATTTTAATTAAACTATATTAAACTAATTTAATTACGAGTATTAAAACTATAATCATAAAAGCAGCCGTGGAACTGTGGACAGAGCATCTGCCTTCCACGCAAATAGTCAGAGTTCGAATCTGGGCCCGGAACGAATTTTTTTTTTATGTTTTTATATTTTATGGATACGGATACTTCCTGAACTACTTTCCTAAGTGGTCGTAGGAAATAATAGTTTGTGCAACAACAGTGGATATGATGGCCATATCGCACGAAGACGAAATTTGAGCACCACGCCTTAGGCGGAGTGCTCAATCGTTTGAGTGCGATGTGGACAATCCACTCGAGTTGTACAGTATATTTTTTCTACGACCCACTAACGAAAATTTACAATTAAAAGAAATATTTTAGGTTATTGAGACAAAATAACTAATTTTAAAATAATTTATGACTTTTAATAGTTTTTAAAATAAAATAAACAAAAAAAAAGAAAAAAAAGTTCATTTAATTTTTACCCCATCTGAGAATCGAACTCCAGTCTTCTGTGTGGAAGGCTAGAACGCTAACCACAGGACTCTTTTATTTTTGATGCTTTAATACTCGTTATTGTGATGTTTGTTTATTTTAAAACAACAGTTTATTTATTAATAATTAATTTAAACACTTATTTATTTTATAACACTACTATTCTAATTTATATATATTTCGAATGTCTTTGAATCGTTCACTATTTATATTCACCACTGTCTATCTACTAATTATTGCCTGTGTTCCTCCAATATTTATATACAAATTTTAAATTATTGGTGGGCTCCAGAACGTTCTTGTCAAAATTAGAAACATTATCACGTTATATTTGGAATACACTAGAAACATTATCCCGTTCTTTCTCGAATAGTAATCGGAAGCTCCTCCGCCATAGTCGTCACATATGTTTGGTCTTAAGGGGTTTAATTATGTATGATAATCAGACAAGTTGAGCCTCAAAGGCCAAATAAGACAGAGAGGCACTTGGAGGATTAGAGCATGACTGAATAATGAAATGGTTCACTTTACATTATTAAATTGACTTCATATAGTTTTATTTAAATTAAAAAAGTTAGTACTTATTTATAATTATAGACGAAATAAAAACAGAAATGTTATTTTTTTTGTGTCATCGGCGTCGATTACTACGGCCATTAGCCTCGTGTTCTGTGTATAGGCTTTGTTACTGTTTCCCATCGCCACTTTAGGAACAGCACTGTTAATTAGAACCCAACAGTGAATGGTCGAGTGGGGAATCCTACCTATGCATTAGAATTAATATTTAATTTTTTTTTTAATTAAATAAAAATTCCTGCCACCGGTGGGATTCGATCCTGAGACCTTCCGATCTCAGAGTCATGACTCTAACCACTGAGCCAACCCACCCCAGAAATGTTATTATTTATCGATTCGTTTTATAATCTGTGCGTAGATAAGCTAATATCCATGTGGGTGTAGAAAAAAGTATTGTTTTCCGATCCATAAATATATGTTGAATACGTTTGTGCCAAATCTTTTAATTTTCGTGTCAACTTTAGGGATTCCTCAGGGCTAGAATTTGGGCCCATTATTATTTGTTATTTTTATTAACGATGATGACGATATAAAAATTTATAGGAAAATAAAAGATTGGATTACTCTTCAAAACGACTTTTTGAACTTACTTAGCTGTTAGATGCACTAACAAATGCAAAGTCCTTTCCTATTCCAGGAAAATAAATTTATACTGTTTTATATTTTATATTATTATCAATTAGATATTGTAATACCCTTGATATATAAATCTATAATTGCAGAGATTTAGGTGTCTTATTTGACAGAAAATTGATTCTTTCGGAACACATTGAAAACACTGTAAGTACAAAGACAACAAAAATATTGGATTTTGTTATTAGAAACTGTAGAAATTTTAAATCTTTAGTAGTCATTTTGTCTGTTTATTTTTGATTAATCTGTAGTAAGCTCGTGTAATGCAGTTGCGTTTGGAATTACAATCATTTAAAGTACATAAGTGCCTTATAATCTGTCCAAAGAAAATAATTTTTTAAATTGATACGTTTTCGTTTTGTATTCTGTGCGTATACAGGGTGTTAAAAAAAAAGTGTCATAAAATGAAATGGTGAATAGTATGACCCAAAATAAGCAGAAAAGTCTTAATAAATATATGACCGCAAATTAACGGTTTCGGAGATACGGACCATTTTGTGTTTATAACAATTTTTTATTATTATAAAAAAACAATGATATTTATAAACAATCAATAACAACATAGAGTTAAATGAGATGTTCAAAGTGCCCTCCCTCCATTTCAATGCATTGCCATTTGCACGACCGTACATAAAATGCATGTCAGCTAATTCAATATTAGTGTAAACAGGCATAACGAAAATTTATAAAATTATTCACCCACAACAAAATAATAAGTGCAAATAGTATCTATGAAAAAACATCGGTAGACTCCGATAAGAAAAGCAAGTTTTTGAGAATGAAAAAAGATAATCAAAAAATGATACAAAACACAAAACACTCCGTATCTCTGAAACCATTCATTTGCGGACATATGTTTATTAAGACTTTTCTGCATATTTTGGCCCATACTACCCCCCGTTCTATTTTGTGACACTTTTTTTTAACACCCTGTATAAGCTAATATCCATGTGGGTGTAGCAAAATATATATTAGTAAGATATAAAAATAAAATAAACAAATAAACTCAGCCCACAGATAATTTTGGCTTTGTACGATTTGTTCCTTTGTTTGTGTCAATTTTGTAAAGTTGAATTGTAGTATAAACTATTAAAAATCTCGGTGGCCTCTATCCGCAGTTAACGTGTGTTCATTTTCTAATGAAACATCCTGTATAAATTAATTAATAATTTTATAGTTTCATCTTCTTTACTATTTTAGTCTAATTTCCACATCTCACGAATAACGTCTAGGTCAAATGTAACATTTCATATTTTTGTGCCAAATTCGCAACATAACTTTCACCTACAACGTGTAGAAGTACCATTCAGTATTATGTCGATATATTTTTCTTAAGATTGTACCAATTTAAAAAACATTTACATATTGGTATCCAATTAGATAATAATTAGTGTAATTTAGTTAAGTAAATATACTATAATTTTCTATATTTAAACATATTATATACAGTCGGCCTTTTAAAGCCGGTTGGATGTATAAATAAATAAATTACGTAAACCGTATGTTACAACAACCGGGTCTTACCCTGTATACAGCCCGATTGATTTATCGTTTGTTTAAAACAATACCATTATTGTTATAAAAATACCCACTGTTCCTACTACTGTAATTACGAGTTTGCTTGTTTTATTGTGGGCAAATTAGTGTGATGTAATCTCGAAAGTATTCCTATAACTAATTTCAGAGTCAGACTATGCAGCATTGCATACGTTTTAGCATTAGTTACATTGTGTATGTGTGTATAATAATAATTATTATTACTAGTAATACGCACATCACATAAATATCATGATCTAATAATCATCCGACATTAGTTTATTACGCTTCGAGTGTAAACAGTTAATTATTTTTCAATTGAATTAGATACGAGGTCGTTTGGAAAATGCTGTGAAAAAGCAATTTTTTTTTTCACTCAATACACATCCAGTGGCGGCTCGTGGTAATTTAAAATGGGTGTTCACTTTTTCTTATAATTTTATCATTTGTAAGTTCGGTACAAAACTTTGTACAAGAGCCAATATCGCTGTTTTTTTTTATTATTTGAGTTTGTATTAAGTGTAGTTATTATTATCAACATCATACTGTTTTCAAGCACTAAAACTATTATTAAATGAATATTTTAGTTAGTGTAATATTTTAATATTTGTTTTGTTTTTAATACGTTGAAAACCATCTATAAATATTATTAGTTAGTAAACTGACTTTTCTTCATAATTTGAGATTATTTTTAAATATATATCAGGTTATGTAGAAAGCTTGACATTGATTTTTGTGTAAAAAATATTATATGAAACTGTACCTTTTTAGTTTTTATTGTAAGTTTAATCATTTTCACAATTTGTCACAGATGTCAAATAAAATGTATATTTTTTAAATACCTTTTATTGACAAATAAAATAAGAACTAAAATGTTTTAAATGTTTATTTTATAAGATCAGTCCCATCACAATACCTAATATTACACAGATACAAACTAGAATAAAGATATATAATGCCTGGCATTCTAAATGATACTCCTTGCAGTTTAACAGACCCCCTTAACCCCCATTTTCAACCAGATTGTTTTCACAATCAATAGGCCTCATCTCCTTAAAGAGCTTCATTTTTACTAAAAATTTCATGTTATTATCGCTTTTCATTTTTGATTTTTTTTTTAATTTCAACTCCCCTTAAATCCCCCATATTTAATATATAATAATAATAATAATAATAATAATAATATTTTTTTTATAATTATAGGGCTTTTTCTTCTTTTAGAGCTTGATGTTTGCTAAAAATTTCATATTGATATCACTTTTCGTTTTTAATTTAGGATTTTTTTTTAATTTCAACCCATCTTAACCCCTTATTTTTAATCAGATTTGTTAAAAATCAATAGGCTTTGTCCTCTTATAGAGCTTGATTTTTGCTTAAAATTTTCAAGTTGATATCATTTCTCGTTTTTGACTTATCGTGCAGACAAAAAACGTGACATCGGACAGACAAAGTAAACCTGTAATACTCTTCACAGAATAATGTATGAAGAGTAGAAAAAAATGTATAAGGTAAAATAAACAATTTAACAAGGTCAACAATAACTTTTTGTATCAAAGGATACTAAAAGTTTAAAATAGCAGCACATAATTGAACATTTACATAAATCTGTAAACTAAACTAGTGAGATACACATCGTAAAATGTTATCACACTTAATTCTCCATATGACCCTTTCTAAGTGTATTTCACAGCACATTCCAAAGTATTCTTGCTCTCACTCTGTCTTACCCTCATGGCATGTTCATGTTCACTAAAAAATAATGTGTTTTAATAAATAACAGAATAATAGTATTTTGTCTAAATAGGTAAATCGGCTTCATCTGTATTTTCAAATTATTGATTAATTGTATATAGTATATTATTGTTTTGATATGTACTTATAGGATTGATTAGCCAGAGCATGTAGATATGTGGGATGTGACTTGTTAAGTGCCTAATCAAAATCACAATTTATGTTTGATACTTATTGCTTTTTTCGAGACATACTTTATTATCAACTGTAAACTAATTTAGCAACAGCCTTATTTTTATTTAATACCTGCAGTGATCCAAATTACCATAACATCTAATATTTTTGAAAATACTAAATTATACAAACAAGGCAATAAAAAAATGTCATTAAAATAAAATATTTCTGGTTTGTATGCAACAAACGATATAGGTTAGAGGGTAACACGATTGACAATTACAGGCAAATATAACTTTATTTAACTATTTAAATGTACATACCATTTCTTAGGTAAAATTTCTCATTGAGTTATTAAATTAACTGGTTGATCCATTTTTCCGATTCAGACTTTTAAAGTGAAAAACCATTTTTCTCTTTATCTTAATCAAATTTTTATTGTACATTTCCATAATGATGTCAAATAGTTACCTCATCAGAATAATTAAATTTTTCCTTTTAGCGGGTTTTGTGGGAAAAAAATTTACAAATTTTTTGCTTACTTCTTACTTCATAGTATTTACAATTGTGTACAAAATATACCATTTTGAAGTCGTCTTTGGATGGTCTTAGACACTGAAAATATAAAACAAATTACACTCGTAAAACTTTATAATAAAGTAAATAAACCAACATAACCTTAAATTTTTTATTTATTTACCTTGCCTTAGAAGTTTTTGGGGAACAATCATTACATTGACACACATCCTTTCAATTTATTAAAGTTGTATTTCTCAATAAACAACATTTTTTTACTCGCCAAATCGTCTCAGTCGTGTTAGGCTCACTCATCATAATGCGCCACAGACACAGTATACTTAGGTATATTGTGCCACAGAGACGCGATCAGCCAGAAAGCAATGATGTACCAAAAAATATAGATTAACACGTATGAAAATAAAAATATTAAAATTAAATTTATGTTATTTATGTAATTTTAAAATAATGTGTCTTTATGAAATTGAACTGGGTGTTCACTGCACAAATGAACCAATGGAGAAACCGCCCCTGCACATAACCCATGCAACAAAAGTACATCAATAGGATGTCCAACAGATAACAGACAAGAGGGACATTATGGGGGTATCCAATTTTGGTCCTTGGGATACCTACCAATGACGTCGAATGTATATCCAGTATCCACAGACGCTTTGGGACAACCGTTGGATATCTTCATCATTTATTTAGACTTACTCTTATTTATTTAACAATCTTTCTTCGGAATTGCTGTAACGAGAAGGTGTCGATCAAATCCGAATAGTCTTTAGGAATCCCCGAAAATGTAGACACTTCCTGTTGATTTCTTTGTTTTTATAGCCCCTAGAATTTCAACCTATACGTAAATATGCCCCGCTGGATAGCGATAAAGTCTCGCAACAACCATATGCGTCGGAACTCAAAAATTGCTTTGGTGTGCCCGGCCTTAGGGTCACCACCCGTTTTTTAAAAGTACTCTAAAACCCATTTTAAAGCGTTGATTTTATGAAAATTTTCTTGGAAAAAAGGTAGTGTCAAATGTCGAATTGCTGGAGTTTTGAGGATTGAAGCGGCAGACGGGAGTATCAACAATTGGTATTCAGTGGTGCCAGATTAGGTACCCATGAAATAAGTAGAAACACAATATAAAACATTTATTAACTATCATGAATTTAGAAGGAGATTTTTGATGATTTATTAATGCCATTTGAAAACGAAACATAGCCAATTTTGGGCACCCAGGTCATTTTCGAAAAAATGCTTGGACCCTTAAATTTTTGATTTTAGGGGGTAACATTTTTTTGCCAGTTTCACCCCCTGAACGGAAATCCTCTAGCGGGGGTGAAACTTACCCCAAATTTTTTTTAATATGATTGGAAAGCCCACAAAAAACTCAATCGAATTGTTTTTGCGTTTCATCCAAATATTTTATCTTGCGGCTTTAGGGAATCAGTTCCAGTTAAAGTCCCTACCTTTTATACAAAAATAAGAATTCTGGTCAAAAAATGAAAAATAGTTTTTTTTTTATATTTTTTCCATACAATTGAATGGTGCAATCAGTTTTTTAATTTTTTTTTTTAAATTGCAACAAATTATATCAATAATTAAGGAATAATTCATTGTTGCCATTGTTATTTTTTGTTTTTATTCATTTTTGAGCATGTTTTTTAATCGTGACTACAATTTTTTTTTTTTATTAAAAACTACATGTCAATACCACAGTTTATAACTAAAGAATCAGTTCGCTCACTTTGCGTCGGCACTTTTGATCTCAATGTTCCAGTTTATACATTGCGCAACTTGGATTTGTATCCCTGGCGCATACATAATCAAATCATAATAGCCCAAGAGCCCACTGAAAATTTTTACTGTCATCTGATAATGAAATAAAATATACTCCAAAAGCTTTAAAAAATATTGTACTTTACCGAATGGCACCTGTGCCAATCCCAATCATGAGCAAAGTGAATAAAAAAAAATATTTTGTATTAAAAAAATCACAAAGGCCATGACAGCGCTAATTTTGTTTGTCCTTAAAGTTTTCCAGATAACATATTCAAATATATCTTGATATATATCGTTATTGGGATTAAAGTTTTCCAGATAACATATTCAAATATATCTTGATATATATCGTTATTGGGAAATATTTTCTTCCTCTTAACATCGCACAAAAACATCTACACACGATTAGTAGGTAAAAATCATTAAAAATATGAATCAATTTTTGCCGATTTATAAATTTATTTGTATGTCTATTGTTGTGATTTATTTTTACAGGTTGCCATAGAAACGTCAAAAAAAACTACAATGATTATGGTTTAAAAGAATTGTCTAACATGAGTATATAATTATTATTGACTATCTCTGCAAAAGGTAGGTAAAAATATTAATAATTTTACGTATTGTAAACAGAATACATCGTATGTCGCAACCATTGGATATATTAAATCTTCTCACTGGCAGTTCATTTGTTTGGAATGGCGAATAAGTACAATATATGACAACCGTCTGTATTCAAACAGCAGTCTTCTGCGCTTCCTGAATTTGTATCCCTGAAGTGGATGTTATTTTGGAACATCCAATTGGTCCGAGTGAGCTAACTGATTCTTTAGCTATAAACTGTGTCAATACGAAAAAATGAGTACCTTTGCACGATAATTTTTTATCATAGAATTTATTTTGACCGAAAAAAATTAATCTCTAAGTTTTTAAATTTTTTCATTTAAAAAATGTTTTGCTTATTTAAGACATGAAAAGGTATAATTTCACCAAATGTCATTAAAATTGAATTATTTTTGGAAAAAGGAAAAATAAAAAACGAAAAATTTTGAGATATTATGTTAGGAAGTGACCTCTACAAAAGCTGTAAATTTTTGCTTGATCTACAACTTTTGCATTATACATTTTTATTTTTGACATCAACTTTCGCCGGAAATCACGAAATTTTTTTTATTTTTTCCCATCTAAATGAGTTAATTCGACTGGTCTATCTACGAAAAATTTTGTGATATTTTAAATTTTCAAAATAAATTTTCTCAGTTATTATTGCACCAAATTCAAAAAACTTTATATTGCTGAAAAGATAATTAAAATCCCTTTCGAACAAGGTGCCAGACGACCCCCATTCTTATTTAAAATTTTCGAGGGGGCGCTCATAATTCAGAAGAATACAAGAGGACCTAATATTTTCATACTATAAATTGTCAAATTAAGAACAGAAATCGACCTGTTTTAGGGTTTTTCCCACATGGCCGTTTGATTAGGGATGTTCCTTTTTAATCATTTTGGTAGGTTTTCTAATACATCAGAAATAGTACTCATAAAATCCAATTATTATATACGAATCACTTTAGCTACAACGTGGATACTTAATTTAAAGGTTCAAGGTCATAGCGATATTTTTACGGCATAAATGTATATTGTCTTATATTGTTCATCTTTGATATAAACTTTACCACATATGATGGGACTAAGTTGAAAACAAACAATGATGTTTTTTTCTATATGTCGATTTCATAAAAATATATTATGAAATTCGTGGTCGTCAGTGCCAAGAGCAGTTTCATTTATTAGTGGGTAGAGGTATGATTAATAGTTAAGAGCGTCTATTTATAGTCCCCGTAAACTTCATTTTACGAGTATTACGTTATTCAGTTTCCTTAATATTAAGGTCGCAAAATTAATAAAACATTAAAAAAAAATAAAACCGGCCAAGTGCAAGTCGGACTCGCGCATTTTTTAATATTAATTTCTCAATAAATTCCACGGTAACCTATATATTTTATTGTAAAAAACAAAACCTAAATATTTCAAAAACCTTATTTTTAGTTTTTTTCTACTCCATCTAATCAATAAATAATAGTATAATTCGTAAGACACTGTACAAAAACTCACATTTTTTAAAAAAAAATTCTCAAAAATTTGCACGGTAAGGTATAGTTAAAAGTTCACTATTAGATAAATAAGGACTTCAACTATTAGAAAAAAAAATTTTAGTCATAATCTAATATTTTTTATTTAACATTGGTGGCGAAAGGGGTGACGAAAGGACCTCCTTAAAAGAGCATATTCGATTATGTATACCCAAAAATCGGCGAAAATACAAATTAATTTATTCTCCATAAAGTTGTCCCGCCCTATATACGAATTTTAGATTCTGGATAAATTTAAATTTTTGAAAACCTTGTAATTATTAAAAAACCTTAAAAATTTTGAACACGTTTTCTGTAAAACAGCAATTTTCGATAAATAACAAAAATGATGCGGATTTGAACGCTGATACTGTATATGTAAATTTTGTAAATATTTACAGTTTTAGCATAATTTTTTTCTTGTCGAAATAGAGAAAAAACGAGTTTTGGGAACTTTTACGACCTCTACTCTTTGTATTTATCACCAAAGTGTAGTGATCCAATGTTTGTAGAACATATTGTTAAGGGTCTATTTATACTCCCTTATTATTAGTATTATGATTAAGCATGAAACTGGACTAAATATTCAAAAAGAGTATTTATACTCGTTTTATAATTAGCAATAGTGCTTCTTTTTTAATAATCTTTTTCCTAATAAAGTATAATTCTGCAGTCAACAAAATGTGTAAGAAATGTGTAAGAGGCCAGTTGTGTTCTTAGAATATTTTTTTAAGATATTCGAGTTTTAAACGTGTTTTAATATTTTTACTAGTTAATTTTATTTAAAAATATTATTATTCAAAAATAGGTTTCATTAAGGACATTTTAACGGATTTACGTCTCAAATTTATAACAGATAAAAAAAGCAGAAATTTGAGACAAATCAGACAGAAAAGAGACCTTTGCTTCCTCGTGGTGACATGTCATTTGTCAACTTTATACTTTATACATCTGACAACATAATGATATGTATATTGTCAATTGTCATCATCCGTTGCCTATTAAAAACAAAGGCCAAATACGTCATTGGTTCATTTGATAGAAAAGAAGAAATTTAAGATTTAACATAAAAAGTTGAACCTGTCAATTATTAAGCATAAATATTAATGCTAATACTAATCATAAATCGAGTATAAATATCCCCATTACCTTGAGAAGATTCAACTTAATCCTTAATCACACCACAAATGCAAATACTAATAATAAGGGAGTATAAATAGACACTAATTAAAACTTGTGTACGAAAGATTTATCACTACTCACCATTTCCCGGAAAATTGATTTAAAAAAATATATTAAATAAATATAGTTTAAAAAAACTAAAAAACACGCTTTTAGAGCATATCAAACTAAAAAGTTAAAAATAATTTTTTTTAACACGCTTTTATTCAAATAAGCTTAAAACAATAATAAATGGAAAATACTAGTATTATTGTGAAAAAAGCGTCGGGCGCTCGATGTGCGAGAAATATGGACAAAGCGCTACATTATTATAAGTTGAAATTGCAGCCGTGGGGATTAGAACCCACGATCGGTGAGTCTGGCAATCGAAAACCCGCGCCTTAGACGGCTCGGCCAACGAACGAACTTGATTTAGTGGGATATACTGACAGTAATAAGCCACTTGAGTCCAAAGGAGAGTTACAAACATACATACAGGTGAAGCTAATATAAGCGTGTTAAAATTATCAAGGGGGTGGGATGGGGACAGGGCCGGATTAAGCTTTTACGAGGACAGGGGCTTAATTGAATTATGGGCCCCCAAACAAAGTATGAGGGGTGCTAAAGAAACAGCAAAAATATTCAAGCATTTATATTGGGTAAAATCATACTCTTTCTAATTTTATATTCAACAAAATCTTTACTAGTATCTTGAAAATTTAATTTTTTTTTTAAATACCGCATTTAATACACATTAAGGATAATGAAACTAGACTATCCTCTGCCATTGTGGTTTTCAATTTCCTCTATAAAAGGGAAGTATTGTAATCATAAAAAGTCACCTTCCGAGATTATTTTAGATTTTCACGTTTCAGGGTCCCTAGCTTACAAAAAACATGTTTCCCCATTTTGTCGGTCTGTCTGTCATCTATCTTTCTGATTCTTATGGAGGGAAGTTCTGGGTAAAATACTTAACCGACTTTTTATATAAGCAAGCTTCGAAAAAGAACATTCTGCTTCGCAATTAACGATCGATATTGATAAGAAAAATTTTAGCACTATATAAACGTCCGAACTGTAGGTACTGTGATTTAATAGATCTTATTAAAATCAAATGAAATTCATTAATAATTTCGAAAAAAAAAAAAAATATTAGTAAAACTATCATCAAAATTCCATTCTTTCTATATATGTGTAAAGTTTCTGCAATAAGCCAAACAGGTCAGTAATTTTGGAATAAGAATTACTTCTTTTCTGTAATTCAGAAATAAACTTGTCGATAATCAATAAAAATGTTTGTATTCTGAAATCATTCCTTCTATCTAAAAGAAATTCATCTTAGTCGTAAGAACTTTTTTAAATACCATTTTGAATGCTATTTGGGTAATAAGGAATTTAGAGAGGGTTGCAATTTCAAAGTTATTATTGCTATAACGAAATTTCTTTTTTAAATTTTTTTTAATTTTGACATATAAAGTGACGTGTTTTGTAAGTGTCAAAATGATTAACTTTATGGAACTGGTTACGAAAAATTAATTATGTCTCCATTTGCAAGAATAATTAAAAATAAACTTTTATTGGTTTTAAAATAAATATATATATTATTATTAAAAGATTATATCAAACAAGGGAATTGACTATATAAAAATAAAATTGGATTAGAGAACTTACGACTTAGTAATAATGTTGTGGTCCTTATTTTCCATTCTAAATCAGCACAGAATAACCAACTAAATAACTAATAACAAGCAATATACACACTACAAGTCGTTGAGAATAAATTAATATGATTCTCTATTTTTGTCAATGAAATAATGAAAATTTGGATAGTGTGAATAGCAAGTTGGTGGTTCGAGCTCCGAAACTTTTAGTTTTTTTTTGCTTTTTTTTCCTAAAAAAAAAAAAAAAAGGAAAAATATTATTGTTTTATTATTTCACAGTCTTGGTAATTTAAAATGTTTTGTTTTTAAAAAGTATATACTTATTCAATGCATAGTGGTGCATAACGAGGTTCATTCATTTTTATGTTGGCCGGCAATTAAACCCCGGAAAAAGTGTCTGCCTTTTTGGAATTAATTTTTTTTTATATTTAATTAAGACGTTAATAAAATTTCAGCGTGAATCAAACACTTCAAATCATATTTAAAAAAAAATCAATTTTGGGGTTGATTTATTAATTATAAACCCTCTCAAAAGTGTCTGCCTAAATTACTAGTATTTTTAGAATTACCTAAACTTTCAATTGTTGTTTGTTGGCCTCTGAATCAAACACTTTTTTTGGGTCATATTTTACGACCCCTTTCTATTATGCGCAGTACCTGGTGTCCCGGGGTGGGTCTAGCCAATACAGGTATATCTGCTTTTCCATCCAAATGATTTCAAATTACAAAATTTCAAAGTGCATCAAACACTTAATGGAATGTGTGTTACTAGCTCTTGGATTATTAGGGCACTTGCATTTATTTAAAATCGATTGGTGTCGATAAAACAGTAACTGTTCGATTATTGAGTTCCAAATCGCGTGTAGCGCCATTAAAATTTATAATTTTACCTCGTCTTGAACTATGTGGTGCTGTATTACTATGTAACTTGTATTTAAAAATAAAAATAGATTCAGCATATTTCTGGACAGATAGTAGTATCGTTCTTTCTTGGATAGCATCACCGCCTAGTACATGGAAACTTTTTGTAGCAAACCGTGTCGCCCAAATTCAATCTCAAACGATTTCGACTCAATGGCGTCATGTCCAATCAGTTGAAAACCCTGCAGATTTAGTTTCTAGAGGAACTGATGCAGAACGTTTAAAATCGGATTCAATTTGATGGACTGGTCCTAGTTGGCTTTCTTTAGATCAAGTTTTTTAGCCTAAAACTCATTTTAGTGTTAAAGAAGTTCCAGAAAAGCGTAAAATCAAAACCATAACTTTAAACGCCGTATCAAATAAGTTAGATATTTTTGAAAGGTTTTCTTCATTTTATCGATTACAGCGAATTACTGCTTTATGTTTAAGATTTTGTAACAATTGTAAAGTCATTAAAGAAAATCGAAAATTTGACGAACTCTCTACAAATGAGTTAGACAAGTCACTGATTGCATTATTACGAATGGCTCAACATGAAAATTTTTCTTCCGAAATTGACTCGTTAATGAGAAAGAAAGCATTATCCAAAAAATTTAGATTTCTTTTCATAACCCATTCCTTGATGAAGATGAATTATTACGTGTAGGTGGCCGAATAACAAAATCTCATTTAAATTATGATACAAAACATCAATATATTTTACCTATAAAACATAAAATCACAAACTTAATAATATTGAGTGAGCATTATCGGCAATTGCACGCAGGAGTACAAGCTATTTTAGCTTCTTTGCGTCAAAAATTTTGGCTTATTGATAGTCGAACAGCAATCCGTAGTGTTCTACATAATTGTATCGTATGTTTTCGAGCTAAACCAAGCACTATCAGATGCCAAATGGGTAACTTCCCAAGAGATCGGGTTACTCCGAGTAGACCATTTTTAATTTCAGGTGTCGATTATGCTGGTCCATTTTACATCAAAGATGGAAAGTTGCGTAATCGTGCTATCGTAAAGGCATATCTCTGTATATTTGTGTGTTTTAGCACCAAAGCGGTCCACCTAGAGGCAGTTAGTGATCTAACTAGTGCTTCATTTTTGAATTCTTTAAACCGCTTTGTATCCCGTCGCGGACTTTGTAAAACGCTGTACTCTGATAATGGTACCAATTTTGTTGGTGCTCATAATGAATTAACTCAAGTTATACAATCGATCAATAAATTTATCAAGGAACGAAAAATTGCGGATTTTTTCTTAATAAATAATATTGATTGGAAATTCATTCCTGCCCACTCACCTCATCATGGTGGTTTGTGGGAGGCGGCCGTTAAAAGTGCCAAATATCACGTTACACGGGTAGTAGGTAATTGTCATCTTACTTTCGAGGACTTGGCTACTGTATTTGCACAGATAGAAGCGATAATGAATTCTCGTCCCATTACTCCTATGTTAAATGATCCTCAAGACCTATCCGCCCTAACACCGGGACATTTTCTTATTGGAGAGCCTCTTTCTTCAATTCCTCAGGCAGACTATACTACTATCCCAACCAATAGACTCAAACATTAGGAATATTTGCAGCAAATTTCACAACACTTTTGGCAACGCTGGACCCGAGAATATTTATCTAACATGCAGCAACGCACCAAGTGGAAAGACAGATCCGTAGAAACTCAATATCGACGACTTGGTAGTGCTCGTAGAAGAAAATACTCCATCCCAGTCTTGGCGATTAGGCCGCATAACAGAACTTCATCCAGGACCAGACGGTTTAACTAGAGCATGGAGGAAGGATTATTAGAGTGGCTACAGTACGAACTTCAACAGGTTTAGTAAAGCGTGCGGTCCAAAAACTGTGTTTATTGCCTCTGGTCTAGAAGATAGTTTAACAAGCGTGTAAATACTGTTATATTGAAACTTATGTTTCAAGGCCGGCGGCATGTTCAGTTCCCGCTAAAGCGTTATTGGTCACCTCTAAGACATTTAATTTATAAATGCCGTTCCACCCTCAAAGGATAGAATTCAATCATAATCAAGTTATTATTAATTTTAAATCATTTATATTGTTCTGTTGTTTTTTGGATTTGACTTTTGTACTTGTTTAAAATATGAGTTGTCAATCTTATAAAAAGAATAAAAATCTTTCTTGATTCAACAAAATTTGAATATCAATCAATTCTAAACAATATGTACTGAGGGATAAGGGAGGGTTGAAGTTTTTATGGCTGGAACGATATTTAATTTTTTCGAAAATTTATTTGAGCCATTCGATGGGCAATAAAAAACAAACAACTTTTTCCAAATACAATTTTGAATGCTATATGGTTAATAAGGGATTTAGAGAGAGTTGAAATTTCAGATTTTATTGCTAAAACGAAATTTGTTTTTTTTTTAGAAAGTTGATTTTAAAAGGAATCCCTACGTGCCGGAGCCTGGGGGCTGCAGCCCCCCCTTAATACAGGAATGAAAGGGAGCTTCTTTAATAGTCACCTAACGATTCATGAATTACAAACGCGTCAAAATAATAATTTTAAATAAATAATGGAAATATCGACTATCGATCATAATCATATTGTTTACCGAGGAAAGATACCTAATCTAATATTAGACCCCAAGACTTTAATTTCGATGGGAGGTTAATCTTGAACGTTCCATTTTAATTGGAACGCAGAACCAAATTAATGAGGAAATTACGTTTTGCCCTTGACCTCGCAGTTTGATTTTAAAAACATTTTGCGAACAATTAAAAAAAAAGATTGTATATTATTTCTGTTCAAAGATATTTTTTACATTTTCGGTAATACAAAGGATCCAATCGTACGGCACCATAAATATACAGTATGGTTCAAATGAAAGGAATAAATTCTTTATAATGGAAGTTGGTTTTTCGAAAAAATGCTCGGACAGGTCAATTTTGTTTACTAAAAGCGCAATTTTTTAAAAAGAATTCAAGTTTCCCTACTTCCCGTTTTTGGGCAGTGACGTCATTGGCAATTTTTTTAAATAGTAATCCCAATTTTTTTTCTTGATTTTGATAAATCTTGCAATTTTCTAATCGGAAACATAATATTTGAAATATCTTACCTAACAATTTTTCTGAATAAAAGTCATTTAAATATCAGACACATAAATTTTATTTTGAACGAAACATAATTATTTGTAAATAAGTGCTTAATCCAACAAAATAATAATAATAAAAAAGAATTTAATGACAATTTCACAGCAAAATAATTAAAAAATATTCTACTAAATTAGGTGTTCAAAATGTCCTCCACCGACGTCTTGCCTTTTATTAGTACAATAAATATTATTATTATTCATTAAATACAACCAAATCTATATCAAGTCCTCAAATTGTTGACCCTCAGCTAAAATACAATGGGAAAGACGTGCAGCGATCTCTTCTTGGACGTTCTCCAAAATTTCCGGAGTTATGTTTGCAATCTCAATACGTATCCGTTCTTTGAGATCATTGATATTTTGTGGTCTATTTTGGTACACTTTACTTTTGAAGTATTCCCATAAAAAGAAATCAAGAGGAGTTAAATCGGGTGACCTAGGAGGCCATTCTATTGATCCTCTTCGACCTATCCACCGATTTGGGAAGATGTTGTCCAAGTAGTTTCGCAGCAAGACAGCATAATGTTGCTGTAGCCACAAATCATTTCTGTTTGGGAACAATCGGTTCAATTCGGGGTTCAAGAAGTTTTGAAGAAATTCTAAATATCGTGGTCCTGTTAAGGTTTATTCGAAAAAGTATGGCCCAATAGTCTTATCTATTATTTCCGCCCAAACATTCACTTTTTCTGGGTATTTTTTTCTGGGTATTGAGTATGATACTCTTGCATCCAGTGTGGATTTTCGGTAGCCCAATACCGAGAAGTCTGACGATTGAAATGACCGTTTAGTAAAAATGTAGATTCATCGAAAAAAAGTATATGTCTTAATAACATTGGATTTCTGTTGTTTTTGTCCATTACAATTTCACAGAATTCAACTCGTTTATCAAAGTCATCTTCCATAAGTTCTTGTACTAAAGTAACTTTGTAGGGATGACACTTTTGCTTCTTTAGCGTTCTAAGAACTGTTGAATTTCCCAAGTCGTTATCTAATGCTACTTGCCGTGACCTGGTATGGGGATTATCTTCAAAGGCTAACAGAACATCCAGTTTCTTGTTTTCGGAAATTGGGTTTCTACTACCGTTAGTGATGTCTTTCACATGACCCGTTTCTCTGAATTTTTTGTGGATTGTGAAAACTTTTTGAAAACGTCCACCACAATACTATTAACCACTTGATAGAAAGCGAATTAAGTTGAATCTCAAGGTAGATTCGTTTTAGAAAAAGTAAAAAGATAAGATTTAAAAATAATAAAGAAATAATATACAAAACTAAATTACTTAGACGTCGGTGGAGGACACCTAATTTGATAGAATATTTTTGAATTATTTTGCTGTGAAATTGTCATTAAATTCTTTTTTATTGTTATTATATTGTTAGATTAAGAACTTAATTACAAATAATTATCTTTTATGTATTTATTGTGTTCTCAAAATAAAATTTATTTGTCTGATCTTTAAATGACTTTTATTCAAAAAAAATTGTTATGTAAGATATTTCAAATATTATGTTTCCGAGTAGGAAATTGCAAGATCTATCAAAATCAAGAAAAAAAAATTGGGGTTACTATTTAAAAAAATTGTCAATGACGTCACTGCCCAAAAATGGGAAGTGGGGGAAAATTGGGTTCTATTTAAAAAATTGCCTTTTCGAAAAACCAACTACTTCCATTATAATGAATTTATTCCTTTCATTTGAACCATACTGTATAACCTTCCTGAAGGCAGGTCCAGGATCTGATTTTCATTTAATGTTACGATTTAGTTTATAAATATGTTTGTAAATATATTAAGAGGAAATAAAGTGTTATAAGCAGCTAAATATTACAATGATTTAAAATCACTACAGGATGTTACTAGGGTTAATATTTCAACAGCATTTTCTCGAATTGTATGTATTTTCTTATTGTAACAAATTTAAAAAAAAATGTCAATCAGAATTAAATATACAGTGTCACCCTTAAAGTTTACATCATACGTTTTTTTTTATTATAAAGTTTGCGCAAATAATTTAGAGTTCATGACCAGTTTCTGCTCTGAAAATAATAAAAAATAACATTGACGATTTGTGTCTGTCGATCGACCGTACCTACCTGACAAATTTTATATATTTCCAAAAAGTTATAGTCCGGGAGGCAAGGGTTTTTTGACCTACCTAATCATTTGAGCTGACGGATTTTAACAGTCAAATCAGATGCCACCAATCAAATGACGAAAACGACCGTCAGCTGCTCCAGTAGCGGTCGTGGAATGCTGCGAAACAGAGCCCAAGAAAACTTTTTATTTGATGTTTATTAGTTGGTTGTGGCCACTCTTTAATAGAAGCCACTTTTTCCTTATCTACAGACGCGCCATCCTTACTGACTATATGACCTAGGTAATTAAATTAACTTTCTTGGTTTAGCATCAATTGGGCAGCTTGCAGTCTTTTAAAAACATCTAAGTTTTTTAGATGTTCATCAAATGTCTTCCCCAAGACTATGATGTCTAAATATACCAGACATGTTTTCCAGGATAACTCTCTCAATACATTTTTCATAAGTCTTTCAGATGTCGCGGGGCATTACATAGTCCAAATGGCATGACATTGAATTACCACAATCCAGATCCGGTGGTAATAGCTGTATTTTCTTTATGTACTGGGTCCATTTCCACCTGCCAATATCTAGAATTCACGTCTAGGGTAGAAAATAGTTTACTTCCGGCCAATGTGTCCAAGGCATCGTCGATTCGAGGCAGACGATAACATCTTTGGTAATCTTTGAGCTGATTGATGAATCGGCCTGGCGTCACCAGTGCCAATTTTATGTTTTACGAAGAAATTCCTTTATTTTCTTTTACTCTAATTGATTCAGAGATTGATCAGCAACTGCAATTATTTGTTTAAATTTGTTATTGGAATTATCAGACGTTGTTGTCTGACGAATTTTGGAAATTACTGGTACACATGTTCCGATTCTGGTCTCTTTCTTGATGGTGGGTGACTAATAACGTTTATAAGACGTATTGGAATTTCTTTAGCAGTCGTGGCCAACCTCTTCCGAATCATAATTCTACGTCCAGACCTTTCATGTGGTTCCAAGGTTCCATCATGATAGGTGTTCCTTTTTCCATAGTTTCTTGAATGGTGTAACTTCTGCCAGGTACCAACGTATCCTCCTGTTCAGCAACTGGCACGGTACTGTCCCCATATGGATGTAGGAATACCTCTTCAGCAACAACTTTCATCACTCTGTTCTTAAAATCCAAATGGAAGCCTTCTAAGTTCATTACAACCATTCCTAGTATATCTTCGATATCCGTGACAATAACAGTATGAGTGAACTTTTTTGTAACAATTTCTAATTGAACCTGGATTTCCCCATGGATGTTGGCACTTTCACTTGTGGCAGTCCGCAGTCGCAATTTTGTTAGTAAAAGTATCTTGCGGTTGTTGGTCGTATAATAGTCCTAGTTGCTCCAGTATCTACCAACCGTATATACTTTCTACCATTTAGTTCGCCGTCTACGTATACATGCACATCATCGCGACATTTCAAAGAGGCTCTCAGTATAAGAGGGTCTTTGGAAGGTTGAAGCTGCCTCCTTTAGGCCGACCCGCTCTAGTTTTCCTACGGTGTGTTGTCTTCATTTGTTGGGACCCTAGAGCGTTTGCACGAACTGCGTAGTGTCCCAGTTTACCGCAATTCCAGCACCAGAAGGTCTTTTTGTCAGCAAAGGTCTTCATTATGTTAACTAGTTGGGCGAGTTTATATTCCACGTCTTTTTTTTGTTTTACAGTCCTCACTTACTGTATCCTCCAGAAGCCTGCGTAGCTGCCTGATACTCTAGAACAGGGGACAAGACATCGACCAATGTTTTGTGACACGCTAGACGGAATGTTTTCTGCATTTCATGGTCACGGAGTCCATCAACAAATGTTTGGTCAGCTAGGCATTCCATCATATTGTCTGGAGCTGATGGGTAAGCAAAACTTACCAACCTGGCAATATCTACTTCGTATTCTTGAAGAGCATCGTCTCGTTTGTTTGCGATTCTTTAGCTGTGATCGATACAACTGTTCCAAGTGTTCGTGGCCATATCGTATGTTTGGTCTCTTTATGTTGTTCAAAGTCATTTCGGTTTTTTTAAGGAAGATATCTTACTTTCCATATCGGAAGAAATTATAGCAGAAGATGCATCATCAGAAAACAGATACATTTCCGAATCCAAACCTTCACTTTCTAGCTGATTTTTTTCCTGTCATCTCCAGATCACGTTCCTCTAGTTCTCGGCGCAACTCAGACACTTTTAAATCACACAGTTTTTAGCCATTGTTGTTCACTATTTATTTACAATCCCTCTTCTGACACCAATGTAACGATTGTTTAATTTAAAAATAGTTTATTTTTATTTATTTAAAACAGTTTATTTATAATTTATTTACACCAATTACTAATTAATTTATTAGACTCAAGCACTATTATAATTCACACTTCTAATTTATTTTACAATGTATCTTGATTTGACAACATTTATTTTATATTGAAACTTAAACTAAACGGCAAAAGAATTCACTTATACAAGGTGTTTCAAAAAAGGTATGTCATAAATTCTTCCTCAGATAGATTACCAAATAATAAGTGGATTTGGATATATTTGCCTAGATCAAAAACTGGCTCCCAACAAAGTAAACTAACATTAAGAAAAACGTTTTTTTTTTTTTTAAAAGGTTTTTTTGCGATTTTTTTCTTTGAAATTTTTGCCAGTGCTGTAGATTTGAAGGCCTAATATTCTAAGAAGAAAATAAAGCGGCCCTTTTAAAAAAAGTTAAGGGGTTGGGTACCTTTTAACCCCCCCGTATTTTTTGCTTTATCGATCTTAAAATCAAAAAGGACTATTAATTTTTAAATTTTTTTTATAGCGAAATAAACTTTGTATCTTTCTTAGTTAACGAGCTCTTTACAATTTTTTAACTGAATTTCTAGAGCAATTCGTCCGTCGTGGACCTAACATATCAACAAAACTAAGAGTAGGGCAGGAGTTATTGTACAAAAAACGCATATAAAAATCAGTGGTGTGCCTAGGGCTGTGCTTGAGCTGCCCCTGCAAAAACTACCTCTTTTATTTATATTTTTGTAAAAAAGGTATTTATAATATTGGATTGGCACCATAAAAATGGTGTGCCACCCGTCCTAATGGGTTCACTATGCCAAAGATAAAAATAGACGTTAGTTTGGAAATGTATTTATTAAATTCAATAGTAATTAAAAAAATATTTTTTTAATTAAACAATTAACAAAAAATTAACAATTACAAATAAACACTTGACAATAATTATTATACATATTTTATAAACTATTTAATTTAGTAAATATTTAACATGTCCTCCTCCTTCTTGAATACAAAAATGTAAATAAAAGAGGTAGTTTTTGCAGAGGCGGCTCAAGCACAGCCCTAGACACACCACTGATTTTTATATGCGTTTTTTGTACAATAAATCCTGACCTACTCTTAGTTTTGTTGATATGTAAGTCCAGGACGGACGAATTGCTCTAGAAATTTAGTTAAAAAATTGTAAATAGCTTGTTAACTAAGAAAGATACAAAGTTCATTTTAATATAAAAAAAATTAACAAATTCATAGTTCTTGTTGATTTTAAGATCAATAAAGCAAGTTTCTATATGTCAAAAAAAATACGGGGGGGGGGGGTTAAAAGGTACCCAACCCCCCAACTTTTTTTAAGGGGATCGCTTTATTTTTTTTTCTCCTTAGAATATTGGACCTTCAAATCTACAGCACTGGCAAAAAATCACAACAGCAAAAACGTTTTTTGAATGTTAGTTTAACGCCCTGTAACTTTGTTAGGAGCCAGTTTTTGATATAGGTAAATATAGCCAAATCCACTTATTTTTTGGTAATCTATCTGAGGAAGAATTTATGACATACCTTTTTGAAACACTCTGTACATAGAATTTGTCTAGAAAGAGGAAATTTTGTTTAGAAGAATCTCGATGCGTTTGTGAAATGCTTCTTCTACGCTTCGGCTGCTTCGAGGTGGACGGGCAGCAGCGAAAGTGGAAATAGATATATACCGGCATCGGTGAAGGTTAAAGAACAGGATTGGTCTCATGCAGGCGATCGCACGACATTATTAGTTTTATCAAAAATTGCATTATTTATAAAAAGTTCTGCATAGTCTAAAACATAAAATTCAATCAACGGACATTAAATTTTTTGAGCCGTATACGAGGTGCGTCAAAAAATATAAATTTTGCTCAAGAATAAAGTAGGTACCTTTATTTTTGACAAACCTCGTATACGACTGATGCAATATTTGGTATCAGATGATTACATTTTAGGTTTTAACCCATAAAGAACTTTTTATGAAGAATAACTTTTTTATCCTAAAATTATTCATAAAAAATTGTACATGGTCTAAAACCTAAAAATACAACCATTAGATATCAAATTTTACTCTTGACCAAAAATCAGTTTTTTGACAAACCTCATGACTCATAAAATTCGATAGTTGTATTTTGGATTTTAGACCATGCACAATTTTTTATGAAGAATACATTTTTTCGATAAAACTAATAATAAAAAAGTTCTCCATATATAGCAAACTTACGTATATAGTTGTAATATTACTGATATTTAATTGTGAAAGAAGAAAAATTATCTTCAAATGAAACTGTACGTATAGGTTAAAGCGTTTCTCTTTCTCAGATTCATGTATTAATGGAACGTACAGGGGGTCAATTCTCGACTTGTAGGAACCTTTTCCTATAGGAATTTGTGACACTTTCCTACATGTAGACAAATGTCATAAATTTCCGATGTGTAGAAAAATGTCAAAAATTCCTATAGGAAAAAATTCCTACGAGTCGAGAATCGACCCCCTGGTATCGGTAAGGTATAGCCCGAGCTGAAACTATATTTTTGTTTCAAAGAACATATTCTAGATGGCGCTGTACACAACAATTTACAGAAATCTACAATTGATGGTGGAAAGAGTGGGAGTGTCATTTGTCATTGTCAGGCATCCATTAGGTGTTTTCCTTTGCATCGAAAGTGTAGCACTGAGCTACACCACTTCTGAAAATATCGTTCCATTTATACAAATTGTATGGATGGAACGACATTTTCAGAAGTAACGTAGCTCAGTGCTACACTGTCGATGCAAAGGAAAAGACCTATTATCGATTACCTCGCGGTGAATGACATTTGCCATTTTACCTGTATTTTTTGTGATTATCAATATCATATTTTCAATAATTATTATTTGTTTGTATTTGGGTGTGCTCTGGATCCTGGATGAATAAATAGTAAGTATTTTGTAAATAATTGTTTATTGTATTGTCAACTTGTTCTTTTTCAATTGTTTTAAATGTTCAATTTGTTTACTTGATCTTGCTGACGATTGAGCTTATTTTAAATTTTTGTGGTCATCTTTAGTTATAAAAGCTGTAATATATCGTATTGTTGTATGCCAAATTGTTTTGTAAACACTCTGAAATCCTAATAACGATTTATTTCAAATTTGAGTATTGGGTGTTCGCAGTCCATTTTTCAAGAATAAAACAACAAATTTGTAAAAACTATTTAGTATGTGATAAACATTTTGAAGATATGTTTAAAGTTCTTGGTGCACGCAGCGATCGATCTAACTGTATTTTTATTTGTTCTAGTACAAACTTTTTCAAGCCGTTTGGAGCGGCAGTATTGCATCGTTGAAGACAAAAACAGCCTAGTCAGGGAAGTAATAGTCATTGTACTTTTTGTGTTCATGCCTCACATTTGATTTTTATATTGATTTAGTGCAGATTGTTACTTTTACTGTTTTTTATTTGTTCTGGTACAAACTTTCTTCAAGCCGTTTGGAATGGCAATATTGGATTGTGGAAGACAAAATAGCCTAGTCCGGGAAGTAATGGTCAGTATACCTTTTTTTATTTATGCCTCACTTTCTGTGCTCCCCAACAGATTTGAAGGGTTCAGGAAAAAAAGGGGCCTAGTCACAATTACCAAAATGTTCAGAAAACCAAATTTAATTTAGACTGACTAAATACAAACTTTTTATACTTTAAGATAATTGATTACAAAAAGATGTTACTTTGTTTAAATGTTGCCTGATTATATTGTAGTTTACCACTTAATTTACCAGACAGTTGTAATTTTTTATTCTAAATACTGAAAATGACAAACAAACAGTAGGAAAGTCCTTGGACATAATTTTAAATGCACTGTTTTGCATTTGCTAATACTGGTATTTTACAAAATAAGGCGACCAGTTCAATTTTGATAAAAATGTGGCTTAGCTGCTTTTTTCTTCCTGTACCCTTCTTGATTTATAAGTTGATTAATATTTATTTTTTGTTTTAGATAAAACTCTTCAAGCTCTGTGGACAATGACTTAACTTTCCAGCTAATTAACACGCTACATTTAATTATTCTATTTTGTATGTTTTTTTTGTTTTAATAAATTAATTTTGTTGATCATGCTTTTTAATTTTTTGTAAAAATATTTCAACTTGTAGTCAAGTTAGGATTGGTTCATACTACTCATTTTTTGCTTTATTGTAACAAATATAATTTTATTGCTACAATAAACGTAAAAAAGGAGTTGGTATGAACAAATCTTAATTTGACTACCACTTTTAAACTAAATATTGAAGGACCATTTTGAATGTTCCCGCGTTTTGTGTTAACTAAAGTAACCGCGAGATGGCGCTACTTCCGCCAAATAGTTCAAAGTACGCCCACCGGGTGTTACAAAACTTTCTCAAATTTTAATATTGCAGTTTCCATTCTAAAAGTAATTGTTCTGTGGGAACGTATGACGTCTAGCTTTACGGAAGTATAACGTGTCTCGGACCATGTTTGACAATTTGTTCGAGTCATGTATTCTGTCCAATTTACAGTATTGATACTTTTTAAAAATAATCGTGATCTAAAAAACAAGTTAAGACAATAAAGGAAAGTTTATATAAAAAATATTATTCAGAGTGTCAAGATTTGATTTCAGTACAGTGGTACCTACTGCTTGCAAGCTTGTTCAACTCGATTCTCTACAATTTTGGGGCTCCTGCTTTTTCCCCCCAAATAAGTCTTGAAATTATTAAATTGAATCATTTATGTAGGTTCTGTGGAATACTGAAACTTACTGCAATTTTTTGTTACAGATGCTTCTGGGGTTGCTGCCTGATTCCGTGCTGCATGGAGAAATGCATGAACGTATCCCATTCCTGTCCCAATTGTAATTTCTACCTTGGAACGTTCAAGAGATAAAATAAGACGGAGACCAGCAATTTTTCTAATTAATAAACCGCTACAGTTAAAAAACTTGACATCCCATAAAAAGCGGACAGTTCCAACAGAAGGATAAGACTTGATTAATAAACAAAAAAAACCAATGTGTTCTTTAAATTACGACAAAACAAAATCATTTTCTATATCTAAATAAAATTGTTCGTTAAAATTTATTAATAATACACAAATTACCATTTTGTGTTAATTTTAAATTAGAATTCTAATCATTAACCTCGTGAAGTAACAAAACGATTAATTATATGCACGTGGTACAATTTTTTTAAACGAAATTAAAGATTTTTAAATAAAAAATTCATGTAGGATCATAATTATGTAAAATTATCAAACAAATAGGTATTGAAAAAAATCATATGCGTTGGTTGGATAGATCATGGAATTAATTTTTATATTGATAAATATATAAGTATAGAGAGGGGGACACTATTTAATTATATATTTTTTCACTTGATCGCCGGATATTGACTGTAAAGTAATTGACAGATATTATATTTAAATAATTAAAATTACTATTTATATTTAGTTGACTTGCAACAGATTGTTAATTAATCTACAAACAATGTTTACTCAGTTAAATACATTCATTAAACAGCAAACATTACATTGCAACCCGAATCTTTTAAACAATTTTAAGGCCCTATTTGTCATGTTATTATGCTCTTTTTAATGCTCTGTTAAATTTAGCTTATATGCAGTATCTGCTAACATTGAGCCACATCCTGATAAATTTAATAAATTAACTGGCCTTATCTGTTAAATTAGTTAATTTGCAGGTTCAAACCAGAATATGTCAACATCTGGAGTAAGTACATATTAAATAATTTCCAGATAAGTTAATTATTTTCCAGGTGGCGTCAACTTAATTAGTATCTGTTTAATTATAACAATCTGTTAGATTAATTTGCAGATTTTTCTGTAATGAAATCTGGAGTAAGTATATATTAAATTACTTCCAGATAAGTTAATTATTTTACAGGTGGCGTCAATTTAATTATAGTATCTGTTAATTATGACAATGTACGGTAATTAAGTAAAACAATTTATGGCTAAAATAAACATCACATAAAATTATATGTAAATATTCTGCACATAAAAGATACTACATAGTATGTAAATTATTATTTGCCATGGTTTTATAGTCGACTGATCTTGGATGTTTGTCGGTGATATTTGTTTTTACTTCAACCATAACGATTTCAGATATTTACACAAAAAAATCACTTAAATAATACATTAACGTTAAAACTATTGAAGTACGTGATTGGAGATTCTATAAGACCGCAAATAATTTTACTAATAAGTTTGTATAAAAAGATAATTTATTTTTAAGCTTTTAATAATATATTTTTCTGTTGCTATTTTTTTATTACCCCTTACCTTACACACATCCGTTAACTCCTCTTTCACCAACAACTCTGGCATCTTCTTACTGGGATTTTTCTATTTAATACTATGACTAATTAAATGGCATAAGCTTTTCTTAAACGAGCTTATGAACCAATATAAATAAGAATACTACCTCTAGAAGTAAAAAGATGTAATAAGAGTGTCTTTTGTAAACCAGAGATGTATTAAGGCAATGGAATAACTTTTTAGGTAATACAAGAACCTTTGATAATAAGGGTGTGGATTGAGGTAGTGGGGCTGGAAAACATTAACAAATCCGACACAGAACACGAGGCTAATTACCTTAGTAGTTGATGCCGACGATACCTTAAAAAATACGTATATTTTGAGGTAATACAGTGATTTCTAAAGCAATGGAATGTCTTTTAGGGTAGTAGAGTAACCGTTGAGTAATAAGAGTGTCTTTTGAGCTAGAGTGATTTATGAAAGCTTTTTAAATTATTAGAATAATGTAATGTTTGTTTATTTTAAACAACAGTTTATGTATTAATAATTTATTTAAACACTTATTTATTTTAAAACAATACTATTCTAATTTATATATATTTCGAATGACTTTGAATTGTTCACTATTTATCTTTACAGTCCAATACTTTATTCTCAACTGTCTATATACAACTGACTGCTCCGTGTTCCTCCACCAATATTTATATACACATTTAAAATTTTGGCGACGGTACCAGAATCTTGCCTATTCTCATCAACACTAGAAATTTCTCGAAAGCGCCTTCACCATAGTCGTCACATATGTTTGGTCTTAAGGGGTTTAGTTATAATAATAATAATAATAATAATAATAATAATACTCTCCCTAATTCACCCCCTTACGAGTGAATTTCAACCCCTGAAGTCGACTGAACGACTTGTGTAGGGGAAGGGACGGCTATTATTATTATTTGCCGTGGCGCTCCGGGGCGACTTAAAGATGATTGATGGTGCCATTTGACTTACAGGTGAGGAAAACCCGGAAAACCTCACCCACCATCATGTATGATAATCGAACAAGTTGAGCCTCAAAGGCCAAACAAGACAGAGAGGGACATGACTGAATAATGAAATGGCTCACATTACATTGCCCCTCCTTAAGAGAAACTTACGAAACTAAAATGGAATAGTTGTTTCTGCAACTGAACCCTCTTTTGCAATTTCTAGTTGCATGGAAGTAATAAGGGACTGTCTTCGCTGTAACCTGGACACTGAGAAAATGGCTGCAGACCAGTATTTGGACTTCGGTATCTTGAAAGATTACTTCCACCATGTTCCTAATGATCCTCCAATCCAGCTGATTTCCTTCTATCTTCGGCATGGCTAGTTTTTGTACATTGGACTCCAGTACGTGCTCCCTTAACCTAAGTAATGCTTCCCTTCCCATACATCATGAAAAGTGGATCGATCTCGGAAGGTGTTCTTCGTTATCAAATAAAAAAGGTAGCGCGATTTATCTTGAATTTTCAAGGCTTTTCCAGGGGCTGGTAACTGACGTTGAAGTTCTTACGAAACACATATGCCAGTCCTCGCACATCGTTGATGCTGGCGGAAGTACTATGGACCAGCGAGTAGTATTTTGGAAGCGAGAGCAGATCTTGTTGTTGCTCGGTCGTAACACCATGTCTTGCTTTTCCGGTACCTCCATATGCACCCATAAATTCTTCAAAGACAAGGTCAGGTGTTTCTTGGAGCTGGTTTACAACTTCTTCCTCGTCATGGGCACCCTCAAATGGCGCCAGCCGGTTTTGGTGCACTACCTTAGGTTTACCGTTCGAGATCTTACTTATACGGTAGATGACATCATTGATTCTTTTCTTGATGAAATATGGACCTTCCCAAGATCTTTGATGCTTTGAAGAATAACCATTCTGTCTTTTTGGATTATGGAGCCAGTCTTTTTCGCCTTCCTTGAAACATCCCTCTGTAACTTGGGTATCGTACCGGTTCTTCATCCTGTCGCTGGCGATTTGAAGATGCGAGCGGATCAATTCATGCATATCGTCCATTCTTCTTCGTAACTCGATCGCATAATCTTCACCAGCTACATCTCCAGGTCGGCAACCAAACTCGAGGTCACATGGTAGTCTCATCTCACGCCCAAACAGGATCTTTGCTGGTGTTTGGCCTGTTGATTCATTGACAGCGGATCTATAAGCCATTGCAAAGAGCGAAAGATACTGATCCCAATCTCGCTGATGGTTTGAAACCACTTCTGACAGATATTTGCCAATAGTCTTATTCATTCGCTCTACCATTCCATCGGATTGTGGGTGCAATGCTGTGGTTCTGGTTTTCTTCATGCTTAGTCTGTCACAGATTCCACGGAAAAGTTGACTTTCAAAATTTCTGCCTTGGTCACTGTGGATCTCCAAGGGCACTCCAAATTGACAGATAAACTCTTTAATTAACACATCTGCAACAGTTGCGGCCTAGACTTCCACCCACTTTGTAAAATAATCCATAACCACCAAAATGAATTACCATCCTCGGTCGCAGGGAATGGTCCAGCAATATCTAAGGCGATCCTCTCAAATAGGCTACCAACGTTGTATTGCTTCATGGGAGCCTTCCTTTTTTGTTGAGGTCCATTACTCATAGCACAGGTGGTACATTTCTTATACCAGTCCTTTACATCATCGGAACTGTTCATCCAGTAAAACCTTTCCCGAACTCTATGAAGGGGTTTCCTAACACCGAGATGTCCTCCTGATGGACTGTCGTGTAACTGACGAAGTACTTCAGCTACTCTACTTCTTGGAATTACCAACTGTCTTTTGTTCTCGGGACCAACATCATTTTCAAGTATTCGCTTTAGCAAGCCATCTTCCAGTATAAAAGAGTCCCATTGAGCTAAATACGACTTAAGTACTAGAGAGAGATTAGATACTTTTTTTTTCTCTTTCCATTGTCGCATTTTATTTAAAACGGTATCGTTCTCTTGTTCTTCCCTAATTTTAGCAGGGACCCACTCATCGTTAACTACAGTTGTTTTTAGTAGTCCACTTTCTTTGGATTCCGCTTTGTTGCATTGGGAGCCCTCTGCTGGACATGGTCTTCTAGATAGAGAATCAGCATTTATGTGACTTCTTCCGGCTCGATGTTCAATCTTGAAGTCGTTCAATCCATCTGGCGATTTGACCCTCCGGGTTCTTAAATTGCATTAACCACTTAAGGGCATGATCGGTCCGGATTAAAAATTTTCTTCCGTACAGGTATTGGTAGAAGTGTTCCACACACTTTACGACTGCCAGGAGTTCTCTTCTTGTGACGCAGTAATTTCGTTCAGGTTTCGAGAGCATTTTACTAAAATAACCTAGTTCTCTTTCTTTCCCTTCCTGAATCTGTGAAAGCACTTCTCCAATTCCCACATTACTAGCATCAGTATCCAGGATAAATTTTCCCTCTGGTAGTGGATAGCCTAGTATTGGTGCTGTTGTTAAATGCTTCTTTAATGTTTCAAAGGCAGTTTGGCAGTCCTCGTCCCAGCAGAATTTCCTCGCTTCTTCTATGAGTCGTGTTAATGGCTTAGCAATATCTGCAAACTTTCTGATAAATCTTCGGTAATAAGTACAAAGCCCAAGAAAACTTCTTATTTGGTGTTTATCCTTTGGTTGTGGCCACTCTTTGATAGAAGCGACTTTTTCCTTATCTACAGCCACGCCATCCTTGCTGACTACATGACCCAGGTAATTAACTTTATTTTGGAATAACTGGCATTTCTTGGGGTTAAGCATCAGTTGGGCAGCTTGAAGTCTTTTGAAAACATCTTCTAAGTTCTTTAGATGTTCATCAAATGTCTTCCCCAAGACTATGATGTCGTCTAAATATACCAGGCATGTTTTCCAGCATAACCCTCTCAATACGTTTTCCATAAGTCTTTCAAATGTCGCGGGGGCATAACATAATCCAAATGGCATAACATTATATTGCCACAATCCAGATCCGGTGGTAAAAGCTGTCTTTTCTTTGTCTACTAGGTCCATTTCCATTTGCCAGTATCCAGACTTCAAGTCTAAGGTAGAGATTAGTTTACTTCCGGAAAATGTGTCCAAGGTATCGTCGATACGAGGCAGAGGGTAATTGTCTTTCTTGATAACATTGTTTAACTGACGGTAATCCACACAGAACTTCGTAGTTCCATCCTTTTTCTGGACCAGGACTACCGGAGAGACCCATGGGTTGGTAGAAGGTTCTATCACCCTGTCTTCCTTCATTTCCTGAACAATCCTTTCAGCTTCCTCTCTCTTGGCCTTTGGTAATCTTCGAGCTGATTGACGAATCGGCCTGGCATCACCAGTATCAATTTTGTGTTTTACGACAGAAGTTCTTCCTCCTTTTGGTACAAAAATGTCACGATATCGTCGAAGAAATTCATTTATTTTCTTTTTCTCTAATTGATTCAGAGATTGACCATCAACTGCAATCATTTGCTCGAATTTGTCGTCGGAATTATCAAAAGTTGTTGTCTTACGAATTATGGAAGTTACTGGTACACAAGTTCCGATTCTGGTCTCTTTTTTGATGGTAATTGGGTGATCACTAACGTTCATAAGACGAACTGGAATCTCTTTAGCAGTCGTCACCACCCCCCTTTCCGATCAGAATTCCTCGTCCAACCTCTTCATCGTGATTCTAAGGTTCCATCATGACAGGTGTTCCTTCTTCCACAGTTTCTTGTAGCCGTGCTACTATAACGGTTTCACTTCTGCCAGTCCTGTACACTGGCACGGTACTGTCCCCATATGGATGTAGAAATAACTCTTGGGCACCAACTCTGTTCTTAAAGTTTAACTGGAAACCATGTAAGTTCATTACATACATTCCAAGTATAACATTTTCGATATCAGCGACAATAACAGTATGAGTGAACTTTTCTGTACCGATTCCCAATTGAATCTGGATTTCCCCATGGATGTTGGTACTTTCACCTGTGGCAGTCCGTAGTCGCAATCTTGTTGGTAGAAATTTCTTACGGTTATAGGTCGTATAATAGTCCTAGTTGCTCCAGTATCCACCAACAGTGTATATTTTACCATTTACTTTGCCGTCTACGTATACACTATCATCACGACATTTCAAAGCTGCCCCCTCTAGACCGACCCGCTCTAGTTTTCCTGCGGCGTGTTGTCTTGATTCGTTGTGACCCTAGGGCGTTTGCACGAACTGCGTACATGTCCCAGTTCATCGCAATTTCAGCACCTGATGGTCTTTGACATCTTTCTGTCAGTAAGGCTCTTCATCATGTTTATCAGTTGGTCGAGTTTACCTTCCTCTTCTTCTTCTTTTACATTCCTTACTTTACTGTATCCACCAAAAGCCTGCGTAGCTGCCTGATATTCTAAAGCAGCGGACAAGACATCGACCAATATTTTGTGGCGAGCTAAGCGGAGTGTTTTCTGGATTTAGTGGTCACGGAGTCCATCAACAAATGTTTGGACTGCCAAACATTCCATCATGTTTTCCGGAGCTGATGGGTAAGCAAATCGCACCAACTTGGCAATATCTATTTCATATTCTTGAAGGGTCTCGTCTCGTTTCTGTTTGCGATTCTTTAACTGTGACTGGTATAAATGTTCCAAATGTTCGTGGCCATATCGCATGTTGAGTCTCTTTTTTAGTTGTTCAAAATCATAAGTCTCTTCCACGGGTGTAATCTGAAGAACATCTAAAGCGTCTCTTCGAAGGGCGATGGTCAAATTTACTGGCTTCTCTCGTTCAGACCATTCGTTTGCTCTGGCAGCTGTTTCGAACTGTTTAAGGTAGTTGGTCCATGACATCTTCCCGTCCCACGAGCATAATTTACAGCTCCTTCCAACTTCAACTCCACCTCATGGCACTTTATTTTACCGTCCTTGGCCGGTTTTGTATGTTCCAGTTCTTTTCCATCTCTTTTATTTTCTCCTCAACGGAAGACATTATTTTATTCTCAAAGGAAGAAATCTTATCTTCCATAGAAGAAATTTCGTTTTTCATAGAAGACATTTCGGAAGACACTTTTTGTTCTAAAGAATTATTAGACGAAAATTTATTTTCCATAGAAGACACCTTTTCTTCTAAGGAAGAAACTTTACTATCTAAGGAAGTAATGTCTGAAGAAACTTAAGTTTCTAATAAGGAAATGTTAGAAGAAATATCGGTTTTCATAGAGGTCATATCAGAAGACATTTCGATTTTTAAGGAAGAAATCTTACTTTCTACGGAACAAATTATTGCAGAAGATGCATCATCCGAAAATAGATACGTTTCCGCATCCAATCCTTCACTTTCTAGTGCTTCCTTAGCTCGGTCACTTTTAAATCGTACAGTCTTTTAGCCATTTTAATCACTATTTACACTATCCCACTTCTGACACCAATGTAATGATTGTTTATTTTAAACAACAGTTTATTTATTAATAATTTATTTAAACACTTATTTATTTTAAAACAATACTATTCTAATTTATCTTCACAGTCTAATACTTTATTCTCAACTGTCTATATACAACTAACTGCTCCATGTTCCTCCACCAATATTTATATACACATTTAAAATTTTGGCGAAGGTACCAGAATCTTCTTACCTATTCTCACCAACACTAGAAACATTATCACGTTCTACCTGGAAATTTCTCGATAGCGCCTTCGCCATAGTCGTCACATATGTTTGGTCTTAAGGGGTTTAATTATGTATGATAATCGGACAAGTTGAGCCTCATAGGCCAAATAAGACAGAGGGACTTGGAGGATTAGAGCATGACTGAATAATGAAATGGCCCACATTACAATAACCTCTGACGAACATTTTAACAAGGAGTGTCTTTTGAGGTGGAAAAGGAATTTTTAAAACAAAGCGAGTTTTAAACGAATGGAAAAACTTTTGAGGCAACGCAGGGGTTTTAAGACTATGGATTGCATTTTTAGGTAATATAATAAAATATGATGAACAATATTATGTCACCAAGAGTGTCTTTTGAGGTAATCCAAGTTCTAAGGCAGTGGAATGCCCTTTTAGGCAAAATAACCTCTAATCAACATTTGAGGTAATAAGAGTGATTTTTGAGGTAATCCAGATATTTCTAAGGTAATGGAATGCCTTTTAAGGCACTAGAATAAACTCTTATGAATATTTGAGGTAGAATAGGAATTTTTGTGCCAATAAAGTGACTTTTAACGTAACTGAAGCTTTTGAGGAAATGCAGCAGTTTTAAGGCTATAGAAATGGGTTTTAAGTAACAATAAAAACTGATGAACCTTTCTAGTTAATAAGAGTGTATTTTGAGGTGATTAAGGCAATGCAATGCCTTTTTAGGTAAAAACCTCTCTGATGAACATTTGAGTTAATAAGAGTATGTTGTGATGTAATATCTGTAGAAGTATTCCAGTGATTGCAAGGAAATAGAAAGCCTTTTAAGAATAATAATCTCCGATGAATATTTGAAGTGAAAGAGGAATTTTTGAAATAATAAAGCGACTTTTAAAATATTAGAACTTTTGAGGTAACGCAGGGGTTTTAAGGCAATTGAATGCGTTTTTAGGTAATATAATAAAATGTGATGAACCTTTATCTTAAGAAGTGTTTTTTAGATAATACAGAGATATACAAGACAACGGAATGCCTTTTAAGCTACTAGAATAACCTCTGATAACCATTTGAGGTACTAGTGTCTTTTCAGATAGAATAGGATTTTATGTGCAAATAAAGTGACTTCTAATGTAACGGAAGAACTTTTAAGGAAATGCAGCAGTTTAAAGAATAGGTTTTTAAGTAACAATAAGATTTGATGAACCTTTAGAGTTAGTAAGAGTGTGTTGTAATAATTCCGTAATTTATAAAGAAATTGAAATACTTTAAGATAACAGAATAATCTACAAAGAACATTTGAGGTAATAAAAGTGTTTTTTTTTTGTCGAAAAATAAGGATTTTTGAGACAATGAAGCCACTTTTACCGCAATGGAAGATCTTTTGTGATAATTCAGGTGCTTTAAGGCTATGGAATGCGTTTTTAGGTAATATAAATAAAATCTGATGAACTTTTGAGTCAATAACTGCGTTTTTGGTAATAAGAGTATCTTTTAATCTAATCTAAGGATTTCTAAGGCAGTGGAACGTCTTTTTAGGCAATACAATAACCTCAGATGAACATATTGGATCAATAAGAGTGTTTTTTGTATCTGTATTTTGAGGCAGAATATGATGTTTTGAGGCAATAAAGCTACTTTTGTAGTAATGCAACCAGCAGTTGTAAGGCTATGGAATGCATTTTTAGATAACATTAAAATTGGATTGATTTATTTATTGATCTTTTTTCCATACAATGCAAAAACCTTTCGAGTTAATAAGAGTGTCTTTTGGAATGTCTTAGGTAATAAAAGAACCTCTCTGATGAACATTTGTTAATAAGAGCGGTTTTTATGGTAAAAAGATGTCTTAAGGGGTTAAGTGTAAAAAAATGACAATTTTAAATAATTTTTTTGCCAGTAAATTATTTTATTTTATAAAAGTAAAAACATAGCATCATTAAATAAGGTTTCGACTTGACAGAAATTTTAGAAGAAAAAAATAATAATTTTAAAAATAATGGCTGTTTGTGTTGATCCAGTACCAACTGAAGCTCCTTGCGGCGACCATCACTTATCCTTGGAGATTCATCTAAAATCAATCGGACAAAAAAACATTTTTATTAATAGATAACACAGGGCAACAAAAAAATTTTTTTTTTGGTGCCTGGCATTTTAAAGCTGATTTTAACTATATTTGGGACGCTAAATCTGTACATGCAATCCGTTTTTCTCTATCAGCTCTACTTTTTTAGATACATCAACTTATCTACCAATGTGGTTTTTATTCAGTATATTCATTTATGAGAGTTCTAAAATTATTATATATTCATTAATGTAGGTACAATGGTTTTATTGTCAGTCTGTAATTGAGTAAATTCCAGGTAAATCTATAAATAGTGGAATCATTGTCTATCAGGTACCTGAACTGACCCTTTTAATCCCTTAACTCGGGTAAGTCTCGTCAGTTTGTGCGTTCTTACTAATGAGAGTAGATCGAATTCGGCGTGTTATTTTATGTTAAGAAAAGAGTGTTTTTGTGTTATTGAACAGAATTAAAATGAGTTCAGGTTCCAGTTCAAGAAGAAGTTGTGTAAAGCAACCTGATGTGTTTTGCTATATATGCGGGGAATACATGTTTCAACAAAACAGACAAACTATTACTGACTTTGTAAAGCGAGCGTATCTTGGATATTTTGGAGTTAACCTTGGTGGTCAGGACAAAAAGTGAGGCCCGCATTTCGTATGTAAAACTTGTACAGAGCATTTACGGCAGTGGACTACCGGGAAAAGAAAATGTCTAAAATTCGGCGTACCAATGGTTTGGAGAGAACCAAAAAAACACTTCAATGATTGTTATTTCTGTTTAGTAAATACTAAAGGAATCAATCGAAATAACCGCAGTAAGTGAACTTATCCCAATGTAGACTCGACAATACGCCCTATCCCGCACTCAGATTCCAACATTTCATCAGCTACCAGATATCTCTGATGACGAATATTTTCCCCCTGATCGCTGTTCTGATGCTAATAAAACTAACAGTGACTATGAGGAGACGACATCAGTTCCTCAACGCTTCAATGAAAATGAATTAAATGATCTCACCAGGGATCTCATTTTATCGAAAAAAAAAAACTTCTGAAGTACTGGCTTCTAGGTTGAACGACAAAAATTTATTGGAACAAGGAACCAAAATTACCTTTTACCGTACAAGAGAAAAGTATCTGTTACCATTCTTTTCTCAAGAAGACAATCTTGTATTTTGTCACGAAATTAATGGACTCATGAAAGAAATGGGACTTCTGAATATATTCCAGATGATAGGCGGCTATTTATTGACAGTTCAAAGCGAAGTTTAAAATGTGTCCTTCTACATAATGAGAATAAATATGGTTCAATACCACTAGCTCACTCAACGAAACTGAAAGAAGAATATAATACCGTAGCTTTGTCTTGCAGAAGATAAAGTATCACGAACATCAATGGATGATTTGTGTAGACTTAAAAATGGTAAACTTTCTTCTTGGGCAGCAAAGTGGTTACACGAAATATCCGTGTTTCTTGTGCCTCTGGGATAGTAGGGACAAAACACACCACTGGGTTAGAAAAGATTGGCCTCAAAGAGAAAACCTGAACGTTGGGGAAAAGAATGTCATTAACGTCTCTTTGGTTGAAAGAGAAAAATCATACTTCCTCCGTTACATATAAAGTTGGGCTTAATGAAGCAATTTGTAAAGGCTCTTGATAAGAATGGGTCATGTTTTGCATATATAGGGGTAAAAATGCATCAGTTGAGCACAGAAAAACTCAAAGCAGGGATATTTGACGGCCCACAAATAAGACAATTAATTCAATGAATCAAGTTGAACGAGAAGCTTGGACATCATTTGTTGCAGTTGTAGAAAATTTTCTAGGCAAACATAAAGCTCAAAACTATGTTGAAATGGTTAACAAGATGCTTAATAGTTTCAAATCCATAGGGTGCAATATGAGTATTAAAATACACTATTTACACAACCACTTAGACCGTTTTCCAGAAAATTTAGGAGACATGAGTGAGGAACAAGGAAGATGTGACATGCACATGATGGCAGATTACAGCTGGAGTTTAAAAAAACATTCAAGAATGTCGCGGAAAAGAAGCTTTCGAAGTGTTGAGTGACTAAAAGCAGGCCGCAGACCTAAGGTACAATCGTTGCGCCACAAATGCGTTTCCACTTTTATCGTTCAACATTCAAAAAAACTCCCACAAAT
The DNA here is from genome assembly GCA_927349885.1 of Psylliodes chrysocephalus. Taxonomy (NCBI): domain Eukaryota; kingdom Metazoa; phylum Arthropoda; class Insecta; order Coleoptera; family Chrysomelidae; genus Psylliodes; species Psylliodes chrysocephalus. Next base: position 19,392,703 of record OV651824.1, on the reverse strand, counting down.
GCGGTACGAGCACGCACATCAGGTTTAGTTGTAACGCATTTGTACCATGTCGTCGTCTTCTGATAATGATGATTTTATGATGTGGCAACTATTAAGACGAAACCGCAAAAAACGTCGCTACTGGGTTCATCCCTACAACGATGGTTGCTCTCTAAGAGGAAATTTTGAGATAAAACAGTTAGTGAATGATGAAGAAAAATACCAATCGTATTATAGAATGTTAATTAATACATTCAAATTACTACTGGAACTGGTTGGTCCAAGACTGCAAAAGGAGGACACGAAATTCAGGGAGTCTATTTCTGCTGAAGAACGTTTATTGATTATATTAAGGTAAGAACGAATATAAAAAATAAAAAAATAGTTAACCTTAACATTGCGAATATGAAGTCTGTGAAGGTGCAAGATTTTGTAGGTGAATGGTTTGCTGCGAATGGGTATTTGGATATGTGGGATATGCATCAGGTGTAAGATCTTGTAGGTGAGTGGTTTGCTGCGAATGGGTATGTAAATAGGATGGCTGTGCAGGTGTAAGATCTTGTAGGGTAGTGGTTTGCTGTTCTTTGTATCCTACATCAAATGAAGTGTAATACGAACTTGCAGTCACTTTTGAAAGGTCTTGTTGGCCAGAATCTGATTGCACTGGATATTTTATGTTTTCGATTAGCTTCAAAATGCCTTTTTGAAATGATAACTGTTGCCGTGGGGTCATTGATTCCATTTGGGGCACGAGACTTAGAAGAAACATCTCACAAGAATTTGGTTTTTGCTGTTGTGAAGAAGTTAATGTTTCTGCTTTTTTCTTCTTTAAAGTAAAATAATCAATTGCGCATTTATCTGCAGCATTAAGTCCTTTGGTATTGTATGACCTTTTTTTTACCCGTTTGCCGTTTAGCTTACTACGAAGAGTTGGGCTCTCTCTTAGACTCCTCATATCTGTTTGTTGATCGGTATTATCAGTAGTAGAGGGACCTGCGCGGGGTGTATCTGGTAGAAAAGAGTTTTGACTTTCGCCCAAATCATCAAAATCCGTCGATATTTGTCTATCTCTGGATTCACTATCTGTGGAATCAGCTTCATTAGTCTCGGTTTCTTCATTGCCCGTATGCGATTCTTCATTCAGATTTTCGGGTTCTTTAGTAAATGGTCCAGATTGTAGATTTCCTTCTTGGGGGTAATTCTGAATGCATTCAAAAATTGCAGGTATTTTGCTAGGTAATATGGTTTTTTTTGAACCGGCACTAGATCCACTTTTACCTTTAGCACTAAGACTGCGAATGTATGACGAACGTATTCCTTTCCATTTGCTTTTGCAGCTTTCCCCTGTAAATTAAAAAAATATGCTTATAATAATAAAGGTAAATAAAAAACAGAAAATTATACTGACTGGCTTCAATATACTTTTTAAAAGGGATTTATTTAAAGACTGTCATAGTATTTATTGTGCAAATCTCAAAATCAGTGCGCTCTTTTGTGCCAGCGCCAACGTAATCAGATATTACCAGACTTACCGATAATAACCCGGTTTCTAATAATAACCTAACCGGGTTAATATCGGTAATTTTGATAATGTCTAATTAAAATTGCAAGTTATTAGCTCGTTGGCTACCACATACGAGTATGTCTAATATTTATGTCTTTTACCCTAGGTTCCTGGCCACTGGCTCATCATTTCGAGCCATGTCGTACGTTTTTATGAGAGGTGAAACAACAATAGGCCAAATCATTCACGAAGGCTGTGACGTTATATGGCAAGTTTTGCAACCGCTTTATATGAAAAAACCAAGTACAAGTGACTGGTTAGAAATTTCTGACAAATTTCTGGAATTTTGGAATTTACCACACTGTATTGGTGCAATAGATGGAAAGCACATTCGCATTAAGAAACCGACAAATTCGGGATCTGTATACTTCAACTAAAATAGTATATTATGCAACGATCATGTAATGATGGTTATTAATACACGAGCATTAACCGGGATACGAAACGAGCCAAAGGCGAGTTTCGTATGGTTTATGCGAGTGTTTTAATAACCATTACATGAGAGTTGCATACGCTATTTTTTCTACACCCGATAAATAATCAAGACCTATAAATATTATATTTATATTGGTATTGAACACAATAACAGTAATTACTCGTATTTCTATAAAAAATTCTACAAAATTGTAATTAATGGTATTACTTCAGGTATTGGTATTTCCCTAGATTTTTGCGGTAAAATATTTTGTACTGTATTTTCTGCTTTCTCCGATATGTGTGGAGGAGTCTTCTATATCGCTAATATCAGACATTTTAATATTATAATTATCGAAGTTTAGCTACCTACGAAAATTTAATACGTTTTGACAACTAAAATAATTACATAGGAACCTAGGACAAACGTCAAACAGCATGCTTGATTGAAAAATTGTAGGTTTCTATTGATTAAAAATCTGTATCGTAATGAAAAATCTGTATCATAATGGGTATCATTATGAAACGGATTATGGGCATATAAGTGCATTATTATAATACGGGTGTAGAAAAAGAATATTTTTCCATTAATCTCATGGCATGTGCAGATGCAAATGGATTATTTGCAAGTATTGATGTTGGAGATTATGGAAGAAATAATGATTCTGGAGTATTTAGAAATTCAAGCCTTGGACGAGCACTTTCAACCAATATTCTGAATATTCCCACGCCGTCGCCATTGCCAGGAGAGGAATTAGGCCCTTCATTTCCATACTTTTTCGCAGCAGATGAGGGATTTCCCTTATGTGAAAATATTATTAGGCCTTATAATCAAAGAAATTTGACTAACACACGAAGAATATTCAATTATCGATTATCTCGGGGTAGGAAAATTGTAGAATGCACTTTTGGCATGCTTGTCTCAAAGTTTCGTGTGTTTGAGACCCCTCTTTTATGTTCAGTGGCCAAAAGTATAAAAATTGTTAAAGCTGCTTGCGTTTTACACAATTTTATTAAAATACAGGAGAAAGGGCATTTAAATTTCTCTGCAGAAAATGCATCGACTGAAAACATTTTAAATCTCAGAAATAATTTAAGTCAAAATCATGGAAGGCCTAGCAACCAAGCCGTCCAAAATAGAGATTATTTGGCTGATTATTTTGTAAAACCTTATGGCTCGGTACCTTGGCAAGATAACTATACAGTTTAATAAATTTTTGGTATTATACTGTAATTGTAAAATTATAAATTCGCTAGAGAAAATTTAGCAAAAAAAAAGTTGATTAAATTTAGTTTTTACAGGATTATAATATCCAACGGTTAGAACTATAAACTATCCTAATAAATCAAAAAAATTGTTGTTTTTACTTACCAGTTTCATTAAACTTTTTCCCAATTTTTGTCCAGTTCAATTCTGTTGTCCTTCTGTTACTATACTCTGCTAAATTGTGGTCATATAATTTCTCAATTTCTTGAATAAATGATATAGTTTCATTAATATCGTCCTTCATTTTAAATTTTTGAAAAGCAACACGTCGCAACAAATATGGAACAAGTTGGTTCTACGGCTTCGTAGCGCAAATGCTGAGTGGATTCAAATGCGTCCTGTCAACAAATGCATCTCAAGTGTACGGATGTTAATTTAAATACACAGAAGCGTTAAATGCTGTCCGATACATTTGTGACAACGCATTTGTGGCGCAACATTTGTACCTTAGGTCTGCGGCCTGCTTATTTGATTTCTTCAATGTTTTTTTTGTTTATAAGTACGACATAATATTGTATTTTGTATAACTAAAATAAAAATGTCGTATCTACTTTTGATTACTACACTTACGGATTTGAGTTAAAATAATGTAACTTTTTTTCTCTCCTAGCTCCTAGGTAAAAATGCATACGTTATTTGAATTCAGGACATCAAATTGATATAGAATAGGCTCAAAAAACCTCGACACCAAAACAGCTATCCCCCTGTGTAATCTAGTGCCTGATAGGATTTTTTTTTAATTTCGATTTTTTATAAACAATTCACTGTTTTTTTCCCGAAAATCTGGAAAACATTTTCCTGAGGCCGCCAATTTGTTAATAAAAAAAAAAGTTTCGACCCGTCACTAAATTATCTATTAATAAAAATAATTTTTATTGCCAGATTGATTTTAGATGAATCTCCAAGGATAAGTGATGGTCACCCCAAGAAGCTTCGGTTGGAACTGGATCAACACAAACAGCCATTACTTTTAAAATTATTTTTTTCTTCTAAAATTTCTGTCAAGTCGAAACCTTATTTAATGATGCTATGTTTTTACTTTTATAAAATAAAATAATTTACTGGCAAAAAAAATTATTTAAAATTGTAATTTTTTCATGTATCTGACCCCTTAAAACAATTAAGGTCTTTTAGATAATAAAATAACCTCTAATGAACATTTAAATTAATGGGAGTATATTGAGGAAAATAGGAATTTTTTTTAGGTAATTATGATTTTTATAGCGTAGAAGGTAGGTGAAATAAAAACAATCGAAGAAAATTAAAAATAATATACTGCACAAAAATAAATATATATAGATAACAACACTGTTCGAACATAAAAATTTACAATAATTATTATTGTTAATGAAATAATTTTTCACTGGGATCAATACAAACAAAACTAAACGACTAAACCAGAAGTCAGTCTACACAAGCTAGTTTTCAGAAAAAAACGGCCGTTATTGAAATTCATATTTATTTTTGCTAATTCATAATAGTCCTGTTGAATTTTTAAACAGCATTTTTTCAAATGGTTAAGTTCACCACCAAATTTAAAAAAAAAAAAAAAAATAATAAACTTTTACATTATAAGTCCAGTATTTTCAGCAGCTGAACAGTTTTTTTTTTTAGACAATATATAAAAGTACAGTTACAATATCACATTTATTTTTTACGAGTTAGAGACTTATTAGACTTATATTTCTAAAATTACATACTTACGTTTGATTTTTTTTTTCCAAAAACTAGCACGTCTTGTAAATTAAATCCGATCTGTTATCGAAGATTTTCCTGTTTTTTTTTTTTTGTTGGAAAACGTAGAGGTCGAATGTGAATGCGACGCTCGTTTACGGAAAATTCGGGTTTTTGGGAATTTCTAGAAAGGTTTTTGAAAAAAATGTGGAAATTTTTGTAAAAAAATTAAGTTACGAACGTAGAAATAAATTATGGGGCAGACAAAATATTAAAAGAAATAAAATTAAAAAAATGTTTGATTTATTAATCAAGAAAAAAAATAATAAAACTAGAAGATTGTTCTTGAAATTTTCTTCCTCCTAAAAACGGGAGCACAAATATTTTCACAAAAAATTATCCGTTAGTCTGTTTTGGCGGAAAAAGGAGACAACAAAAAAATCGATCCACAATTCCGACAATATACCAAATCTTTCGAAAAAAATCCCAATTAATACAATAATACCTAATAATTAAGCATCTCTTTATTTACAAAACCTCAAAAATAGAAATCTAGCATACCAACATGTTCCCGGGCGCGTTAAATCCCCCGCCCCCGCATCCCGGAGGCGGTGGCTCGTCGTTTCTACTGTGCCTAAAATTCAAATACTTTCCACTCTGCTGATTACTCCTCTCCGCCTCCAACTCTGACTGATCCTTCGTCAGCACGATCTGTAACCGACTCGAAAGTATCGTGGGAGGCAGATCGTCCGGCTCCTTGATATCCTGCCGGCTGTAGAACAGGATGTACGCCGTCTCCGGCGGCTTAAGGCGACGGAGGTCGTCGGTGGTGGCTTTGCTGACAAAGCTGTCGTTAAATTTGTACCACTGGCGGCTGTGGTGGTCTCTGGCCAGCGTGTAGTAATGGCCCGAGTCGACGCTCGAGCCGCAATGGACGACGGCCGCGTACAACTCGTATCTGTAGGCGTCCAGGGTGAGATAGTCGTCCAGCATGACAGTCTGTAGGAGTTTGGTACGTTGGTGGGACGTGGGGTCGTACCTGGAATGCAATCGATCACACATTTAACTTAAGAAACAACATTCCTCTACATTTAAAGTGGAAAATCGGTATTTAAAGTCAAAAATCTGTGTTTAAAGTCAAAAATCTGTGTTTAAAGTCAAAAATATGTGTTTAAAGCCAACATATGTGTGTTTAAAGTCAAAATTTCGTATTAAAGTCCACATATTGCATCTAAACTCCAAATTTAGTGAATAAAGTCGAAACTTCATTTTTAAAGTCCACATATTGCATCTGAAGTCCAAATTTAGTGTTTAAAGTGTACATTTTGTGTTTAAAAAACTAGATTTCCTAGTCTGACTAATTGGCAATGCCAATGGCATAAATTCTAAACAAAAAGTCAGGATTTCTAAAGTCCAGCGTGCGTTTGTGTTTAAAGTTCAAATATACAGTATCTGTTCATACTTTCAAGCGCTATACCAAAAATCCGAAATTTTAAGTCCAAATTTTGAATTTAATGTCGAAATTTTGATCGTCCAAATCTAAAAAATAAGAAGTTGTATGTTGAAGCAGGCGAGGATCTGGCAAGATTTTTCGGGGGGTAAGGGGGTTAATTATTTTATTCATCGCCACCATCTTGTTTTTGCTTTCTCGTAAAATCTCGAGGTCACAGTTTAATGAATTTCAGTATTTCTTTGAGCAGCTCGGAAGGGGGTGGGGGGGGGGAGGGGTAATTACCATTTTACCCATTCACATACATTCGCGCGGCAATTGAAGGATTGTATTTAAGTGTTACTATGGAGATTAGCGATTTACCAATTTCAAGGGCATTCGTCAAACGAAATTCCGTTGTTTAAAGTAGAAATTTCGCCTATATTTCATATTTATAGTCCATATTTTGTAATAAAAGTCCAAATTCCATGTTTAAAGTACAAATTTCAGGTTAAAGGTTCACATATAGTGTCTAAAGAGTAGTTTTAGTGTTTCAAGTGTACATTTTGTGTTTAGAGCGCAAATTTAGAGATTCAATTTCGAATGCAAAGCTGAAAATATGACATTTTAAGACCAAGTTTAGAATTTAAGTTCAAAATTAGAATTTTAAGTCCAAATTTTGACCGGCAAGATGAATGACACGGAGTTGTAAGGCGAAATATATTTAAGTGTTTAATAGCGAGATTAGTGATTTACCGATATATTTTCGGAGGCATACGTCAAATTTAGAATCAAAATTTCGTTGTTAAAATTCGAAATTTCGTTCAAATTTCATAATTACACTCCATTTTTTTGTATCAAAGTTCAATGTTTAAAGGTCAAATTTCTTGTTTAATGTCTACATATTGTTTTTAAAAAAAAAATTTTAGTGTTTCAAGCGTTTTTAGATTCATTTCATAATTTTAAGCGCAAAGCTAAAATACTAAATTTTAAGACCTTTAGAATTTAATTACCAAATTTAGAGTCCAAATTTTTTCCGACAAAGCCGCAAAATGCGAAGATGTAAGTCGAAATATTATATTTAAGTGATTAATAGCAAGCTTAGGGATTTACCCATACATTTTTGGAGGCATATGTCAAATGTAGAAGCCAAATTTCATTGTAATCGTAATTTTGCCTATATTCTGTATTTATAGTCCATATTTTGTTTTAAAGTCCACACTTTGTGTTTAAGTCCAAATTTCATGTTTAAAAGTCTACATTTCATATTTAAAGTTAACATTTAGTGTTTAAAGCCCAAATTTATAGAACTTCAATTCATAATTTCAAGCGTAAGTTGTAAATACGAAATTCAAACCAAAATTAGAAATTTTGACCAAGCTGAAAAATATGAAGCTGTATGTTGAAATATTATATTAAATGGTTTAATAGTGAGATTAGTAATTTGTGGGAGCATATGTCAAATTTCTCCGTTTTGAAAAATTTTACAGGAGAGAAGAAAAACGTTATTTTTTAACAAATACATTATTACTGTTTTTATTCACATCTAACACATATAACTTTGAATATAACACAAAAAATCATTCCCATGCGTTCTTCTTTTAAACAAAAGTGGCTAGGCAAATTTCTTTTTGGCAATTATTGTCAAATTGGAAATCGGCAAATTTCTATTATTTCAATTAGGCAATCCAACGACCTGTCAAATAAATTCAATATGGCGCTTGGTTGGCACACAAACTGAACGTCAGTATTGTTTACTTTTGTAAATCGAACATTTTGGAATCTTTTTTGAAGTGATTTAGGTATAATTTCGATTAGTTTTTTTAATAAATAGTGTAAATTTAGTATAATTTTGAAAGAAATGCCTGTAACCTGCCTTGTTGTTAATTGTGGAAGCCGTGCTGATCGGGATGTGTTTGGTTATTTTCGGGTCCCTACGTTGAAAAACTCTGTGCATTACCCACATATTAATACTTTATCAAGGAGAAGAAGGGAAATGTGGATAGCAGCTATAAAGAGGGACGATCTAACTGAATCGATTTTAAAAAATCAGAGGATATGTAGTAGACATTTTATTACAGGTAAAGACAAGTTTATAATATGTATCTTTAATATTTGAAACATTTATACATTATATTTATAGAGTAGAACTGTGGTACATTATGGGGATATAGTATCATATGTAGGTAGAATATTAGTTTAGCTCAAGATGGGTTTAAGTTTAAGTAACCATTTTAATTTTGATATAAACAAAAGGCTTGGTTCTGTATAGTTTGAAAAACATCATATATACTTAATACAAACATTTTTTTATACTTTACTTGTAGGAAAACCTAGTGCCTTGAGTGATGAAAATCACCCAGATTGGTGCCCGTCGCAGCACATGGGCCATCAATCTCAAGCCCATCTAAAACGCAAGACTGATGTGGATCGAAAATTAAGGGCAGACAAAAGAACCAAATTAAGCAATGAAGAATGGGAAGAAAGAGAACTGGTGAGTACCTATGAAAATATGTCAATATCCAAGTAATTTATTATACTCATCACACAGTAGTTTTTGAAGCATCAGCAATAGCAAAAGATGTCTTTAAAATATCATTGTTGTATTTCATGATAAACGACGATACGATAACTACTTGCTAGCTTAAGATTGTTATTAATATAATTATACTCTTCACACAGTAGTCTGTGAAGATTATTATAGGTTTATAGAAACCAAAATTTTTAATATTGATTTTAAACAATTTCCTAAAATGCCTATCCGATGTCACATTTGTTGTATGCAAGATGAGTCAAAAACTAAAAATGATATTAACTTAAAATCTTCAGGAAAAAGCAAGATCTATAAGGGGATGAAGGTTATTGATTCTAAAACAAAATTTATTAAAAATGAGGGGTTAAGGAGAGGGTGAAATATTTAAAAATCCTAACTCAAAAATTAAAAATGATATTTATTTGAAATTTATAGCCAAAATCAAGTTTTAGAAGAGGATGAAGCCTATTAATTTTAAAATAAAATCTGAATCAAAATGGGGTTGAAATATTAAAAAAAATCCAACTCGCAAACAAAAAGCGATATCAACATGAAATCTTCAGAAAAAAAATGTTCATTATAATTTTAATCAAAGTTTTACTTCATTAGTAATTTTGGTTTAATTTACATATATTCATTAAAGTTATTTTGGTAAGCTGTATTAGCATACTTACTTTGAAGGTATTTGTAAATGTATATATATACAAGCTGGTAATAGAAAAAAATAATATAACATTTCTTATTTATAGTGTGCTGAGGAAGGTGTTTTGCGAGATGTAGAACAAGCAGGGGAAGGCATAGAAGAAATAGGATGTGGTACGCAAACAGACCTTACAATGACTATGCTGGCTACAAAATTGGAGCAGCTCAAATTTGCCTCCAGAAAAATAGGTGACTTGGAAAAGAAAGTTGAAAGCACTCCTCTAGGACTAATGGACAATACTAAAAATGAATTGAAATGGAAATATTATACTGGGTTTGATTATGAATTTATTAAAACTGTAATTTTCGTAGAGATAGAACCATATGTGGCTACAACTTCCACAACAATACACAGTCCATTCAACCAACTTTTGCTCACATTAGTAAAATTAAGATTGAATATACATTTTAAGGACCTCGCTTATCGGTTTAAAGTTGCTGCCACCACAGCATCAACGTATTTTCAGAATATGATTGATATTATGTATGATCGCTTCAAAGTTCTGATAGTTTGGCCAGATAGTCCAGAATCTCGTTAGAACATTCCTTTATGTTTTAAGGAAGCGTTTCAAGACAAAACAACAATTATAATTGATTGTTTTGAAGTTTTTATTGAAAAACCCCACAATTATTTGACTCAACAACAATGCTGGTCGAATTATAAACACCACAGTACTGTCAATTTTTTAATTGGCATCACCCCTCAGGGATCAATTAGTTATATAAGTAAGGGTTATGGTGGTCGAGCTTCTGATAAGCAAATGGTAGAATTAGGGGATTTTATTAATTTTATTAAACCTGGGGATGTAGTTTTGGCTGACAGAGGGTTTGTAATTGGAGATACATTAGGTATAATTGGAGCAAAATTAGTTATTCCCGCATTTACAAAGGGTAAGAGTCAATTACATCCCTTTGAAATTGAAGCCACACGACACATTGCACATGTGAGAATTCATGTTGAAAGAGTTATTGGAGTTGTCAAAAACAAATTCAGAATTTTTAAAGGGCCATTGCCAATAAGTTTATTAAAAGTAGGGAATACTGAAGAAGTATGTATTCTAGATAAAATTGTTACAGTTTGCAGTGCTTTACTTAACGTTCTTCCTCCAATACTTTCTACATAATTTTCATAATTCTCTAATGCAATCCCTTATTTTCACTATTTTATAATCTAGTATCGTTTTACCTTTATTGATCTATTTTAAATTGTTTCTGTGTATTTTAATGGTGATTTTAATTTAGTTTTTTGTTTTAAGGATACACTTTAAATTGTTTATTGTAATTACTTATATTTTATAAACTTACTGTATATTTTGCTTTTGTGTACTCTCTTTCTGTATTTTTTTTTTTTTATAAACTTATTGTATATTTTGCTATTGTGTATTCTCTTTCTGTATTTTGTTTTTTTTTATAAACTTATTGTTGTATATATATTGTAATTTGCTATTGTACCTTGTACTTGTATTTTAGAATTTTATATAAAACTTAAACTTACTGATCTATATTTGTAAATTTGAATAAATATTTCTTTGTATATTGTGTCAATTTTATTTGTTATTGTAATTTGGAACTCAATTGAGTATGCAACTTTAAGCTGGACTTCTCCGAGGATATTAAATATAATCAAAGACCTTTTAAATATATATTTTAATATAAAGTAATGTTTAAAAAAACAAGATCAACCTTTTGCTTGTTTTAAAAATAATTTAAACAGAAGTCAAATATCTTTATTTTAGTGAAATAATGACTAAGTTTTGATTTTTTTACATTATCCTGTAATTGGGCCACTGGTCTATTTCGATAATTAAGGATTTTTTTTTTATTAATAGTTCAATAAATAAAATAAAAGTCAAACTTACTACACTTAATTTATTAACAATTAAATTAAAAATATAACAAAAATATTTTTTTGTAAATATACTCAACTGCAAAATTAACTGGACATGAGTCAAAATAATTATTTCAATTAATGATGTCTAATATATATTTTTCACAAAATAAACTAAAACATGTTTTCATACCATCAAAAATCGAGGAAAAAACTTTACAGGATGAAAATCAAATATCCAGATAATTTTGCGGTTTGGCATAGTATAAAATTATACTATTTACAAAAGTCACATATCCATTCATTATTTGGCATATTTAAAAGACCTACACATTTAAAATGGAACCATGGCAATTGTTATTGTCGCAGCAAATCATTGGCGTTCCATCATCTACACTCTTACATTTGCACCAAAAAATCAATTTTGTAGATCCTTCACTTCTTGTGAAATATCTACCCAAAAGTTCTGGCATTATAATTTCAGTATGGAATTTTAATGCAATTTTTGAATTTGTATCCCAAAAATGTAAATCTTTAAATATTCTTTCAGTAAAAAAAATGAATGGAGACCAAATTACAAAATCGCAATATTTCAAATTGCACACAAGCATTTGCATTTGTACTTGATAAAAGTAAGAATGATCTCGTTTTAAAAAGATTTTACCATCTTTTAGAGATAGGCAAGAGTTTTTAAAACTACAATATTCCCTAATATCTTTAGTGCCATTTTTATATAAAAGATAAGGACATTTTACTTCCAACACTCCTCCTAAGCAACACTCACAATACACTATTCTATCTGGAGATGCTCCCAATTGTGGCCACCTGGAACTTACAACGAGGCCCACATCATTGATAATTAAATTTTCATGTTGTTCCTCCATTACTTTTTGGTATTCTCCAACAGCAACAGATTCATGCTCTAATCCCCATTCTGTTGCTTTTGTATGAAATGCAGAGTTTACCGGATAGCATATACTTTTAATAAGCGACAGAGAAGGCGATTCTTTATTTGTCCTGCAAACAGCTTTCAGTTTTGAAGCAGTTATTCTTCCTGCTCTTTGTAAAAACCAATTATTAGTTGCATGTTGTCCTTGGGTATACTGCTCAATTAATGATATTTGCTCTGCAGTCAAAGACATATCAATTTTTCTTGAGATTTCCATTAATTCAATATAATTTTTAGAAATATATATTTCTTGAAAAATATCTAATATGTTTGGTAATCTTACTTCTGAGGCTGCCTGCAGTTTGCTTCCAAATGGTTCCACTATCCTCATGAGGCTAGCAGTACGAGACAAACTTTCAACCCTTTTTAATAAATTTACTACACCTTCTTTAGACATCGTAGGTACAGTTCTGCGTTGTTGTACAGAAGCCACTGTACCAAAGTCCATTTTGGCTATTGGGACAATAGGCACTGCTGTAGACAGTGATGGCATGAGCCACAAAGCAGCTACATCTGTACAGGAAACGGTACTTTTATTTCTGTTTGCATATTCAGCCGCAAATAGCAAAGCACCAACATGGCTACATACTTCGCTATTACCTGCCATACATGTACAGTGACCACTTGAAATCGAACCATAACTAGTGATAATACACCAAGCCTCAAGGGGTTTAGCATTGGCTCTTTGAGAATGTTTGACCTACAAAAAGAAAATGTGTAAAAAACATGACTAACTACATTAATATACATTTTACAATGTAAAATATTTATGTGAAATAGATCATGAAAAACATAAAAAAATTAGGTACCTTTCCAACCATGACATAAAATTCATTCAAAATCCTTGTTCCTACTTTTAGGACAAAACCCGCTGAAAAATATTTATGAGCATCAAGGGTGTAGGCTTTCATCTGCTCATGAGTGTAAAAACTGTGAGTCAATACCATATATGAAAATATATCGGGATATGTGACTGGTGGAATGCCATTAACACTGTACTCTAAATCGGAAGTTGAAAATGTGAAAGGGTCCAAATTCTTAATCAATGTCAGCTTCAATAGATACCTACGAAAAAATTATATTCGTTTCAAGCATAAAAGTTTGCTGATTAACTAAGAAAAATGCATAAAATAAGGGTAAAAATTCTCATATTTACCTCTGACCAACGTCTGGGTTTTCTTGCAATAATGTCTTAAAATATGAACTTTGCATATTGAATTATCGTAAATATTCAATTTAACTTCTCCAAACAACTAATAACGATTTCCAAATTTATCAAATGATCCAATAAAAACAATAAAACTTTCAAACTGTAGCAGAACACATGTAAACCATAGGAACTTTTAACAATGTCTGCCAACCAAGCGCCATCTTGACAGTTAAAATGTCACGTGGTTTGGATTGCCTAATTTAAAATTAACCGGTTAAGTTGATACTCTAAAGTTTTGTCAGATGGTGGCTTAACCATTATTCTTATAAATGTTATCTAAATCCCATTTTCGCAAAAAAGTGGAGTTAGGCACTTTTCTTATTAGGGCGACATATATTTCTTTTTTAAAGACAATATTTTGTGTTTAAAGGCCTCATTTTGTGTTTAAAATCAAAATTTCGTGTTTAAAGAATGCATTTTGTGTTAAAGAGCAAATTTAAAGGGTCGAACAAAGCTGAAAATTTTAATTAATATTAAAGTTCAATTCAAAGTTTAAAGTAACAAATTATGAACTGTAAGCTGGAAATGTTTAATTTATAAGTCCAAATTTCGTATTTTGAATCAAAATAGGTTTAAATTTGTTGAAAGTTCACAGTCCAAACTATACTCACCTAAAGTGCTTCAGGGTCATTATCAACCTAGGCGGCGCCTCGACGATTTTAGTGACTTTCTCGCCGTCAGTCAATCTACTACAGATATCACAATGATACTGATTATCGCCGCTCAGTTTCTCCGGCTGCAAATAATAATCTAGCAACGTTTGCACTGACTGATTGTCAGAATGATTTGGAAACGACAGTTGCAGTTCCCTGAAATGATCGACTCGTTCGCTGGTAGTGGTGCATTCGCCGCACCTCGATACCGTCATCGTTCTGCCGCCAAAGGACTGCTGGACGACGGTCAGAAGGACTGCAGCAGCTCCTTCATCTAGAATGGAACGATCACGTTATTGAAAATTAAAAATTGTTTCAATTAGATTTACAACATAAAATAACGGATACATTTATTTTCGATCTAATTAATGATTTGAACAGAAAATCCTGAATCAGGTCGATTTTTAATTTTATATCACACAAAATGACAAGAATTTTTAAAATCAGTTATGATCACCTAATGATTTATGAGTTAAAATCGCGTGAAAAGTTTTTTGTTTTTTTCTCCTATTTTTCATGTAACCCTTCGGTCCCATGATTCAAATGGTGCAAATGAGTGATTCATGCCTTAACAGCCCTGTTAAGAAGTTGTATCTAAAAAATACCGATTTCGAGATTTTACAGAAAGCTTACCTTATTTTATTATGATACAAAGTTAGAAAGATCTATCTGCATTAGAAAACATTTCAAATTATATATAAAGGTTTGCAAAAAATGCTAAACTTACTTTACGAAGTCTAAAAGGACATAATTATGTAATAATTTTCTTTACTAAAAATGTTCATTTTGTAGATACAACTTCTTGTCTTAGAAGGGCAGTTAAGCCCTTTATAAAATATTTTCCTGTCATTACTGAACACGTACAATGCGGGAGTTGACTTATGAAAGCTGGAAAATAGCACCTGGTGCCAAAGGGGCTAATAGTAAAAACAAATCTTACCTCCACTAGATCCGACAGCCGCACTAACGCAATTTTGCTCCTGTTCGTGTAGCGTATCCAGCAGATATCCCAAGAACTCCGAACTGTCGTGCTGATGCCCTACCAGAAACCCCGGCGGCCTGGACAAATGCAGAATATCGTTGGGCGACAGAGCCGCCCTTTTCGAAAACTGCAATAAAACGAACAACGTCTGAAGCTTCCCAAATAGCTGTGAACATTCCTTGTCGAACAGCAACACCTCGTTCCTGAAAGTCCTGGTCATAAATAAAGCCTGTAGCACGCTGTTCATGTAACAGGTGTTACCCAAATTGTTCAACCCCACTTTTTCAATCATATACTTTTCTACAGTGGGAGACGACGTGCCAGAGGGCCACGGTTTGCAGTGTAGCGCCTGTTTGTAGTCGGAAGTCGCACAGTATGGTTGAAGAAATTCGTTCAAAGGTTGATACAATTCCGGGTATCCAGGGAATATTTCCATTAAAGCTATAAATAGATTCACCAGCTCTTGTAAGTACCTCAAACTGGAATCGCAGCGTTCTTTATCCAACCTCTCGCAAACAGTCTGTGCCATCGGGATAATTTTATGGAATATCTGCGGGTTGTTGTGCTGGTTCCTGGACAGCATGTAAAGCACCACCGGTCCGACGCTTTTCCTGATCTTCGGAAACATTACCAGCTTGAATAACGGTTCGATGGCGACCAAACTGACTTCGATCAATATTTCGTAATGATGTTCGTCTTCCAAGCCTTTCATGAACGCCAGCACCAGCGGTCCTAAATTCTCGGCCCAAATACATTTAGACAACCATACGCAAAGCGTAAGGAAGGCTTTTTCTAAGTTCTGCTCAGGGTATCCGCAATTCAAAATGTATTTAACAGCATGCGGAATGTTACTTTCGTCTATCAGTTGCAACACAATCGACATGGCTGGTGATAACTGTTTGTTGTTATCTGGATTGGATATTTCGTCCAATAACGCTTTCAAAGCAATGAATATATGTTTCTGATCACAGCATTCTTTGGAGAGGATGTTTTGGACTTTTTTGATGTCTTCAATGAATTTCATGTAGTTGGTGGGGTCCTTGGGAGTTGTGACTGTTCCTAGACTTTTGACTATTTGGACGCAGAACTTCTCCTGGAATCCATCGTGGGCCGAGAGACCTTGTAACGCTCTGAGGATGATTTGTAGACGGGCTTCCTTTGTGGGAGCCACACATTCTACCACTTTCTGCTTAACAGCCATTTTTGGGGCTAAAACCGTCATTGGAGATTAAAAAAAAAAGACATCAGCGTTATTAACCCTTAACCAGCAACGTGGTGATTACAGATTAGACTTGTATTATGAGAATAGATCGGAAGGTTTCCAGAATGAATCAGCTCGTACAAGTGCTGTCAAATTTACATTTAGACTGCGCATAAACATACGCCGTTACTATCAATTTAAGTAAAAAATTTGTGCATTTTCTTAATAATGAATAAAAACGAGTTTTTTGAGGTGATAAAAATTTCTTTTTGAAAGGCTTAAATTGTTAACAAATAAAAACTGAGTTCATGATGAGTGTTCTCCTTCCTATGTAACAGTTGCAAATGGGGTTGCTGAATTTAAACGTGGTAAAACAAGCATAACGTTCTGGCAGACCAAAAACAGCTACCGTAGAAGAAAGAATTGAAGTCTACGAAATCATGATGATCGCTGAGATAGCATAGACCTCAAACATTTGAACATGAGAAAGCTTAGGCTAGATTAGTGTCGCGTCTCTTGACAATTGACCAAAAGCGAGTTCAAATAACAGTGATATGTTCAAACGCAATAAACATATTTTTTTGACGTTTTATAACTAGATGAAACATGGATACATTACTATACTCCGGAGATCAAAGAGCAGTGGAGCAAACATCTTTTGGGGTTTCCGAGGAATAATATTTATTATAGTGATGGGACTTTTCATGAAAAGTAATTTTTGAACTAGTCCGACGGACATGTCGGGAAAAGTAATGAAAAGTCACCATGAAAAGTAGTCGACCTTGGGCATAGAAGACACATCATTAAATCTCTATCTTGGATGTTCGTTTTTTTAGGCAAATCATTTGAAAAATGCTTCCAACTTTTGGAGTTTTTGGTCATTTTTTACGTGTTTATTTTAATAAGATTAATCATTTATAGTTTCTTCATTTTTAAATTATATTTTGCTTTTATTTGTAAGAAATTCGGACAGTTAATTTAATTTCGCACATGCGCAATAAACTTTTCCACTTTTGGACTAGTCCTTCGGACTTGTCTATGGACTTTTCCAAGCGACCCACCACTAATATTTATTGATTACTTGCAACACAAAAGGAAAATAACAGATGAATATTACGCTTCCTTATTAGACAGATTTTGAAAAGTTGAAAGCGTTGGACTAAATGTGAGAAGCTGAAAAGAGACTATGTAGAAAAATGAATACAATTATACCCAAAAAAAATTTTTTTTTCACTCTCCCTACCCTCATATTAAGTCTATGACCCTAGCAATACTGACATATTCAAGCTAAACGTGGATTATATAAACAGAATAAGAGCAATTTCCTTCTGATCTATAAATAGGAATAGTAACACCCAACCCTTATATCCAGGCAAAACAAAAATACAGGAAATTAATAGTATGAATACCTACTTTGAGGTTGTGTTAATGTTGTGTCTATATGTATTTTACTATTATTTTCAGTTATTTGTTGAAAATTGGCAACCAAACATGTTTTAAAAGAAAGGGATAAACCGTACCAAAATTCGTACATCCAATTCCCGAAATTCCTTGACAACTTTTTTATAATTCCCTTGAAATCCTTTAAATCTGTAAATATCTTGCAATTCTCCAGCCCTGTACACTTAATTCCCTCTGCGGTTTACCCCTTGTTTAAAACTTAATCATAAATGACTTTTTTGAAACCGATAATAAAATGATAAAAAAAATTGTGAAAATTCACTAGATACCTATAGGGAGGAGTAGAATTCGAATACGACATCTGGTGGAAAAAATTCGTGCCCTTCAAAGGAGTAAAACAAACTTCGTTTACATTATGTCATTTAATGGGTTGGATGTATTAAATTTGTTTCGTAGTGCTCAAAAAGTTGGATTTCTGTGAATACCTTATTGATTCCATTTTAATTGAGATATTTATACTGTTTAAATAGGACTAAAATTAACATACAATGAAGCTTAACCTTATAAAGCAATAGCAACACAAATCTTCTATCCCTTTTTAATACAATACCTTACACTCACATGCACACATGTGGCAAAAAGCGAAAACAATGAAATTAACTAACATTGTGTCTGACTAATAGCATTCAGATATGGCCCATCTACATTAACAATGCTGAGCCTGCTTAAGCAATTATTGTCTCATTGCAGAACATTCAATACCTCCCATAAGTAACAAAAACTGGAATTTTCATCACGAGTTCTTCTTCAATAAACATAATTTGATATCCTCATATTCAAAGGAAAATTCAACAATAAAATGTAACAAGTTTAGTTAAAGTTTGTTGATTGCATCTGATTTGTACTCAAATAAGATACAAATGCCGATCAGAATTCCAAGAAATTAAATATGATTCCTCCTAAGGGAAAACTATACAGGGTGAGAATATTTTATTGTACAATGGTGCTAAATAATCAAAATTGTTGTGAAGTCGGTTGCAGTAGTAGAAAAGGGAAGAATTTCAATTTATCATTTCATGCATTTCCTTAGAAGTATTAAAATTACCTTTGGCATAATGGAAAAGGTACCTTAAAAGGTTTTGATAATAAAATTAAAAAAAAAAGGAAAGGCAGTTACTGAGAATATGCAAGTTTGCTTTCAGCATCTTACAAAATATTTCATCAATCCTTTTCAATTTTTTAATGATCTGTTATTACTACAATTAGTTAACTACTATTTACATTTTGAATATGAATTGTCTAATCTGGAAATTCATATTTTTTGGAGGTCTAAACAAGAAACATTTGTTTGTATTAACTGTAATACCTCTACCTAGTTTAGAAATGGTTAAGCTAGGCCATGAAATTAATGAAAATAAATACATACAGCAAAAACAAGAGTTATTATGGCTACTCTCAATTATATCTAAAACAGGATTAAACACAGTTTTCCCAATGTTTTCCTGATATGAATGGATCATCATCTATTGGTTTTGACTCAATTTTCATGTGAAGTTATCTTTTCAATTCAAGAATATGTACATTTCACACATGTTTTAAGAGAACCATTGTCAAAGTTCTAATGAAATTATCATTCTGTCAATTGGAGATTAGGGACCCTGGAGCCTTGTAAAATATTTAATTTTGGTGGTGAATTAATATTTTCAAAGGGGGAGAAATTTTGGCTAGTACTTATGAACAAAAAAAGTCTTGTGCTGATGAATAATTTGATTGTATTAAAAACTTCATGATCAACAAAATTATCCAATAAGTCTTGAGAATTGTTTTCTGGCAAAATATTTATGTTAGTAAATGTGACATAATGCATTTTTGGCTCCATAAGTCCCAACATTTATTATTACATACCAAATAAATACCTTATCTTCAAGGCTCATAATATTTAGTCAACCTGGCTAAATAATATGTTAACTTTCCAAACCTTTCTTCAGAGAATGGTATAGAAAACCAATACTATTGACAAGGCTATTGAATAGACAGAAATAGAGCAAACTTGCAATCCCATTACTGATAGAGGTGTAACCATGAGTCCACTAACGACAGGCAGATAGGCGAAACGAGAGCTACTTAAGTCTAAATATAATTGTCTTTTCTTTATTCTGCTGGGTGAGTTGGTTAACATATTGTATATGGAGTACAATTAATACTAGCTTGTGAGCAGTAATAAAGTGCTTTTTACCTAAAAAAGGTTGTTAAATGGGCATAAATTGAACAAAAATAGTTACATTATAAGTTGGATATTAAAACAAAAAGCAATACATTTAACAACAGATAATTTAAAAAACATAAATGTTGTTATATTCATCCACAAGCGACACAGTACTTTTTATAAATTTGCAATTTACCTATTAAAATCACACGTTTCTGGTTAGGGTTTTAACACCTACACCCAGTTTGTCATAGACTGACAATAACAGTGATGGTCACTCTACTTTCCTGAATGTAATTTAATGATAACCTTAAACACTTCTTACCTTGGGAGTACTAAATAAGATGCGAATGTGAACAACTTATAAGATCTGCAAGAAAAACACAATTGATTACATCAAGGTTAATTTTATAGCATACTACCTAAAACTAGCTAAAACGAATTTGGCAGTATGCTATAATGATTAATACGCGAATATCGTTACGTAAAACTAAAGCTTTTATAGTTTTATAGTCATCGCGTAAATTAAAAAATATATGGCTAACTATAACTAACCTTACCCTTTTTTTTTCTAGGATAAATACGTCACTGACAAACGTTCAGGCAGGTCGCTGCCTCCTTTAGAAGCACTGAGGATAAATAATTAAAAATAGTTTCGAAAATCATAAATAATAAGGAGTTCCTGGTTACTAACAATCAAAATATTTTTAATCAAACGAAACTACGAGAAGAAATTACAAAGAAAATTTTCATTTGACATTAGTGATGGGTGATGGGTTTTGATATGTCAAAAAAGGATGATGGATACACAATCGAATGATTTATTTAAACTATCGATAGTATCGATATGTAAATCATTGTTAAGACGACATGTCTTAAAAACTCTTAAAAATATTGAGTTTATGTGGCGGCATCATTCAAGATCTGGCGAGTTTTTTGTAGCTTTTTTGTTATTATTTGCAAATTTGTAGCTTGTAGGCAACACGGAACCCCCAATATTTTCTTGTTGCAGTGCAGGGCTGGTTACCAGCCCTGGTTGCAGTGGTCCACATTAGTGGTCTAATTTCAAAATAGTAGTTGATCTATTTATAAATAGGTGGCGATACATCAAACTGATGATTTGACAAGGTCAATTAAATATATAGTTACATAGATTGATTATCCATATTTTTCAAAATAAACATAAGCGTATGCCTTGAAGTAAACATGTAAGCAATTATTTTTTTTAAAATATCTAAAGGCTAAAAATTGGTTTTAAAACAGCTATATCAAGCTAGCGGGCACTCTGTGGCGGCACCATTCAAAACCTGGCGGGTTTTTTGTAGCTTTTTTGTAGCTTTTTTGTTACACTATTTGCAAATTTGTAGCTTTGCCCAGGTCCGAAAAAACAGCGGATCCGCTAGCTTGAATTTCCATAAATTCCATAGTAGCGGCACAGATTCAGACCCAGCTGGTTTTTCGTAACTTTTTTGTAGCTTTTTTGTTACGCTAGTCTCCCTTTTGTAGCTTGTACTGAACCTGAGAAAAGCGCGGATCCGCTAGCTTAGCGGATATTTGTAGCGGCACCAGCCCGGACTCGGCTCATTTTTTGTAACTTTTTTGTAGCTTTTTTGTTACGCCTGTCTCTATTTCGTTGCGAGGCCTGAACGTGAGTAATAATCGTTTCTCCATGAAGTGAGAGAAAAGTGCGTTAATTTAAAATCAAGTTTCGGCCTCTACAAGTAATGTGTGCAACTCGATAGTGTGACTATCTGTTGATAGATGGCACCAGTATTGCATTTCACGAATTATGGACATCTTCCATCCAATATATTTTTGAGAAATTTAGATATCTCAAAATCGGACATTTTCAACGGTATGTATATTAATTATTTGTCCGATATTAATGTAAAATACATATTGGCAAGATTATTAAAATAGTTGTATGCCGGACGCCACTATTTTGCCGATCGGGTGTTTTCGGTTATTTTTAACCGACTTCAAAAAAGGAGGTTCTCAATTCGTCGCGATATTTTTTTTATGTATGTTCAGCGATAATTCTTTAACAAGGTGTCCGATTTCAATGATTATTTTTTTGTTAGAAAAGGGGTACTTCAGGGGTGGTACCATATATATTTGGCCAAAATCTAATAATTGGGTCCATGAGAAAATCCTCAAACTCTTCATTTTTTATGTATGTTTAGCGATAATGCTTTACCACCTTGCCCGATTTATATGATTCTTTTTTTGTTAGTAAGGGGGTACCTCGGGGTGGTCCTATATATAAATTTGGAACGTTTTTGAAGTCGGTTTTTTTTAATTTTAAATTTCTAAGGGTCTATTTATACTCCCTTATTATTAGTATTTGCATTAGTATTATGATTAAGCATTAAGTTGAACCTTCACAATGTAATGGGGACATTTATACTCGATTTATGATTAGTATTAGCATTAATATTTATGCTTAATAATTGACAGGTTCAACTTTTAAATTAAATATTAAATTTCTTCTTTTCTATAAAATGAATCAATAACGTATTTGGCCTTTGTTTTTAATAGACAAAGAATAGGGATAATTGACAATACACATATGATTATGTTGTTTATATGTTTGTTCCAACAAGCTCGAAAACGATAATATTTTGGTACAAATCATGCGCTGTATACAATTTTTGTGTATCAGCATTGTTTACCGATTATAAAGTTGACAAATGACATGTCACCACGAGGAAGCAAAGGCCTCTTTTCTGTCTGATTTGTATCAAATTTCTGCTTCTTTTTATCTGTTATAAATTTGAGACTGAAATCCGTTAAAATGTCCTTAATTAAACCTATTTTTGAATAATAATATTTTTAAATAAAATTAACTAGTAAAAATATTAATAAAAATACATTTAAAACTCAAATATCTTAAAAGAACGCAACTCTGGCCTCTTACATATTTCTTCAGTAACCATATATTTTGTTGACTGCAGAATTATATCTTATTAGGTTTAAAAAAGAATTGCTAATACTAATTATAAAACGAGTATAAATACCTTTTTTGAATGATTTAACAAATTTAATGCTTAATCATAATACTAATACAAATACTAATACTAAGGGAGTATAAATAGACCCTAATACTTGTTACTGCTAAAAACTTACTGCTAACTTCACACCGGTGGTAATAGCTACCAAGCAATTACCTATTCTCACTATATACAGGGTGTTCCATCTCAGACGAGCCACCCCGTATAGTTCTTATCTCATAGTAATTGGAAAAATTTCCCGAAACACGTCTGATGATTTTCTTTGGGGGACATCTTTTGACGTATATATATATTTGAGGCTTGAACGAGCAACCCCCTATAAGGGGACGCTTCAAACCCTTAAAATTGATTAGGGAAGAGGGGTTGGGTGATACTTCATTTATAAGGTCTTGGAAGCCTCTTTACAAACGGTGTATGAAAAAAAAATCAATTGTTTTATCATGCTTACAATCAAAAAAATCAAAACTGCGTTTTTAAATGAAATGTTCAATTTGTCTTCCATTGACTTCCATGCAATAATAAATTCTCTCGAACTAATAAATAAAAAAAAATCAAAACATTTTCTTATCTTGCCTTCATTTTTTTTGTTCTTCGATCATTTCATGTGATAAAACAATTAATTTTTTTTAAGAATGTGATTTTTTTCATACACCGTTGTAAAGAGGCTTTCAAGACCTTACAAATTATGTATCACTCAACCCTTCTTCCCTATTCCATTTTGAGGGGTTGAAGCGCCCCCTCATAGGGGGTTTGCTTGTTCAAGCCTCAAATATACGTCAAAAGATCGATGTCCCCAAAGAAAATCATCCGACGTGTTTTGGGAAATTTTTCCAATTACGGATAAGAAATACGGGGGTGGCTCGTCTGAGATGGAACACACTGTATAGTTGTGATCCGACAGAATTAAACACTGGTCCATAAATACTGCAAAACGATTGGTTAAGGAAATCATTCAAAAAAGATGTAAGAATATTTTGGATTCAACAAAAGTTTAAATACGTACATAAACAACACTAAAAAACATTTAAAAACAAATGTCCGATTTTGAGATTATATCTAAATTTCTCAAAAATATATTGGATGGAAAATGGCCATAATTCGTGAAATGCAATACTGGTGCCATCTATCAAAAGATAGTCACACTATCGAGTTGCACATATTATTTGTAGAGGCCGAAACTTGATTTTAAATGAACGCACTTTTCTCTCACGCTCATGGAGAAACGATTATTACTCACGTTCAGGCCTCGCAACGAAATGGAGACAGGCGTAACAAAAAAGCTACAAAAAAGTTACAAAAAATGAGCCTAGTCCGAGCTGGTGCCGCTACAAATATCCGCTAAGCTAGCGGATTCGCGCTTTTCTCAGGTTCAGTACAAGCTACAAAAGGGAGACTAGCGTAACAAAAAAGCTACAAAAAAGTTACGAAAAACCAGCTGGGTCTGAATCTGTGCCGCTACTATGGAATTTATGGAAATTCAAGCTAGCAGATCCGCTGTTTTTTCGGACCTGGGCAAAGCTACAAATTCGCAAATAGCGTAACAAAAAAGCTACAAAAAAGTTACAAAAAACCCGCCAGGTCTTGAATGGTGCCGCCACAGAGTGCCCGCTAGCTTGATAGAGCCTTTTAAAACACATTTTTGGTAAACCGATTCAAATTAATAAATATTTGCCAGGCAATATGGCCGCTCGTAAACGACCAGCTTTGAGCAATCTATATAACTATATATGTATCATTGACCCTGTTAATGACAACAGGAGGCGAGTTCGGTCAGTCAGGGGCTGGAGCGGGACAAATTTTAGGGTGCTTTTAAATGACATTTAAGCGTGTTAAACTGTCACTAATCGGACTTAACCTAACGGTAAAAGGGTCGTTTGGAGTTAAAAGTGTTAAAGGAGTTAAAGGAACTTGGCAGACCGAACGCAATGAGGGTTGCCATATCTAAACTGTCATTACCCACTTGATAAGGCAACGTAAGGATATGTCATATGTATTATTTTTGATATACAAAAGTGGGACCGGTAGGCGTGGCTTTTGCACTCACTAAAATGGCGGAAGAGCAGAACCGGATTTACAAGTTTTTATTGTACTATTTCTGGTTAAATATTATTTGGGTTATGTTGTAGTTGACGGGTCTAGAAATGCGCGCGTTCACACCACTCTGCACTGACGTCTAGAATTTGCATTGATAAGGCAACGTAAGGATACGTCATATGTATTATTTTTGATATACAAAAGTGGGACCGGTAGGCGTGGCTTTTGCACTCACTAAAATGGCGGAAGAGCAGAACCGGATTTACAAGTTTTTATTGTACTATTTCTGGTTAAGCATCATTATTTGAATTATAAAAAAATGAATTTCCTTTTTATAGACATTGACTTAAAAGGTGGTGGAAGGCCGAGGTTATAAAAGAAGGGGGTTTAAAAGCTTAAATATGCCCGGTTTTCAGCCGAGAGGTGCTGAATAAAGTAAATGAAAGAAATAAAATATAACTGATTTAATTATCACTCAAGTGGCTATTAAGCGCTGGAGAATATATTATTTGCAAAATTGCAAATAATCAATGACCATGATATAACTAACTTGGGGCCGATTCCACCATTGGGTTTAACGAAGTTTAAAATAACATTTTTATATAAAATGTAATTTTAATACGAGGTTTCTAAACGCACTCCAGCTTTCTCGAAATTAAGAACAAATGTTCATGCACTAAAAGCTCGATAATCAGATACGAAACTTAATGCAAGGCTCGCGGAAAATGGCTAATAAGCAATCTCTGTGTAAGTAGATGCACTATTCAGGAAATCAAAATGTGGATTAATCTTACTTGGTCTTGGTCCTTTTGTAGATTCAGACTGAAAGGTGTATATCTTCATGCAAGACATTCAGTAAATCGACGATGCCACAACCAGGGATGTGCTGGTGCACTTCTAACAAATGTAAAATATGAAGAGATCTTACTTGAGACCTATAGATCCAATGACGATATTATGGTAGTTGGTTTGAGCTGGGCTTCTCACCATCTGCAGAGATTATGGCTACTTATGTAAAGGCCTACCGTAGTAACACACAACATGCACCACAAGCATGCCGGTCCAATTTAATTGATCTGTGCATAATAATCATGCATGTATGATTGAAAGTCAGACAAAGAATGTAAAGATAAAGTTGAAGTCTCAATCATAGTTAAAGTCACAGATGAAGTTAAAGTTAACAGCAGAAGAGTTGAAATTGTAGGCTGGTGATAAAGGGAGGCCAACATCTAGGTAATAAATGTTTATCGAGTTAGGAAAAGTATCCACTGTAAGCGTTTTTCTTGACCACTGAGGTAAAAACCAGAATATTTCCTCATACACAATTTCTTCGCTAGGCAAAATAAGAAATAAATTTGTAAGAGTACTTCCCAAGTGTTTTTCCAAAAGCTCTAAGAACAAAATGGACGAAAATGGCCTAATCCAAGTTCAAATTCTAAAACTTGAACATTACAGATAAGTATCTTACTGTAAAACAAGTAAAACCCCTTTGTTGACTAAATGGTTGAATAATTCATTACCTACGTGAAGGTAGAATAGGGACTAAAGTTTAGCAGAAAAAGCCACTAGAAATGATGAACAAAACAGACTGGGGCATATGAACGACAAGCAAATATTGTAAATGCAAATAATGTGTACTGTGATTAAATAAAATTGTACAAGGAATAAAGTTTTAATATTTTCTTATTCATATATATGAGTGATATTTATTTTTAATACTAGACAAACGGTTATGGTTTTGTTACTATAGTCTCATTAAAAAAAACTAAGTGAGTATTGATGTTAAATGTTTATTATTATAAGTACTTATATACAGTATGTTCATAATATGCACTATACAAACTTAAATATCATATTCGTGAATTCATTTCAAGCATAAAATGTCCTATGAACAAATATCAAATTCTACATGGTTACCAAGCTACAAGAGTTTAAATATCAAAAGATATATTAACATAGTATGCCATGTGTTGGAATATGTCGAAACACAGCACTGAATGTTTGGTGCCTTGGAACTTGTCGGCATGGAAATTGTCACTGATACTCCATACAAGCAGCTCGCGAATATTCATGACAAAATCATTAAAGGTACACTATTTTGGCATATTATTAATTTAAATTTATCATAAAAAGGAAACATAGTTGAGAAGTGTAGTACTGAGTAGCCAACTGACGTTTATAATTATTGTTGATAAAATACCAAAAGTTTTGAAAATGTGATATTTAAGTTTGTATAGTGCGTCTTGCAACATTTTTTTTAATAAATGCCCCAAGTAAAGAAACATTTACGATTATTACAATCTAATCATTAAAATCAATTAGAAATTTTATTCTAACTTATCAAGGGATGAAAAACTTCACAAATTGATATTCTACTATCTAGTATACCTTAGAGTCTAAATCACTTAACTGCACTATACTATGCTTTAACATCACTGAACTCAAAAGGCTTGGTCTCTTGAGTCTTCTTATTAGATTTGGCATTGTTGAGGAGCTGGATAATCTCGAGGTTTCCATGCTCGAACAGTTGTTGTTGGTGACTACTGGCAAATTTTTGTATTGTATTTTTAACAGTCTCCACTTTAAGGTCCCTATGAAGATCAGTATTGTGGCAGTACCAGGGTGCAGCATTGACGTTGTTCCTTAATGCTTTATTCTGGAACCGTTGAATAACTTTGATGTCACTTTTCTGGCACATCCCCAAAGTTGGCGAATCGCTTCATTTTCACCAATTCCTTTAAACGCACTAATCTGAAACAAATTATAGGTAATTAAAAAGGTATATTAATATTGTTTTAAATTAACTATATTAAAACAAACAATACTCATGCATACACAAAACATGAAGCTCTACTTTTCAATCAGCTGTAGAACTAGTAAATAAAATTGGTAGAAGGACAGCAAATGTAGGTTATATTTAAATAGAAATAAGAATATAAAATGCCTATAAATTAAATTTGATAAACGAAATGGCGTACGATTAATGTACTTCTCAAGAAAATGCTTGAAACATATACTGCTGAATTTAGAAGGTTACCAATTATACTTATTGACAAACTGTATCCACGCGCTACGCATTATAGGATTTTTTGGAAATCTATAAATATTATTTCGTATGAAAAAGTATTATTCCAATATAGGTAGGCCCAACAGTTGATAGATAATTTTTTTTGCATTTGTAAAGCATACTTTTACAAATTTTATACAAATCTGTCATAATACTGTCCTGTATAATATTTATAATTTTGATACTAACCTATGAAACGTTATTCCAATCGATTTTTCACAAAAACGTCTATCGCTAGAGCAGGAACGTATAACACAGCAATGCATTATATACTTTATAAGTTTGTAACACTCAAAATTTGCTCAAACACAAATTAAATTCAAATTTAATTACACAAATGACACTAAAAATATAACCTATAAAATTTGACAATTTGCACTCACAGTAATGGCGGACCGGTCCCACTTTTCGTTTACGCATGTCGTATCCCTAGGTTGCCAGATCAATGAGAATTTGAATTTGCACAAGCCACGTTGCCAAATCTCCACTTTCATTTCAGCTTGTTTTATTTTATAGTTTATTTTTCAATCAAATTGTAACCTCTGTACATTAAAATGTATGATAAATAAATATAAAAATTTATATTATATTTTGATATAACAATTCTGTTTTGTTTTATAAGACAGTTTTGATAGATTTTAGATTTAAATTTTGTAATTATCACTATTGAAAGGTATTATTCACATTAAAAAACGATCGTATTACTTGAAAATCTTCAGAACATTTTTTTATTTTTATGGGTTTTTTAATCGATGTAAAAATTGGTAAATAGATGATTAAAAGTAAAATAGTTATTTCAATCTGCTTATTCCCTGGTTCCAAATAATTAAATATAACCTGGCAACTCCGTAACGATTCCGACTGGCAGAACTAGCCGGAACAGAAATGGTGCGCACTGGCCCATTTCCAGACCCTTCAACTGCAACATAACCATTATATTATTTGAACTATAAAAAAATAAATTTCCTTTTTATTGACATTGACTTAAAAGTCTTAAAAGGTAGTGGAAGGCCTAGGTTATAAAAGAAGGGGGTTTAAAGCTTATATGCCTGGTTTTCAGCCGAAAGGTGCTGAATAAAGTAAATGAAAGAAATAAAATATAACTGATTTAATTATCACTCAAGTGGCTTTTAAGCGCTGGAGAATATATTATTTGCAAAATTGCAACTAATCAATGACCATGATATAACTAACTTGGGGCCGATTCCACCATTGGGTTTAACGAAGTTTAAAATGACATTTTTACATAAAATGTAATTTTAATCCTCAATTAATAGTTTAAACTTTAACACACTGGTGGAATTAACCCTAAAGCGTTGAAATCATTCACAGAAAAAATAAATAGTACATATTTGGTTCACATAAGCGACAAAAGTAAACAGAGTTCGATTTATTGGATCAGTCCTCACACGTTTGTACTAGGGCACATAAATAGCCCAATCTTTTGTTTTTCTATGAGCCCAATGCTTTCTGTCTTTAAATCAGAAAGTACAAGGTCGCAAATGTCAATTAATCTAACCTTACTTTAATTAACAGCTTTCTCGAAATTAAGAACAAATGTTCATACTCTAAAAGCTCGATAATCAGATACGAAACTTAATGCAAGGCTCTCGGAAAATGGCTTATAAGCAATCTCTGTGTAGGTAGATACACTATTCAGGAAATTAAAATGTGGATTAATCTTACTTGGTCTTGGTACTTTTGTAGATTCAGACTGAAAGGTGTATATCTTCATGCAAGACATTCAGTAAATCAGCGAAGCCACAACCAGCGGTGTGCAGGTGCACTTCTAACAAATGTAAAATATGAAGTGATCTTACTTGAGACCTAGGTATAGATCCAATGACGATATTATATATTATATTATGATAGCACTCCTGGTATTAATACTAAATAAACAGGTCAATAACATTTTAATATCAACAAAATTAAATATAATTATGAATTTATAATGTTTAAATGTTAAAGTGTTTTAAAAACTATTTTTTAACTGACTTTATTAGTGTTCAAATTCGTACTACAGAAAATACTTTTTTATTTTTGAATGGAGGTATATTATTTATGTATGGGCCAGAGCCCATTAAAACAATACAATAATACATATTACAGTTATTAAATAATAATAAAATCCTAAATAATAATAGGTAAATTAATTAAAAATATGTACATATTAATTATTAATAATAATTAATGAAAAATCTAAACATAACTACTAAATTCTGTGGGAGAGATATGTTAAGTCGTTTAGCAGATATTATTCTAGGAATAAAAGAATGAGAAGCACCATCTTAATGCATTGTTCGATATTAATTTATTCTTGAGGACTTTCCAATACAGCACAAACACATTTCGAAAATATTTCAAAAATATTACATTGAAACATTTCTGAAATGTGCCTGAAAGGAAAAAATATCCTGTAAATATATTTCACAGTAATATTTCTGAAATAAAAATTAGAAATCTTTTAGAGATATTAAATAGTAATATTTCAGAAATTCTAGCTTTTTTTTAAATATTATTAGACTAAAAAAGACATATAAATATACATGTCTATTTAAAATACACAAAATTCAAACATTGATTCTTAAAACAAACAAATAAATAATTTTTAAACATTATTTCATAAAATATAAAGGCGAATCACTTCATTTCCAAGTCCTTTAAATGCACTAATTTGAAACAGTTTTTTTTTAAATGCCCCAAGTAAAGAAACATTTACGATTATTACAACCTAATCATTAAGATCAATTAGAAATTTTATTCTAACTTATCAAGGGATGAAAAAATTCACAAACCGATATTCTACTCTCTAATATACCTTAGAGTCTAAATTACTTAACTGCACTATACTCTGCTTTAACATCACTGAACTAACTCAAAAGGCTTGATTCTCTTGAGTCTTCTTATTAGATTGGCATTGTTGAGGAGCTGGATAATCTCGAGGTTTCCATGTTGGAGCAGTCGTTGGTGACTACTGGCAAATGTTTGTATTGTATTTTCAACAGTCTTCACTTTAAGGTTCCTATGAAGATCAGTATTTTGGCAGTACCATGTTCCTTAATACTTTATTCTGGAAACGTTGAATAACTTCGATGTCACTTTTACTGGCACATCCCCAAAGCTGGCGAATTGCTTCATTTTCACCAATTCCATTAAATGCACTAATCTGAAACAAATTATAGGTAAGTAAAAAGGTATATTAATATTGTTTTAAATTAACTATAATAAAACAAACAATACTCAAGCATACACAAAACATGAAGCTCTACTTTTAAATCAGCAGTAGAACTAATAAATAAAATTGGTGGAAGGACCGCAAATGTAGGTTATATTTAAATAGAAATAAGAATATAAAATTCCTATAAATCTGATAAACGAAATAGCGTACGATTAATGTACTTCTCAAGAAAATGCTTGGAACATAATATATAACTGAATTTAGAAGGTTCCCAATTATGCTTCTTGACAAACTGTATTCACGCGCTACGTTTTTCAGGATTTTTTGGAAATCTATAAATATTATTTCGTATGAAAAAGTATTTATTCCAATATAGGTGGGCCCAAAAGTTGATAGATCATTTTTTTGCATTTTTAAAAGCATACTTTTACACATTTTATACAAACCTGTCATAATACTGCCCTGTATAATATTTATAATTTTGATACTAACCAGAGAGAATGTCTTATCTCTGATACTAACCTATGAAACGTTATTCCGGTCGATTTTTCACAAAAATGTCTATCGCTGGAGCAGGAACGTATAACACAGTAAGGCATTATATACTTTATAAGTTTTTAACACTCAAAATTTGCTCAAACACAAATTAAATTCAAATTTAATTACACAAATGACACTAAAAATATAACCTATAAAATTTGACAATTTGCACTCACAGTAATGGCGGACCGGTCCCACTTTTCGTTTAAGCATGTCGTATCCCTAGGTTGCCAGATCAATGATAGCCCCCCTGGGGGTCGATTCTCGACTCGTAGGAATTTTTTCCTATAGGAATTTTTGACATTTTTCTATACATAGAAAATTTATGACATTTCCCTACATATAGGAAAGTGTCACAAATTCCTATAGGAAAAAAATCCTACGAGTCGAGAATCGACCCCCTGGGGGTCGATTCTCGACTTGTAGGAACCTTTTCCTATAGGAATTTGTGACACTTTCCTATATGTAGGAAAATGTCATAAATTTTCGATGTACATAAAAATGTCAAAAATTCCTATAGGAAAATATTCCTACGAGTCGAGAATCTACCCCCTGGTAGCCATTTGGACAGGTCGTTGGAATGCCTAATTGTTTTTAAAAAGTGTCTATTTTTGTTTTTTTTTAGGACCGATTCCACCGTTGTGTTAAACGAAGTTTAAAATGACATTTTTACATTAACAATTTCGTTTTAATCTAATCTTAGCTAATCTTTTCGCCATAATAAATTAAATAAAATGAAAAATGAACTGCAAAATATTCTAACCTAATTGTTGTTGTTTTTATATTCAGAAAAACATGAAAAATCTCATTTTTAGAAATGAAGCGAAGTTAGGTACATCTTGTGTGCACGCGCAATAACGCAAATAAATACTTTCTTCCATTCGTAACAGCCAGCTTAACATCTTCTGTCATCGATCCTTTTAATCATACCGATACGACACCTCCTGTTATTTCATACGTTATTTAATTCCCTCAATAGATATCAACCGACTCTTCGCGACAAATCAGCGGCATGACGCCGTCCTGCTCAGCTAAGCGGATTCAAGAAAACCATTCCCATTTAAATACTCTGGTTGGATAAAATCGTCAAAACGCTCACCGCGACGAAGTGTTCAAAGAAACCAAGGCTTTAGCATAACATAACCTTAGAGCATATTAGGCATTCCAACGACCTGTCAAACAATAGGTGCCAGTGGGAAATTCTTGTATATTTAAGGGGGTAGCGACATAGTCTTGCAACTTGGACGCTATTTTTATTCGAAGTAGTACTCGCCAAGCCTGCCAATTTATGAAGAAATGTATAGATGGGTTTTTTAAATATTATTTTTATTGTGTTTGACATAAAATATTTAAATGTAATCCATTATTCATGATTTTACGTAAAGTAGATAGAATACACCATATGTCGCCACCCTTAGATATACCAAACATGCCCACTGGTAATTCATTTGTTTGGAATGCCTAATAAGAATAAAGCTGTTACTCAAATGGGTTTGTTATGTACTGAGGGGGTAACCCCTTCGATGTTAGGTACACGACGCATTATGATTGGCGAGTTAGGTACACAACGATTTATGACTGGCGAATTTAAATAGCGCGCGTATTTATGTTAAATGACATTTCATTAGACGTCTTGTTTTGGTTTTTAAAAAGATCGGTTTTTGGGGCTACTGAAGATAATTTGGACGAGGTGCCTCTTTATAAACTTTTAAAGTGTGTTTTTATTTTAAAATAAATGCTAATCATGCCAAGAGTTTGTATAGTTTGCAATAAAATATTCTTAAAAGGATCCCGGTTGACATTTCGCAAGTAAGTATTTTGTATTCCATAAACGTAACTTAAAATGGGAAATGGGCAAATAAGAAAACATGTTTGCAGGAAGTTGTTCATTTGAGCATCACCGCAACTCGTTGCGTTCGACAGAAAATAATTGTTTCCTTTGCGATATAATGATTAATGTATTAGTCTTTTTATGTATTGTAAAATGGGTTAGATACCTTTTTGTATTGTACATATTTATTTGCCATTAACTTTTTAAATCTTTTTTTACTTATTTCAGATTTTCTACTGATCTCACAACCAAAATGACTTAGTGTCAAGTGCTCAGTTTGAGCATTAATAGCATGTCTAACAACACATGTCTATGTTCAGACCATTTTTTTAACTGAACATTATAATAAAGGTAAATTAATAAAAGAAGCTATACCAAAAGCTGTACCTGTACCTGGCTTTCGAAATGAGTAAGTTTTTTCCATATAAACACTAGAAATAATGTAATTAGATATTCATATATATGTAACTTTCGAAACACACTCATTTTCCTTATTTTGTTAAAGTAAACATATAAGTATTAGTATAACATTATTGTTTAAAGGCTTCAAAATAACAAAAGTAAAGAAAATATTCCCTTTAAGTGTAACTTTACTTAGAGGTGAAAAGATGGGCTCTTAATGATGTGAATCAGTTATCTAAATTATTTTAGTTATTGTGACATTACACTACATAAATTGTAAACATAAATACGAACTTTTTCAAACCGTACGCCATTGAGAATGGCGTACCTACCTCTCTCCCCTCACATCTAAAGTGATGACCCCGCTTATACATAACAAAATACATTGAATGATATCTCTAGTCTTATATGCTCTAAGAACATAACAGATTCGTGTTAAAATTAACGTAAACGTTCAATCATAGGACCCAAATATAAGTAAGTTGTTAAACCACATACTTTGATTACTATACGGGGCAAGAGAGAGGTCCGACACGCCCAACATAGGGCGCGGCCATTCTGATTCCTATGACACAGTTTATAGCTAAAGAAACAGATCGCTCACTCTGCGTCGGCACTTTTGATCTCAATGTTCCAGTTTATACACTGCGCAACTCGGATAATACAATATATGACAACCGCCTATAATAAAACAGCAGTATTTTGCGTATCCTGAATTTGTATCCCTGGAGTGGATGTTATTTTGGAACTTTCAACTGGTCAGAGTGAGCTAACTGATTCTTTAGCAATAAAATGTGACTCCAAAAATAATATTTCCTGACACTGACAGCAGCAAGCAAAATATCAGGTGCGTTTTAATCATCCGCTTCTGCTTCCAGAATTGTCGGTTTAGTCGTTTTAACCTGTCAGATTAAAACAAGAAAACCGACAATTCCGAAGCAGAAGCTGATGATTAAAACGCACCTATTAAAAATATTGCGCCAAGATGTAGGCAACACGTAATAAGGGATCAAAATGGAGAAGTTTTCTATCTCCTTTTAAAAGGCACTCAGAAAGCTGCGCAGTGCGACCATTCTCCGTATAGCAAAAGAAAATCAAAGTATGTGGTGTCAGTCACATACTTTGAAAATCAAAGTACCCAGATAGCACAGGACGTCCCATGGACGTCCTGATTTGGTCCCTTGTTGGTCCGGTTGGTCCCGGACCTAAATAGGACATCCACTGGACTTCCGATTACAGTTAACACTAGGACGTCCTTAGAAGGACGTCCTATTTTGGTCCCGTTTCGACAAAGCGTTTAGTTTTCGGTCCGAGTCCGGGACGTTAATGGGACGTCCAAGGGACGTCTATGGGACTTTCTATGCACTAGCATCGTTGGTCTTTGAATCGATAACTTGAAATTCAACGTTTTGATTTTGCAAGAGTATGAGGACAGAAAACCTAACCTATCATTTATTTTCAAATGAACAACAATAGCTACAATTTTCGGCATTCAATAATTAACTTAAATAAGTGAGTTAGATTAACGAAGAAAAAAGGTTATATAATGTTATTTGTTATTTTTTTGATGCTGGTGGTAAAGTGGTTATAAAGTGAAGTGAGCGTTTTGTGTTGATGTGAGAATAAGTGATGTGTATTGTCGGTAGCCGCTGGCGGAAAGAAAATACCTTAATGGCGGAAAGTTGGAACAAAACTAATTTGGACAAAATTATAATACTCAGTTTTGTCGACACAAGCTATAAGTAGGACCCAAGGTTTCATCTTGCCAGCGCTGTGTGTTAAATTTAATTCATTCCTGTTTTTTTTTTGTAAACTGAAAACGTTTAACTCTAGCTAGGTTTTTTAGGATAAAAGTTGTTAAATAAAGCTCTTTTATTGTTAACATTTTTGTTATTATTACCCTTTATGGATTATGGTCAAATATCGTCCCTCGGACGTCTGATTTACGTCCCTAGGACGTCCCGCAAAGGTCCCTATGACGTCCTTTTGGGATATCCCAGGGACGTCCCTAAGATGGACAGAAACGGGACATTAGGACGTCCATGGGACGTCCGATTGACGTCCCGGTACCAAAATAGGACGTCCGAGGGACGTCTTTTAGACGTCCATAAGACGTCCGTGTGCTATGTGGTGTATTGTATTATCCGAGTTGTACAGTGTATAAACTGGAACATTGAGATCAAAAGTGCCGACGCAAAATGAGCGATCTGATTCTTTAGCTATAAACTGTGGCATAGGAATCAAAATGGCCGCGCCTTATTTTGGGCGTGTCGGACCTCTCTCTTGCACCGTATAGTATAGAAAATCAAAGGTGACTTTTATCAATGGCTAGGTGGGGCATTCTCACCAGCGTCGGTGTTTAAACCACGTAGTTAGAAATAGACAGATTTAAATAAATTAATTAAAAAAATAATTCTAAAATTGGTATTTCTATAAAAAAGAGTTGAGTTTTGAATGTTAAGGGCCGATTCCACCGTTGTGTTAAACGGAGATTTAAACGAAATTGTTATTTTAAACTTCGTTTAACACAACGGTGGAATCGGTCCCAAAAAAAAACAAAAATAGACACTTTTTAAAAACAATATATAGGCCTTTTCATCACATTTTATTTTTGTGCGCATGCGTCAATATCAGTAATCTTTTTCGTACTGTTTTTTGTAAACAATCATGTTAAAATGCCCACGTGAAAAAAATTATCGATAAATACTAATTTAAGTAGGTATATTCATACAAAAAAAATGAAGAAAAAATAAAGTAATAATAAGTGTCTTAATTGAAAAATATTTTTTTGCTGTCATTTATAATTATGTTATCTGTACAGAAAAGAAAACGAAACGGTATGTAAAAGTGAGACACGGTATAATTCATTCAAAGGCAATACATTATTTTATAAATTTTCCAAAGCTTTCGCTAAAAATATCGGCAAAAAAATATCAAATTATCAGGCAAAATACATATTAAAACATGTTCAAAATGTGCAAAAAGTTTTCGATCGATTGATGATGTTACTAAAGATTCTTATATTTGTTCACTACATTTTCATGGAGAAAGTGGTCCAACAGAAGAAAATCCTTATCTGATATTACACAATATAGTTTTTTAATATTAAATACTACTTCGGTATACACAGTAATATGATTGAAAATGTCATGTTGATCCTCAAACTAATAAATAATTTATTTTATTTATTATTATTTATACTCTTAAAAAACTTTAGGTTGGTTAAGGTGTTTTGCAAGTACTAATATTGGTTAGCATAATTAATTAGAATGGAGTTATGATTATTATTTGTTTTCATTAATTTTTTACACAGTAAACAAGTATTGATAAACCTAATCTCTCAATCAGAACACTTTTTTGCCTTGTTGCAAACGTTGCAATATTATATTGACACGTTTGGGCTCCAATTTGCAATATTACCCTGACACTTTGCCCGCCATTTTGTAATATTATTTGTTACCTTTTTGATAAATGTTAATTTCAAAACACTTATAGAGATTTTTACTAGCTCAGTGAAATTTAATATCAAACGTTACTTACCTTTAAAAATAAAAAAAAAAAAAAATAAATAAATGAGCACATCCTTTTCTCGGTCGTGAATTCGGCTTTTCAAATAGACAATTTTAAGGGTAGTAATTTTTCTAGGAAATGTTGGGCACCAATAATTCTCTTTTTTATTTTTAAAAGCTAGTGATAATTATAAATTCTAGCTTTATCAATAAAAAGAAGTTAATAAAAATTATACAGAATTTAGAGAATGAAAGAGAATTTTTTGTGACCTTTAAAAAATAAGATTCAACATATATACTTATAAAAATTAATGATTTTATTTAAAAAAAGAAACCTTTTCGAAAACAAATTATTCACAGTTATCAGGTATCAAATTGTGATTCGTACATAAATAATTCTAGTTACTAGTAATTACCACATTTCACTTTGTTAGCTAACCACTTCTAGATAGCCATAGGTAGTTGAGATTTCTGCCCCTCGGAAACCAACGCCTTTGTCGGTTAATCTTTCTTCTTGTGAAGCTTCGAATTGTAGCTGTCGCTTTTCCAATCAACTAACTTTTCACAAGAGATTTCTGCTCCTCGGGAACCAACGTTCAGATTACAGCGGTTGATTTATGGCAGTTGAGTTATGGCTCTATGGCTTTATGGCTTTGTGGCTGATTCCATTCTTTTGCTAGACAAAAATAGATTTTGTTTTTCACGTGGTTCTATACGATATATAAATTTGAAACATCTACTTTTTAAAAAAAATGAACCAATCAGATAATAAAACCTAGTGACTATACATATTGTGCCGTTCTAGCAACCAAAATGAATCATAAAAACATATTTAACTTTACTATTAAAAAACCAATAATTAACAAAAGGTTTGAATAGTATTTCTACTGAGATATTTAATAGACATTATATACTTTTATGCTTACCACTTTAACAGCCAGTGCGCGCACCACCGATACAATCGAAAGGTAATAATAAAATGAAATTTACAAATCTAATTTGATATCGTTTGGTTAGTGGTACTCCCACTTCAAGAAATTTCCCTTTCTTTAGAATATTGTGTGTTGGCGATAATTAAATTATACCGGATGGCACACATTTAAAATAACATTTTATAATTAGACTTTTAAAATGTTACAACGTCCAAGACACTAACCACTTTTTTAATTGCTCACAACTATGTTCTTCCACAAAGTTATAAAAAAGTTGAACATCATCAATGATTTTTACTAATCTATAGGCCTTTTCATCACATTTTTTTTGTGCGCATGCGTCAGTATCAGTTATTTTTTTCGTACTGTTTTTTGTAAACAAGCATGTTAAAATGTCTACATGAAAACAATTATAATCGGTAAATATTAATTTTAAGTGTATTCGTTTAAAAAATGGGATAAAAAAAGTAAAGTAATAAGTGTCTTAATTAAAAAAATCAATTTTTGCAATCAATTAATTATGTTATCTTTATGGAAAGCAAAAACTAAACAGTTTTGTTGAGTATGTAAAAGTGACACACGGTATAAATTATTATTTTATAAAAAGACTTGCCTGCAATATCGTAAAAAACTATCAAATTAGTCAAAATACATATTAAAACATGTTCAAAATGAGCATTATGAGTGAAAAAATGTGGTCGAAGTGACAAAGGTTTTCGATCGATTGATGGATGATGTTAGGTACTAAAGATACTCATATTTGTTCACTACATTTTCATGGACAAAGTGGTTCAACAGAAAAAAATCCTTGTCTGGTATTACACAATATTTTTTAATATTAAATAAATACTACTTCGGTATACACAGTAATATTATTAAAAATGTCATGTTGATCCTTAAAATTTAAATAATTTATCTTATTAATTATACTCGTGATTAACTTTCATGTTAAAGTGTTTTTGCAATTATTAATAGTTGGTTGGCATAATTAATTAGAATAGAATAGAATAATTATTATTTGTCACTTTAAGAACCTTTATAATTACTCAAAACTATGTGCTTCCACAGAGTTACAAAAATGTAAATCACCATCAACGATTTTTTCTAATGATTGATTTGTATGTAGAGATAATATTGCTTTTCCAGCCATTGTTGATCAAAACAGTACGAAACTTTTGAATTGGCGCTATTTCAACATGGCGACTGCCTTGCTCTCATCACATGATGAAAAGGCCTATTGCATCGACGGTATATCAGTAAGCGCACCTATATAAAAAAGAAAACAACGAAACAAAGAATTATTGAAGATAGTGCAATTCTGAGGACGTCTGCTGTCTATTCTCAAGAATTGTTTTATTACAAATATTTGATGGCAAGTGGCCTGTTGTTTGGGCGAGACAAATGTGAAGTCTACCTTATATTAAAAGTAATCTGTACATACTGAGTTTTTGGAGTTCAAAAATAAATTAAGTTAAATATGTATATTTTGAGCATTATATCATTCACTTTGTACCAAACTTTGTATCGAATCCTGGTTTATTTTAATTAACATTATCACAACGTAGGTATATAAATTAATAATTAATTAACTAGACGATCACTACACTACTAGAGGAAAAGGCCATATACAGTAAGTATGAATTTCTTTGAATTTCACAAGGGGAGGGAGGTAGTTAAATTAAAATACAGGCTTTAATAATTAGCTACAAGATCGGGGGGTGGGCGGTCACAGTATTAGGGCTACAAATTATAAGAATTGAATAACATTTTGTTGAAATAAAATCTTCAGGACATTAACAAATACAAAGAATATATAACATTTAATTCAAAGAAAACTACTTATTAAAAAATCTTTAGGATACTAGACAGGTACAGAATTTTCAACACAGAAGGTATATCTTACAATGAGTTTAACAAAGTTTAATAGGAACATGCAGATAACAAAGGGAGACCACTAACAGAAAGCATCGATATGGTTCCAACTTATGCTCTCTCCACTACATACGATACAAATTTAGATGCTACGAGTGACAGGAGTATCTGCCTGATATGCGCAGGTTCCTAATACAAATTGATTTATTGTTGAAACAATACATCTTATTGACAAAGACAGAAAACAAATATAT
Organism: Psylliodes chrysocephalus; assembly: GCA_927349885.1. Taxonomy (NCBI): domain Eukaryota; kingdom Metazoa; phylum Arthropoda; class Insecta; order Coleoptera; family Chrysomelidae; genus Psylliodes; species Psylliodes chrysocephalus. Next base: position 19,352,081 of record OV651824.1, on the reverse strand, counting down.
ACATATTTAAAATTAAAAAAAAAATCTGATGTGTCCAACACATGACTTTTCTATCTAGTTATTACGGGCTTTTTTCGGTTATTTTGTACAACCTATTGTAGCACCTCTGTAAATATTTAGAGGTTAACTTAATATGAACATTTTCCACATATATCTAACTTGAAAATTCGGAAAAATTTAAATTTTATAATTTTCATCCAATTTTTTCATTATAGTCCATTTTAGAGAAATCATGTCAAAAAAAAACAAAAATTATAGAGATCGATATGGCAAACATCTTTTAATTCAACAATTTTCTTAAAAATCATAATTTTTTACATTTTGTAAAATTTCTCGAATACGGACCATTTTAGAAAAATTTTGCATAGAACAAAAATTATAGAAAATAATATTAGAAGTAATTTTTATTTGAAAAATTTTCTTCTGCAAACGTAAATAACAGATATATTCCATAAAATATAAAAACGGCCTCCCATAAAGTACCCCCCCGGATGTTCCGCCTTCGTCCAAAATCTATTCATTACACCTCAGGCCGAAATAAAACTCAAGTTTAAAATTTAATGTTTTTTCCTTTATCCGTTTTTGAGTTTTCTTCAAAATTCTAAATTTGCACATTTTCTCAAATATCTCGAATACGGTCCATTTTACAGAAATTATGTATAAATTAAAAATTATAGAAAATTATATTATAAACAACTTTTATTTGAACAATTTTTATAAAAAATAAGTTTTTTTACATTTTGTCAAATTTATTGAATACGGACCATTTTAGGAAAATTTTGAATGAAACAAAAAATATAGAAAATAATATTGTAACTTTTTTTGCAGAATTTTCTTCTCCAAACGTAAATAACAGATATATTCTATAAAATATAAAAATTACCACCAATAAAGTACCACCCTCAAATGTTCCGACTCTGTTCAAAATCTAATCAGTTTACCGCAGGCCGGAATAAAGCTTAAGTTTAAAATTTGGTGTTTTTCTTTGTATTGGTTCATGAGTTATGGTGGATACAGACACACGCCCCAGCTAACACAAAAACATCCCATCTACGTTAATAAGCTGCAATTTTTGGCTCTTTAAGCTCACATGCGATGTACTTTTAATGTAACCCTAATATCCCTGCAACCACCGAATGTCCGCAACGGCAAGACTTTTATAGCACATCTCACAGAGGTTACAAAGTGAAGTTCGGAAAATATCACACTAGCACTTTTAAGGTACTTACCCTGAAAAGTTGCTCTAAACAGCTCTACAGCATTATACAGTGTGTCCACGGATGAACTTAACTATACTTGTGAAAATATTTATTTTAAAACTAAAAAAGTAATTCTTCATAATTTCTTTTACTAGTTAAATAAATTCGATTCACATTAAGAAATTATGAAAATTAGCTTTTTTTAATTTAAAATAAATATTTTTACAAGTATAATTAAGCCCAACCATGGACACACTATATTATTCTTTGTGTAATGTAATACAGAGAGGCTGAAATTGAGGTATAGTAAAAACTCAATCAAGACATGGAAATTTCAAATAAAACAAAATATTTATATAAATTTATTATTAAAATGTTCTTGAAATTAAGTAGTAATATCACAAAAGTAGAGGTAGGTATATCACAAACGTAGTTACACATGTGCGATTGTAGAAGTCACCTATAAAGCCCTGAACGATCGGACAAAATTTGCTTAACACTATAATAAGGTATCAATATTGCAAAGGTTCACTCGAAGCTTAAACAGTAAACGATTGTACAAAAGTATATTTATATAAGGTACGTTTCAAGATGACAATTGTATGATGCTAAAAAAACTAGATCTGTGAATAATAGATGATTGCAACAATGACTAGGTATATATTATACGAGATAGCTGAGTTCCCAGATTGCTTACCTGTGCTCAAAGAGATATATCATCTTTTTAAAATCAAACCTTTTAACTTTTTTTTTGTATAGATATTTGTATATTTTTATTTTGTTATTTTATTATTTATGCAAAGGTGAACAAAAATTATTTTATTCTAACTACATGTGGCTTGGAAATATTTTTATTTATGCTATAATGTAACATAAATATATGACAATTTATTGGAAGAGGATAAATTATATTTTTATATAAAATGATTTTACTTTTCAACAACTTATTGAATAAAAAAGAGATTGACCTACTTGTTTAACTATTATTGAAGGATATTATATAGAAATTAAAAAAATATGCTCTAGCTAATCGTTCCACTTATTTTTAGATAATTTTGTCTTACTTTGTTGTTTTAAATAAAACCTCCAATGTTAATGTATTGAATTTTTTTTTATTTTACAAATTTTATGCTTAATTATGGATTTCCAAGTTAGTATAAAGATTTTACAAAAAAACAACTCATGTTTTTTAGCAAGATATTCTGATGTATGTTCGAGGGCATCGTCTGTGATTTTTCTCAAATTTTCTTCTAGTTTTGCACTTGCTTGAATCTTATTTTTTTTTTCATATAGACGTACCATGTACCTAGCTGTAGATTTACTTTCTATAAAATTATAGACAAGTCTGTAGTATTTATTTTGCTTCTAAAATTCCAAGAATGTCTTCAGGTACAAAGGAAATCTAAAATACAATATTTTTAAAATGTATTTTTAGTTCGATTAAGTATATTATTAACCAGAATATTGTTACGTCCTTAGTAATAGTTTAGGATAAAAAGATAAGGACATCTTGGTTATACGTATTTATTTATCGAATACGATATATTACAATATTAATTACAGTTTTCAGGTACATCTGCGTAGCTAAGGCCTAAAAATTATAAACAATAATTATAATACTATTAGGAATATAAAACTTACACATAGATTTAGTCATAAACTTTAATTCGTCCTCTTCGTCTCTAGGTAGTACTTAATAACTTCAGTTGTAATCCTAAAACCAATACAAAATATAAATCGATTTAAAATACATTAAGGAGTAAAATGTTGTTCCAACAAAATATCATTAATAATATAAATGTTTACCCTTTTTAAATATATTAGAGATATGTAATTATTAATTTAGTTTGTTTAGGATAGATTTTCCTTAAAATCTCAATGATTTGTTTATCTTTGTTATGTTGACAATTCTCTTCTTCTTAAAATACATTAAATTAATTAAAATTCCATCAAGGTACAACAACCAGGACAATTTAAATACATCTTATTTGGACACGGATTGACCACTGACCACTTTTTATGATACTTTTTTTTGTATTCTCTTATCTGACCGGTCAATGAAAATGGCTTCTTTCTGAACCACCTGGGTTTAAGTTTTCGAATTTACAGATTTAATTTGCCATAAAGTAAACCATCATCTCAATTCTTAAAAGAAACATTTCGTTTAAGTGGAATCACATATTGTGGATTTTGTTTCTTGTAAAAGAAGGGCCCCTAACATCTGTGATAAGTTCGACCTCTCCATGCTTCCCTAAAATCACATACCAATAGTGTTATTTTATTGTAGGCCTGTATTTATCATTTACTGTAATTATCCAATGAATAATTGTTTATCTAATAACTTAGTGGGTCTTTTGTTGAAATATTACCTAAAACACATATGTTAGCGACATGTATAGGAATCTCAATTTATATAGCTGCGATTCACTTGCAGTCCCTTGCTGAGGCTTTGGCGTCTTCAGGAGCCATCATCAGTTGTTATCGCATCCTGAACGATCACCAGTTTGATTGCAGATTTATAACTTTTTAGCCACAAGTAAGGACTATCTTTTTCTATTTCTCCAGATTTGGAAGTAGTGGCTCGTTTCGATGTTAAAATAAATATTAACTATAGCAGATAAACTTGAAAAATTAAATATGTAAACTCACCTGTGCACCTTCTAGTACTAAAAGGGGGACCATAAGATAAATTGTATGGCATCATTAATACCATCAACACATTAACAGACCATTTGTAGGGGATTATAAACCACAGGGTAAATTGTGCATGAGCTAAAAGAGATATTATATCAACTCACAGTTGATATACTTTTATTAATCCCTCCACTCTTCGAATCATTAAATTTTAAGAGCCAGCTAGGGAAAAAGGAATTACTGCCACCACTTACATCCTTGGATAGGCCAGTAACGTGGCAACTTAGTTTTGTATATCTCTTACATAAGTATTTATAAGTAAAATGTAGCTGGACATTTAGTTAAATGTTAATCTTCTCGTTTACCAGTGTTTATCTACCATTATTTGTTTTTATTGTAGTTTAACCATTTTGTATTAGGGTTGCAACCTTTTCATTTCTAATTTCTAAAAAAAAAAAAATGCTTAGCTTATAATTTTATAAACAAAGTCCTTCTGTCGAGCTTCCAAAAAAAGAGGTCTTCATTTTATAATTTCATAAACAAAGTCCTTCTATCTAGCTTCTAAAAAAGTTATCAAATATTCCCGGACATTTTTATAATTTTATAAACCAGCTCCAGGTCCTTCTGTCGAAAACTTCTACAAAAATCTGTTCCAAATATTCCCGGACATTTTGATAAAATTTACAATAGGCATTATAATCTAAAACGAAGAAAATGGTTCAGAGAATAGTTTTCTATTTTATAGAGGATCCTTACCAATTCTACTCAAATGTTTAAATAATAATTATAAAATAAATTCTACTAGTTAAAAAAAACAAACATGATATATGACAAGAAAAATTGACAAGTGACAATTGACATAAACGTTCCGAATCAGATTGTGATGTTCACAGTACTTCTTGTGGATACTTTTTTCAGCAAATTACTTTATTACGTTGTGTTAACATAACAGGTAGGTTAACTAGGAAAATAACAAATAGAAGTTTTGTGAGGTTTTGATTTCCCTCAACAACTTCTCATGAACGTTGTATTTACGTTGTATAGTAATATTATTACGTTCCCTTAATGTAACCTCGCCGAAAGGCTTGGCAACTTTATGTGCTAGCTGGGTGTCCTCCTATCAGAATAGCAGATAACAAATGGGCAAGATACAATCAACAGAAAGCTGATATTTTCGCTGACCACCTACAAAAGACTAATTAGATGAAAATCAAAACACTCCTAACGAGACGATCCATGATATGGAATAACTTAAAATTCGGCTAGTTACTCCCAATGAAATTACGAAAGAAATTCAGAGAAACATTAACTCACAGAAAGCCCCAGGATATGACCTTATTACTGGATAAATATTAAAGAAACTACCACGGAAGGCTATTGTTAAATTAACATACCTCATAAATGCAGCATTTCGCCTTAAATATATACCTGATGCATGGAAAATGGCTGAAGTTATTTTAATTCCAGGAAAACCTCCGAATGAAGTGTCATCATTGTTACCGATAATATCTAAGTTATTTGAAAAACTACTACTAAAACGACTAAAACCAATAATTGAAAATAAAAATCTGATCCCTTCGCACCAATTTGCTTTTAAAAACAAACACTCGACAATAGATCAAGTACACAGGATAGACGATATCATCGAAAAATCTTACGAAGAAAAATATGTCTGACATATGTTTGACAAGGTTTGGCACGCTGGACTGATACAGAAACTTGAAAAAATGCTCCCTAGGCAATATGTCGACATTCTACAATCATATCTAATAGGAAGAATGTTTAGAGTAAAGCAAGACGAGGCATACTTCGAAACGAAAGTAATTAAAGCAGGTGTCCGAAAAGGCAGTGTGCTAGGACCGGTTCTTTACTTATTATACACCAGCGATATCCCTCAACAACAATGTGTTAAAATAGCAACATTTGCGGATGATACTGCAATATTGGCAGTTGGCGGAACTAATACAGAGACCTCAGAAAAACTTCAGGAAACCTGCAACAGAATCAACCGATGAACAAAAAAGTGGAAAATAAAAATAAATGAAACTAAATCAGTGCATGTTGATTTTACTCTTCGACTTATAAACAAATCCTAAAATCAATCTAAATTTATGGCAAACAGCTATGGGGATGTGCCAGCTACAAGCGCTCAGCCTAATTTTAATAAAACACTTTTTTTTTACACACTTATGTATTCCTTTCACTCTACACCTCATGTTTACTGAGTACTACATTTCCAGTCTTCTTATCTAAAAGTAAAGGCTTAGAGGGTAATAAAATTTTTTCAACAAATTTAATTTTAATCCTTTTTCTTAAACGGTTGCTATTTACCCTGTGTATCAAACAACCTTCATACTTCTAGTCAGTAGGTAACTATTTAAGCAAGCAGTCGAATAAACAATCACAGTTCGTGATTTGATTCGCAGGTCAATAACTACATAGTTGATAGTGAAAAGAAAATGGCCCCAATTTTGTATACCATAGACGGTAGTCCAGCGGCCAGAGCGGTGTATTTGTGCTCTAAGGCCATCGGTCTGGATTTCATTAAGAAAGAAGTCAGTCTATTTAAGGGAGAACACCAATCTGCTGAATATCTTAAGGTGAGATTAATTTCTATATTTTTTTTTTTTAATAATTAAAACTACTAAATTTGTCGCATGATGGCGTGACAATGACATTGTTGTCAGTTTGTTCTATAGTTACAAAAAAAAAACGTGAGGTGAAGAGTGGAATGAGTACTGTACTGTGTAAAAAAATAAATTAAAATTTCTACCGAGCTAGCACAAACATATTCCTATCTACGTTAATAAGCTGCAATTTTAGGCTCTTTAAGCTCGCATTTAAATGGTACTTTTACTAGGTTTGTTCCAACAAGCGAAAAACCGATAATATTTCGGTACAAATCAAGCACTGTACATAAAAATTGAATACAGCGCATTGATTTGTATCGACATATTATTGTTATCGCGCTTATTGGAACAAACCTAATGTAAACCTTATATCCATGCAACCGCCGAATGTCCGCAACGGCAAGACTTTTATAGCACATCACATAGAGGTTACAAAGTGATACTCGGAAAACACACTAGCAGTTTTACAGTACTTGTAAAGCAATTACACATGTGCGATACCATAAGCTACCTATAAAACACTGAACAATTGGACAAAAATAGTTATAAAGGGCATACACCTAACGAGTATAATAAGGTACTTATAGTAATATTCAAAGGTTCACTAGAAGCTAAAACGGTAAACGATTGTACAAAAGTTGTTAGAAAGTGTATTTATATAGTATATTTCAAAGGTTCACTAGATTTTTATCACGACCGAAAAGTAGTATTTTGCAAGTCGGGATAAGCTTGGAGAGACCTGCTTAAAACTAATTTTCGATATTTACCTGCAGCTGGTAGGAAAAGTGAGACCATTTATACACAGGGCACATTCATACGTACATGATTTTTTTTAAATAACACTCAGCCTAGCATTCACCGGTCAACGAAATTTAGAATCAGTTCTATGACAGCAAGCAAGGGAACAGCCTCCGAGCAATTACTAATAGAGGGAGCGTGAAAACGAGTTTGTAGGCGATTGTTGTGTTAGCAACATCTGTAGAGGAAGTAAGGAAGCGGGCACAAGGGGGAAGGTAAACATCCTTCTTGTTCAGTGGCGTATCATTTATCTATAAAAACACACATTGTCCAAACGTTTTAATTGTAAAAAAAAAACTAAAAAATTTGCTAATTTTACTATATTTAAAAAGAATACCGTCTTATATGTCTAATGCAGGAAATGAAACAAAATTACTGTAACGGTCTAATTTTTTCAATTGAAGAATAAAACCTTAAAATCAATTTTATTATAAATACAGTAGCGACTAGTTTCGGCCTTACAGAAACATCTTCAGGCCTGTATCTTTAATTATTATAATAGGTTGGTCACTTACGAATAACATTAAATAGTATAAACCACAAAAATGGATCCATATTGTAGCGTTACAGCATTATAGAATTAAAGCTGTGAAAATAAAAGAGCAGTGCAAACGTAACTAAAAATAAGAAAACTGAGTACGGAATCTACAAGAGATGAGAATGAGCAATTACGAATGCATTTAAATTGCTCGGGATAACAAATAAAGCTGATAATGTAGTGGTATAGTCCCCGTCAAAGAAGGTCTAGATATGTTAAAGAGGACGGCGTTTTCTCTGTAAATCTGGAGAAATTAAGGATGAAGGGAAGACGAATCTTGCTGGCTCAGGTATAGATGAAAGCTCCAGTAAATATCGTCACTTTCGTCTAATTTTTTATTCTCTCTCACCGGCACCGTTTCGGCTTTATCTTCGAAATTCATTTTTAAAAGGAAATAAAAGTAATCATTCATACAAGCATATTATAATAAAACAATATGAATTCATTATATTTAATAAACGTTTGTTTCAATGAAAAAAAAAAAAAACATATATGGGAATATAAGAAATATATAAATAGATAAGATTAATATCAAAATCAATTTGAAAATACAACAGATAATGAAATGAAATAAATTAATACAAGTACAAATGGAAAGTTAATAACATACCTTCTAAAAGTAACACATTTTTAGTAGATATATGTTTACAAGAGTTTATTCCTGAACATAACTAATCTAACGTTTTTTCCTCTTTTTAATATTATGAGGGTTTTTGTAGTTGAAATGAAAATTATAATTTATTTTGGTCCTAATAAAAATTTAAACATAGGTTATCAAAGAGTAAAATACATAATAAAACTTCATAATCTTAAATCGTTATCAAAAATTATTAATGGTAAAACTTCAAACAATAATTAGATTCTTAAACAAATTTCTAGTTTTTGTTTTGCAAAAGACTTTTTTGCCTTCATCGGTTGCCTCTGCCACTTTTCTTTTAGTAGTTTCGAGGAGAATTTTCCTATGGAAACTAGTAGAACCATCAATTGATTGGTAAAATTTTGATATTTTGAGTCTGGTAAGTCTTGTTAAACTTTCTTCTTAGGAAGCTGTAACCTAATGGAGAACAAAAATTTAATGTTAGATCAAAAGCTCTTAATTGAGAATTATATTTGCAAAGGCCGTTTTAATAATATATTCAAAAGTTCTTGGAATCGTTGTTAACAGAAACCTGCAAAAAATATATCATTTTATTCCTAAAATATAAGATATCACACAATGCACATTCATATAATATCATTGTGCTAGAAAATTACTAGGTAGGTACTGATTTAAAAAAAGTATTTCGAGAAACTCAACTTTTAATGTCATCATTGCACTTAACTTTTTTATTGCTAAATTATTAATACTGTCGTTTTGTGTAGTTCGTTGTTACTTGTATAATATATATTATAAAAACCTATCGTCAAAGTTAATGTGCCAAGTTTTTTTAATAATTATGTCCTTGTTATAGTAAAAACACATTTTTAAAGTTTTCTGGATTTATGCTTTAAATTATTGTACAATTGAACTGACTAATTTTGTGTTTAAGTAAAGGTATATCTCTTTTTTGTTATAACAGTCTTTGTATATTGTTCTAACTTTTAAGATAATCAGAGAAAACAGTAAGACATCTTAATATATCCTATTTCACCAACAAAAATGTAGAATAATTAATCTCATATCAAACGAAAAAAGTCATGTTAGGATGTCCTAATAGGTTTTAACTTAAAAACTAAATAAAATGTATATTGCAACTGTGTTTAAATAAATGAATGTTTTTATACCTGACTATATAGTACCAGACAAACATTTTTTTAGATAATAATGATCTGCATAACTCAAAATAGTCAAAATCCACATTGTTTAAGTTGTTCTAGTATTGTTTTAGCATAACGATGTAAACTCCAATAATAAATATTCACATTTTTTTGGGACGTTTTTTAAGGAAATTAAAAAAAACATGAATAATGTAATGTGATATTCTTGTTTAGTATTGTACTATATAATATAGTTCATTAGGTAGTGATTTAGAAGCAAATTATGTTCTATTCATAGAATAAAAAATCACTCATAATATCTAAATATTTATACCTATTTATATTTTGGACAGGAAGACTATTTTATGTTTTTGGCTCTGAATAGTTTTCTTCAGAATTTTAAAACCTTCCTTAGCTCTTTTGGGATATTCCATGCATATCTTAGAAGTTCATTTTGTTTAAACCTAAAACAAATTAAGTACAAAAAATGAAAATTTAAACAATACACAAAATTAGTCTTTTAGATTATTTAAAAAAAGTGTCAACAAAAAAATGGCTATGCCTTTTTCCTTAAACATTCTTTTTGAAATAAACTTACTTGCTGTTTTAGTATTTTAGTAGCAGATGAATATAGTGTAGAAGTGGTGACAGGATTGATTATTATACTTCTTTCGTCGAAATTGCATTTTTCTTTAATATTTTCCTCCCCTAAGGTCTATAATAAAAATGTTCATTAGCATAACAAGTTATTCAGGTGGTCACTTGTTGAATTCCTATATTTTGGAACCATGTATTTCTTTCTCATATCAAGAAAAGGAAACCTAAAAAAATAACAATAAACTTTACAAAGATGTGATATTAAAATAATAAGTAATTAACCTTTACTATAATCATTATGAGACAGACGGATGAAGACGAACTTAGCTGGAGTTTACTTGCTCTTAATTTTAATTTTTCGATAAGCAAATAAGAAAGTTTAATTGAAAATTAAAGGTGATTGCCTAATGCACCGCCTCTGATAATTAGGTTGTGTCTGTACTTACTTATGATATTATCTTGAAGAAGCATTTTCAACAGGCCTTTTACACATAACGCATGTTTTTACCATATTATTAGAGATAATAAATCTTAAATATACATTTACAACCCTTACAACGTTATAAATAATAATATTTTCCGTAAAATACAAATAAGAAATTGACATGTGTCAGAAAGTGTCAGAACTGGCGCTCACAGAACACTTCTGGCGCTGTCAAACTTGGCAACGCTGATTAAATAAGCCAATTACAGAAGAGGTATTTTCCCCCTCGGGGGGAGTAGATGTTGCTAACAAAATTTAGCGCGGGGAAGGGGGGAAGACTCCCTCTAGTAGTAATTGCTCGGAGGGAACAGCTGTAAGCTATTTTAACTGTCACTAACTAAATTGTTCCACTAATTTAAAGACTAGTTTTAATACTTTTTTTTCGTTTTTTTTTTCCTAAAAAATAAAGGTTCCGATTTTTGTGGTTCGGGGCAGTGTCGTACACAGACCTTAAGGGCAGATTCGTACAGTGTACGAATGTACCCCCATCTCTTTGGTTTGTGAATAAGATAATATTCTTATCAGCAGATCATCGTAAGAACATATAAGAAACGGAAGACCCGATGAAGAAATGTAGACGAATAAGCAATGAAAGCAGCTATAAAAGATATAGGCACTCGATGGAAAATTATCCTTTAGAAAATCGGCTGAGAAATATCACATAAAACTCTGCAAAGTCGTGTCCTGAAAATTCGAAAAAATAATGCTCGAAGAGGTGAAAAAATACCTCGTTCACTTCATTCAAAGTTGGTAGTGTAGGTATACTTCTTGTCAAGTATTTTCGACTGAAGACGAGGCTCAGTTAATGAATACATTTCTACGTGCAGTAAAACGCACTCTGATTGACTCTCTTACAAGATCGAAAGGCTTATGAATATTATGCGAGAGAAATTAATTGGAAATATCCACTACAATGGAATGAGAATATCGGGTTTGATTAGATACATTGACGAAGATCGTTTCTCTCCAGAATTGGAAGAAGAGATAATTCCTGAAAATATTAAAGATAATCAATTCATTTTGGTAAAGTTTGAAAAGAAAAAGTCTACTGTTTATTACATTGAACAAGTGATATTTACAGTTTCCTTTCTGAGAAAAAAGCCAGGTCCTGGAAATTTGTATTTCCAAATATTTGTGACGATGCAACTGTTGATATAGTTGATATAGCTCTAATAGTTCCCACTCCTGCACCATATGGAACATCCAGAACTACAATGGTATAATTTTGCTATAGATTCCGAGAATAACGATTCTCGGATAGATTTATGTTCAAATAATGTGTGGTGATTTTAAGACTTATGTCTTACTCTAAAAGTTTACATATGCTTGTTGTCCTGTTTCATTTTTTCTCATTTCCTAGTTTAGTGAATTTTTTTTATCTCTACGATAAATATTTTATTAAGAATTTATCATTATTTGTTAAAATAAAAATAGTTTGTTCATTTTTATAATTCATTTTAACTTCTTTTAGTTATTTTTTTTAATGTCTTATTTTCTTGTACTAAACTGCCCTGAGTGTACGACTGTACTCCAAGTGATGTACGAATCTACCACTGTCACGGGGTAGATTCATACGATTTCCATTTTAGAAAGAAACCCACAAGGTACACTTATTTTTGTTCCCAACCCATTAGTGATGCACTTAAATAATAATTAAAAGTGTATAATATTTATTGATCTAAAATTCAGTCCTATAATAGCTATTTATGAAACCAGTTGTGAAATGCTTTATTTTATGTAAGGAGTGAATATTTGCGGGACGAGCAGAACGAGGTCCCCGCAACATTAACGAGTTACATAAAACGGTATTTCGTAACGTGTTACATAAAATATTTTTTCTAATTTTGACTATATTATTTATAAAATTGTGTTTTGGTAAGAAATTACTGACATCTAGGCAACCAATATTACTACTTTTTTGTATTGTTAGTTACATATGCATCATTTTATTGACAGAACATAATATTAATTATTTATTCTCAAAAACTTGTAGTGGGATATTTTGTCTTGTATTGTGTTTTTATTATTTTGTGATGATTTAGAATGGAAAATAAGGACTAAAACAACATTACTACTAGGTTGTAAGTTTAACAAAATTCTATTTTTATAAGTCAACCTGCCCTTCTTTGATATAAACTTTCAATATTAATGTATATTATTGATTTTAATACCAAAAAGGCTTATTTTTGTTTTCTTTTCGCAACTGGTGATATAATGAATTTTTCGAAACCAGTTTCATAATGTTCAATATTATGCAACTGGTTGTGTAAAGTAGATCATTTTGACACCTGCTGCGATTACAAAAAGTGTCACTTTATATGTCAAAATTAGAAAAAATAGGGTGCATAATCAGGTCTTTATCGCACGCCGAGCGTATAAAGGTTGCTACATAACCGCTTCAATAAATAAGATTAGATTAGATTGGATTCGCAACGTTAAGGCCACTCCGCTGCGCGTCGTGGCCTTAAACTCGTTGCTCATGCTTTAAAGGCTCGATTATGCATTAGTGTCATAATATACTACTAAAACGTATTTTTAGTAAATAAGAATATTACACTAGGGTAACCATAGGTACATCATTTTGCTGTATTGTACAGCATTTTCAAACTATGTCCAGCATTTGAACTTGTGCAGAAAACATACAGCAAAAAGGCATAGGTATGTTCAGCAAAATGCTGTATTTGTTAAGCAAAACTCCACTATTGTTCAGCAATGTAATACTGAAACTTAACAAATGAATATGTTATTTATCTTAAGCGAGCTGCATGAATGAGCACATCTATTTAAATGACTTCTCTGTTTTTGTATTTTTATAGTTGGGAGCTAAAAAAAAATCTTCACCTCGCGAAAGTTCAACAATAATATTGTATTCGTGTTAAGCGTCAAGCATGAAGTCAAAATAAATACGGTCACCTTATATTGGTGCGCCACAAAAATTCGCCACTCGTTTCCGAAATCAATTTTTTTTTATTTCTCAGTATAATTTTACTAAATTCGCCAAAAATTTTTGGAGCTATAAGATACATCCATTAGCGAAAAAATCAGTTAAATAAACTTTGCCAGTGGCGCACGGCATATATAAGTGACACTTTCATCATTTCTAAATTTTAGGCCACTTTCCAAAAACATATTTTAAATTTCTCGATGTATCTTACATAAATCATGCACTTTTGTTGAGAACTCATAAAGTGATTTTAATTTATTGTTAAATTTTCTAATTTTGGATTTTTTTATAAATTTTTTAAAAAAATGTAACTACAATTATCGTTACACTCCGCATTGCATCCAATTTACATTCACTCCTAGAGACGTCTCTGTAATCTGCACTTTCTTGGCCGATAAAGAAGTTCTCCGAAAATAAATACGTCACAAGCATCATCTACTCCTCATTGGTCAAGTCATCACGTTAGCATCAAGCTCGCTCGCCCGCTTCGTTCACGCCACACGCGTTTGCCGCGATAAAAAGGGACGCTGTGCTCGCCATTATGTAATTCAGTTATTTCTCAAATAACATGGCTTAAAATAACAAATTTCCTAGAGAAATGCTGTAAATAATGTAAACAGTGTTTATTCATAATTAAATCTCCCAGACCTATGGATCACACAGGTATTTCAAACTTTCTTATTTCTACAGTCTATCAATTTAGTCAAGGGCCAAATATCGGCACTATTTTTAATATGGCGTGAAAACACCGGTAGAAGCCTGCATATCGGTGTGATCGCTACAACATAAACGAATGGCTACGTTCGAAAACACAATGTGATGTTCACAGTAGTTATCGTGGATACTGTTTTACCAAATTACTTTATTACATTGCGTGAATATAATAGGTTAAATAAATAAGTAACAAATAGAAGTTTTTCAAGGTTTTGATTTCCCTCAACAACGTTGCATTTACGTTGTACAGTAATGTTATTACGTTCCCTTAATATAACATCGCCGAAAGGCTTGGCAATGTTATGTGCTAGCTGGGTATTTAATATTATGTTGAGCGCTAGAGACCACCACAGGGAATCTTAGACCGAATAAAAATATTTGGAAATTAAAATTACTAAAAATACATTCTAAAAAAGTACGTAGTTGTTTTTCATTGATATGGCAACCTAGGAATGCGACATGCGATAGCGCTAAGTGGGATAGGTTTGCCATTTTGCCAAGCTAAATTTGTCAATTTTTAGGTCAGCAACTGTTAACATGCTATTGGGCTCAAAATTGTTAATATCTCTGGTATACAACAAGTAGAGTAGTGGACCTAGTACACCACCTTGAGGTACTCCTGCCCTAATTTCACTTAGGTCGAAATCGGCTTCTTCCTATTTAATGCTAAAATACCTTCCTGATAAATAAGATTTTAATAGTTCAAAGTATTGGTGTGTCAGGAACATGTTCAGTATTTGAATCAGTCCTTCATGCCATACTTTGACGCATTGATAAGATTGGTCATTTTGACAATAGCTTTCCGTGGAAGCATTTCCAAATTTTTCCCAATTAATGACGTAAAATCCAGGGACTTCTTCGGATTTATATTTGGATTTCCATATAAAATTTTTTGGAGAGGTAGGTTCAACAACTGTGTCTTTTTGTGCTAGTTCCATCCAGTCTTGAAGATCTTTACCATTATTGGATTGGAAGGAACTCTCTAAATGTTCTGCAAATCTATTTGCTCTTTGCAAATTGCTTCTGATTGGTGGATTATGTATAGTAGGCCTTTTTAATCGTTTGTTAGCTTTCCAGATTGAATAATAGTTCATTCACATAAGTATTTACCAATCGACTTATTTTTAATGTGCCGTATTTCACGTTTTAGCTGTTGTGTTGCATTCTTTAAAGTTGTTTTATCATCTAATGCTCTAGACTGTTGCCATTTTCTTCTAATCTTCCTTTATTCTGAGATTTATGATCTCTTTTGGATAATCATTACCTTGTATTTAATCTCATGAGTGTTTTCTCATTGAATATTTTTGACAAAAAGTTCAATTTCTTGATCAAATTATTTCTCAGTTCTTAATGGAATCGAGTGATCAATTAGTTCTTCTAGGTTGATTTTGAAGCTTTTCCAGTCTGTGCCTTTGTTGACTAGTTTAGGAAAATTTTCTTTTTTGATTACAGTATCACTCAATGTGAGAAATATGGGAGAATGATCTGAGTTCATGTCCCAATATTCTTCTATATGCATATAATTTAAAGTGATATTCTTAATTATAAAAAAAATCTACAGGATTGGGCATTTCATCCTGTTCGAATCTGTAGGCTAGTATGTAGGCTTTCCATTTGACATTGTTTGATATTTGTGTTGATAGCATGATACATACACAGTTTATAGCTAAAGAATCAGTTAGCTCACTCGAACCAATTGGATGTTCCAAAATAACATCTACTCCAGGGATATAAATTTAGGATGCACAGAAGACTGCTGTTTGAATATAGGCGATTATCATATATTTTATTGGATATAGTAAGAGAGCCCACTGCAAATTTCGACCGTCATCTGAAAACGAAATGAAATTGATCCAAAGGCATGTACCTAACAACATTGTACTTTAGCAAATTGCACCTGTGCCAATGCCTATCCTAAGAAAAGTGGTTGAAAAAAATTATTTTATATTAAAAAAACACATAAGACATGACAGCGACAATTGTGGTTTCCCCGAAAATTACAATCCTAATTCATTGTGAACCTAACTTTTAAACCTGAATTATTAATAAGTTTACCTATATTTTAAACTATGTGTGAAAGAAAGAAGAATGGCATTATATAAACCATTTGAAGAGATATAGTCAATAATAATTCTAAAACTCTTGTTTCACAATTCTTTTAAACCATAATCATAGTAGGTAGTTTTTTGTCGTTTCTATGGCAACCTGTAAAAATGAATCACAAAAATTAGGCATTCCGATGACCTGTCAAACCATAGGTATTTTCCTTTGTATCGAAAGTATAGCACTGAGTTACACCACTTATGAAAATATCGTTCCATTTATAAAGATTGTATGGATGGAACGATATTTTTAGAAATGGCATAGCTCAGTGCTACACTTTCGATGCAAAGGAAAAGACCTAATAGCTGCCAGTGAGAAAGGCTAGTAAATCTAAGAGGGTTGGGGCATAGCCTTCCATCTTGTAAATAATAGTCGCCAAGCCTGCGAATTTATAGAAAATGTATAAGCGGTTTTTTTTAATATTTTTATTGTGTTTAATATAAAAAATTTAAATTTATTCCATTATTCATGATTTCACGTTTTGTAGATAGACTACATCGTATGTCGTAACCTTATAGATATACCAAACCTTAGCACCGCTTTTCATTTGTTTGGAATGCCTTAATAGGCATACAAATAAATTTAATTGATTCATATTTTTAATGATTTTTACCTACCAATCTTGGATAGATGTTTTTGTGCGATGTTAAGAGAAGGAAAATGTTCCCTTTAACGATATATATCAAGATATATTTGAATGTTATTTTCTGGAAAACTTAAGGGCAAACAAAATTAGCGCTGTCATGTCTTATGTAATTGTTTTAATATAAGATTAGGATTGGCACATGTGCCATTTGGAAAAGTACAATGTTTTTACATGCTTTTGGGGTATATTTAATTTCATTATCAGATTACTGTAACCATTTGCATTGTGCTCTTGGGCTATTATGATTTGATTCTGTATGCGCCAGGGATACAAATCCGAGTTGCGCAATCTATAAACTGGAACATCAAAAGTGCCAAGGCAAAATAAACGAACTGATTCTTTAGCTATAAACTGTGACTAATAGTTCTTTCTCTTTAGTTGTTATCAGTCTAGACCCCCCAGTGAGTATGTTTTGAACTAAAGTCTCCTCCTACTATGAATCTGTATCCTTGGATATCTAGAAAGTCAACGTATTGATGTTTCTTTATAGCATGTCTTGGTGGGCTAAATAAAGTTGTGATCACAATTTCATTAACTTTTGTTTTAATATTAACAGCTGCAGTATTTCTACTATTTGGTAACCCATTTCTTGATAGTGTTCAATTGTTTTCTTAATTATAACTGCACTTTCGCCTTTCACCGCATTATCTGGATGGATTGTATGGTACTTACACTTTATATCCTTTAAATTTGACGAACGATTCTTTTTGTGAAATGTGTCTCAGTAAACATTCAAAAATTCTAAGATCCTTGGAAATTTTTAGCATTAGGGATCGCTCCTTGAGCACGATGTTCTAAATTTGAAATACGCTCATCCCATCTTGTCCAGTCTATCTAAAATTCGTAGCATTACATCAATATTTTGTGTTTTGTTAAACTGGCTATTAAATATCTTGTTTTTTCCTCATGTTTCCTTTAGCTACTTGGCAATATGTTTTGTTCTCATCTCTTTGAGTTTTTATTTGTGTGCCTTTTCTATTAATATTTGATGTTTCATTTTTATTATTAACATATTGCATGTTATCCCGATGGGGTTGCTGAGGCAAATTTGGTTCCTTCATTTGCTTGTTTTTTATTCTTTGCTTATAATGCATCCGCGGTAATTAGCATGGTGACCCTCTCAACAATGAACACACTTTGGAGGAGCATTTTTTCGTTTATCCTACTCCACTGTTAAATGTTTCCCTGTACATCTAACGCACCTTGGTTCCTTTGAACCATGTTTTTGTATATGTATGCCTGACAAGACTTAAATTGAGGAACTGGTTTAGTTTTTCTATATGAAATGTTATTTTCAGTAGTAATACCAGCATAAATATAATTATGCATTACTAACAATTACATCATTAAAAAACTTAGAAGGTTAAATAAATATAAAATTAAAAGTTAATTATAAATATAAATAAAATAGCAATAATTAAAGTTATACGTGTACACATGCATCGTTCTTTCTGTTCACAACAATTTAAAAGTCATTGTAAAAGTCAATTTATGCTTTTGTCACCAAAAGATTCCCATGCAACCTTTTGAATGATGTAATTACTTCCGTCGATTTTATATTAATTGACAATTTATTATACATTTTAATTCCATCGTAAATGAAGGAGCCTTTTACCAGTTCAGATATGTACATGGGTAACTGTAAGTTGTTAACTTGTTAAACGAGCGTTAGTATTAGAACAGCTTGATTTATTTCTAAGTATAATACAAGAAGTTTGAAGAATAAAGCATTCGCTTCTTCGTCGCTTATGCTCCTAATAGTTCAGGGCATTTAGCACTAAATCACCCGAATAGCGGAAATTTTGACATACCACAGATATCGAGATGCGGTTTTCTGCATTGTGTTGGGGAAGGTCCCAGAAAAGACTGGTGAAAATGTGGGTATGCAGTTTTTTGAAAAACGCCTTCTGGGCCGGAAAATGCATTTTCCAATTGCATCATTATTTGTGCCGTTATGGGAGCGATTGTAAACGCGGAAAAATCGCTCGGAAATTGTTACTCGGAGATCCGCCCCCGTGCATTCGCGGGTAATTCTACAGAATCGAGTTCGGCGGCAGCCCCGAAAACCCCCGAGTAACAATTTCCGAGCGATTTTTCCGCGTTTACAATCGCTCCCATAACGGCACAAATAATGGATGCAATTGGAAAATGCATTTTCCGGCCCAGAAGGCGTTTTTCAAAAAACTGCATACCCACATTTTCACCAGTCTTTTCTGGGACCTTCCCCAACACAATGCAGAAAAACCGCATCTCGATATCTGTGTATGTCAAAATTTCCGCTGTTTTTGCTAAATGCCCTAGACTATAAATGCGCTTATTTGCAAATAGTCTTCCCGCACTTGGCTCGTAAATAGCTACGACCGATGATACCGTCGCAATATACCTACCTGTTCCGCCAAGAAGTTTTTCCGAATTAAATAATAATATATATGGTGTACCAAAGGAGCAGCTGATGATTTTGTGATTAAACTTACAAATTTTGTAAATTGAATAAACAAAAAAGGTATTGAAAAGGCAGGTTTAAATTTATAGATACGTTCTTAACATAATTAAAAATCATAAAAATAACAGAAAAAACAAATATTCAAAAAATACATGAAAGTGCGACGTTTCTAACTTTAAGCGAAATCCGTGCGTGCACAAAATCGCCGCAACCTTATGCAAACGCGTAATTTCCAACGGTATTTAGTCTGACTGTAAAAGTGATAAATGTATAAACATAGTATAAACACAACATCGATATTAGTTAAATGTTATGTGATAGTTAGTCATTTTCGACTTCATCTACCACCCTTAACGCAAAGGATGATGATCGGCAGCCAGGTGTAGATTATATTTAATTATTATCTATGGATAGGGTAGAACATTTTTCAAAAAAGCGATGGACACATCTTTTATAATGTAAAACACAAACGATATTGACGCGGCTGCCGACGGATTACTATTGTACAGTATGTTACCCGATGTTTTCATGAAAATTTAGCCATACGGTAATCTGTGGCCATACGTATGTCTTTTTTTCCAACGGTTTGTTGAAATCGTTGTTTCACCAATGCGATCTTGAACGCCTTGTGTTGGATGTTGGATTCGGTTTATTTATGATTGACTGTTGAAATAAATAACAGTTGACTTTTTGGATTAAAATTTGTGTTGTGACGGCCCACCCCCGGCACCCCCTATTTGTTCGTTATTTTACTCTCAAATGATATTATTTACCTCACAAGTTTATTTTATTTTAAATTCTATACTTACTGTATTTGGCTTTTTTCATCTAGTAGTAAAAGTGATCGTCTAGTTAATTAATTGATAATTTATATACCCACGTTATGATAATATTAATTAAGTAAACCAGGATTCAATGCAAAGTTTGGTGCAAATTGATAAATAAAACCAGACAAATTTATATTTAAACTCTTTTTATTTAATACGGTACTGCATTGGTACAGATATACTGTAGAATTATGTAGGTGGTGCAGGACGTGACGAAGGGTGTCGACAAGAATATTATGAAGGAAATATTTAGGGACGGCAAGCGTCGGAAATAAGGCGTGGGACATTGACAGCGTTCGGGAATAGGAGATATTGTAGGATAGACGTTGTTTGGGAAGAACGTTTTTAGAAAAGGTACTGATTACTGAACTTGAAATACAACGGTACAAATAATAAATGAATGCTTGCACATCAAATAATTAAAAATTAATGAATCCGAGCTCATTTGGGTCTAGCTTCTTATACTAAATTTCAATGGCTTTTGTGACGTCTCTATGTCTTTAGTTCTCATCGAATATGGGCACAAGGGGTGGGTTATTTATTACTTGTCTTGAAAGCTTTGTGTATCGAAATATTATCGAAATCGGTCTTAACATCGAAACTAGAAAGATAAACGAGTTAAGTATTTTAATGATAATTACTTCGTGAACAGAAATATGTTTTATGGTGTTTTATTTACTCTAGGTTATCAGCCACGTGCACGAAATTTGGATCTTTTACGGACGTAGTTATTTATTAGGTGTCGTAAATAAGATTAAATTATCTATGAGATTTTTCGTTAAATGAAGAATTTTGAATTTAATAAGAATGCAATATTGTATTTAAATGGAATTAATAAATTATTAAAGTATCTGGGTGCGGTAGAGGTTACAGTGTTTATAATATTATTTGAATGTACCTACCCAGCTAGCACATAACGTTGCCAAGCCTTTCGGCGATGTTGTTTTAAGGGAACGTAATAACATTACTATACAACGTAAATGCAACGTTCAAGAGAAGTTGTTGAGGGAAATCAAAACCTCGCAGAACTTCTATTTGTTACTTACCTACGTATTTAATCTACCTGTTATGATAACACAACGTAATAAAGTAATTTGCTAAAAATGTATCTACGAGACGTACTGTGAACATCATATTGTTTTCGAACGTAGCTATTCGTTTGTCATAAGTCATAATAAAACCAACAAAACATAAAATGTCACTTGTCACTTTTTTTTGTGGTATTTATTTGAGATTTTAAAGAATTTGTAAACTATACGTTTGAATAAGTACGAAAACAGACAAACACACAGACATTAATACAAGCCACGACAAATAACATGAAAGACATAAAACAACAAATTAAAGACGATGTTACGAGAACGACACCCGAGGGTAGGGGAAAAATAGCCTTCTCAATGACGGTTTTAATGGCGGTAGATGACATCTCAAACATGTATACAGACATTTTGACACTACTCCTAGTGCAGGAAAACGAAATCAACAAACTACAAAGAGAAAACTACGAACTAAAATAAGACAGACTACATACACAAAAAACAAAAACGACTGACATAGACACAAACATAGACAACAAATTAAAAAATTTACATACAGAGATCATAAAGGCACTCAAAAGCAACCCACTAGCAGGTACCATAACATCGACAACGACAACAACAAATGCTACTCCCCTGACACCAACAACAAATATAATGTCAAACGATTTCCCGGCCCTAGGGCAAAGAACTTATGCCCAACTGGCAAAGAAACCCGCAAATACAAACCCCGAGACTACTAAAGACAAAAAGACATGGACGACACCAGAACCTTACAAAAAATTCTACACAGTAATAAAACTGAAAGAGGGGCAACAGGGAGACACACTTACAGAGTTAAAGAAACTCATTAAAGCCAAAGATATCGAAGGAGCACAAATAAGACACACACGGACAGCCATAGTACTAACATCACAAACAAAGGACAAACAAGACGACATAATAAGACGCACACGGACATCCGCAAAACTAGACATTAAAGACGGGACAAGACACAACGAACCTACAATTATACTGACCGGAATTAGAAAAGGACTGACACACGACGAACTAACGGACGGCCTAAAATTAGAAAACGATGACTTAAATGACAATTTTGGAGACAGGTTAAAATTACTGACAGTTGTATCGACAAGACCCTGCAGAAACCCATATAAGGAAAACGCCTACGTAAAGGGACCGACGGACATCATAAAATACCTATTAAAGACGGAAAAAATATACTTGGACTTCCAGACAATTTATATTAATGAGGCCACACAGCTCGCCCTATGCTTTAGGTGCTGTCGATACGGACACGTATCGAAGCACTGTAGAGAATAGACAGCGACATGCTACAAATGCGGAGACGGACACGACGGCAATACTTGCAACAAAGACACGGACAAATACAATTGCGAACGACTAAGACTTATACCAAGAAGACATCAGGCCAGAGACATAAACTGCCCAATTTACGAAAGAAAACTAGACGAAGCACGGGCACACACATCTTACAACTAATACACACAAACAAAAACCCACAAACAGACTAAACAACAACACACACAAAGACAGACAGACAGACAGACAGACAGACAGACAGACAGACAGACAGACAGACAGACAGACAGACAGACAGACAGACAGACAGACAGACAGACAGACAGACAGACAGACAGACAGACAGACAGACAGACAGACAGACAGACAGACAGACAGACAGACAGACAGACAGACAGACAGACAGACAGACAGACAGACAGACAGACAGACAGACAGACAGACAGACAGACAGACAGACAGACAGACAGACAGACAGACAGACAGACAGACAGACAGACAGACAGACAGACAGACAGACAGACAGACAGACAGACAGACAGACAGACAGACAGACAGACAGACAGACAGACAGACAGACAGACAGACAGACAGACAGACAGACAGACAGACAGACAGACAGACAGACAGACAGACAGACAGACAGACAGACAGACAGACAGACAGACAGACAGACAGACAGACAGACAGACAGACAGACAGACAGACAGACAGACAGACAGACAGACAGACAGACAGACAGACAGACAGACAGACAGACAGACAGACAGACAGACAGACAGACAGACAGACAGACAGACAGACAGACAGACAGACAGACAGACAGACAGACAGACAGACAGACAGACAGACAGACAGACAGACAGACAGACAGACAGACAGAC
Organism: Psylliodes chrysocephalus; assembly: GCA_927349885.1. Classification (NCBI taxonomy): domain Eukaryota; kingdom Metazoa; phylum Arthropoda; class Insecta; order Coleoptera; family Chrysomelidae; genus Psylliodes; species Psylliodes chrysocephalus. The sequence continues at coordinate 19,328,543 of OV651824.1, read as the reverse complement.
AGACAGACAGACAGACAGACAGACAGACAGACAGACAGACAGACAGACAGACAGACAGACAGACAGACAGACAGACAGACAGACAGACAGACAGACAGACAGACAGACAGACAGACAGACAGACAGACAGACAGACAGACAGACAGACAGACAGACAGACAGACAGACAGACAGACAGACAGACAGACAGACAGACAGACAGACAGACAGACAGACAGACAGACAGACAGACAGACAGACAGACAGACAGACAGACAGACAGACAGACAGACAGACAGACAGACAGACAGACAGACAGACAGACAGACAGACAGACAGACAGACAGACAGACAGACAGACAGACAGACAGACAGACAGACAGACAGACAGACAGACAGACAGACAGACAGACAGACAGACAGACAGACAGACAGACAGACAGACAGACAGACAGACAGACAGACAGACAGACAGACAGACAGACAGACAGACAGACAGACAGACAGACAGACAGACAGACAGACAGACAGACAGACAGACAGACAGACAGACAGACAGACAGACAGACAGACAGACAGACAGACAGACAGACAGACAGACAGACAGACAGACAGACAGACAGACAGACAGACAGACAGACAGACAGACAGACAGACAGACAGACAGACAGACAGACAGACAGACAGACAGACAGACAGACAGACAGACAGACAGACAGACAGACAGACAGACAGACAGACAGACAGACAGACAGACAGACAGACAGACAGACAGACAGACAGACAGACAGACAGACAGACAGACAGACAGACAGACAGACAGACAGACAGACAGACAGACAGACAGACAGACAGACAGACAGACAGACAGACAGACAGACAGACAGACAGACAGACAGACAGACAGACAGACAGACAGACAGACAGACAGACAGACAGACAGACAGACAGACAGACAGACAGACAGACAGACAGACAGACAGACAGACAGACAGACAGACAGACAGACAGACAGACAGACAGACAGACAGACAGACAGACAGACAGACAGACAGACAGACAGACAGACAGACAGACAGACAGACAGACAGACAGACAGACAGACAGACAGACAGACAGACAGACAGACAGACAGACAGACAGACAGACAGACAGACAGACAGACAGACAGACAGACAGACAGACAGACAGACAGACAGACAGACAGACAGACAGACAGACAGACAGACAGACAGACAGACAGACAGACAGACAGACAGACAGACAGACAGACAGACAGACAGACAGACAGACAGACAGACAGACAGACAGACAGACAGACAGACAGACAGACAGACAGACAGACAGACAGACAGACAGACAGACAGACAGACAGACAGACAGACAGACAGACAGACAGACAGACAGACAGACAGACAGACAGACAGACAGACAGACAGACAGACAGACAGACAGACAGACAGACAGACAGACAGACAGACAGACAGACAGACAGACAGACAGACAGACAGACAGACAGACAGACAGACAGACAGACAGACAGACAGACAGACAGACAGACAGACAGACAGACAGACAGACAGACAGACAGACAGACAGACAGACAGACAGACAGACAGACAGACAGACAGACAGACAGACAGACAGACAGACAGACAGACAGACAGACAGACAGACAGACAGACAGACAGACAGACAGACAGACAGACAGACAGACAGACAGACAGACAGACAGACAGACAGACAGACAGACAGACAGACAGACAGACAGACAGACAGACAGACAGACAGACAGACAGACAGACAGACAGACAGACAGACAGACAGACAGACAGACAGACAGACAGACAGACAGACAGACAGACAGACAGACAGACAGACAGACAGACAGACAGACAGACAGACAGACAGACAGACAGACAGACAGACAGACAGACAGACAGACAGACAGACAGACAGACAGACAGACAGACAGACAGACAGACAGACAGACAGACAGACAGACAGACAGACAGACAGACAGACAGACAGACAGACAGACAGACAGACAGACAGACAGACAGACAGACAGACAGACAGACAGACAGACAGACAGACAGACAGACAGACAGACAGACAGACAGACAGACAGACAGACAGACAGACAGACAGACAGACAGACAGACAGACAGACAGACAGACAGACAGACAGACAGACAGACAGACAGACAGACAGACAGACAGACAGACAGACAGACAGACAGACAGACAGACAGACAGACAGACAGACAGACAGACAGACAGACAGACAGACAGACAGACAGACAGACAGACAGACAGACAGACAGACAGACAGACAGACAGACAGACAGACAGACAGACAGACAGACAGACAGACAGACAGACAGACAGACAGACAGACAGACAGACAGACAGACAGACAGACAGACAGACAGACAGACAGACAGACAGACAGACAGACAGACAGACAGACAGACAGACAGACAGACAGACAGACAGACAGACAGACAGACAGACAGACAGACAGACAGACAGACAGACAGACAGACAGACAGACAGACAGACAGACAGACAGACAGACAGACAGACAGACAGACAGACAGACAGACAGACAGACAGACAGACAGACAGACAGACAGACAGACAGACAGACAGACAGACAGACAGACAGACAGACAGACAGACAGACAGACAGACAGACAGACAGACAGACAGACAGACAGACAGACAGACAGACAGACAGACAGACAGACAGACAGACAGACAGACAGACAGACAGACAGACAGACAGACAGACAGACAGACAGACAGACAGACAGACAGACAGACAGACAGACAGACAGACAGACAGACAGACAGACAGACAGACAGACAGACAGACAGACAGACAGACAGACAGACAGACAGACAGACAGACAGACAGACAGACAGACAGACAGACAGACAGACAGACAGACAGACAGACAGACAGACAGACAGACAGACAGACAGACAGACAGACAGACAGACAGACAGACAGACAGACAGACAGACAGACAGACAGACAGACAGACAGACAGACAGACAGACAGACAGACAGACAGACAGACAGACAGACAGACAGACAGACAGACAGACAGACAGACAGACAGACAGACAGACAGACAGACAGACAGACAGACAGACAGACAGACAGACAGACAGACAGACAGACAGACAGACAGACAGACAGACAGACAGACAGACAGACAGACAGACAGACAGACAGACAGACAGACAGACAGACAGACAGACAGACAGACAGACAGACAGACAGACAGACAGACAGACAGACAGACAGACAGACAGACAGACAGACAGACAGACAGACAGACAGACAGACAGACAGACAGACAGACAGACAGACAGACAGACAGACAGACAGACAGACAGACAGACAGACAGACAGACAGACAGACAGACAGACAGACAGACAGACAGACAGACAGACAGACAGACAGACAGACAGACAGACAGACAGACAGACAGACAGACAGACAGACAGACAGACAGACAGACAGACAGACAGACAGACAGACAGACAGACAGACAGACAGACAGACAGACAGACAGACAGACAGACAGACAGACAGACAGACAGACAGACAGACAGACAGACAGACAGACAGACAGACAGACAGACAGACAGACAGACAGACAGACAGACAGACAGACAGACAGACAGACAGACAGACAGACAGACAGACAGACAGACAGACAGACAGACAGACAGACAGACAGACAGACAGACAGACAGACAGACAGACAGACAGACAGACAGACAGACAGACAGACAGACAGACAGACAGACAGACAGACAGACAGACAGACAGACAGACAGACAGACAGACAGACAGACAGACAGACAGACAGACAGACAGACAGACAGACAGACAGACAGACAGACAGACAGACAGACAGACAGACAGACAGACAGACAGACAGACAGACAGACAGACAGACAGACAGACAGACAGACAGACAGACAGACAGACAGACAGACAGACAGACAGACAGACAGACAGACAGACAGACAGACAGACAGACAGACAGACAGACAGACAGACAGACAGACAGACAGACAGACAGACAGACAGACAGACAGACAGACAGACAGACAGACAGACAGACAGACAGACAGACAGACAGACAGACAGACAGACAGACAGACAGACAGACAGACAGACAGACAGACAGACAGACAGACAGACAGACAGACAGACAGACAGACAGACAGACAGACAGACAGACAGACAGACAGACAGACAGACAGACAGACAGACAGACAGACAGACAGACAGACAGACAGACAGACAGACAGACAGACAGACAGACAGACAGACAGACAGACAGACAGACAGACAGACAGACAGACAGACAGACAGACAGACAGACAGACAGACAGACAGACAGACAGACAGACAGACAGACAGACAGACAGACAGACAGACAGACAGACAGACAGACAGACAGACAGACAGACAGACAGACAGACAGACAGACAGACAGACAGACAGACAGACAGACAGACAGACAGACAGACAGACAGACAGACAGACAGACAGACAGACAGACAGACAGACAGACAGACAGACAGACAGACAGACAGACAGACAGACAGACAGACAGACAGACAGACAGACAGACAGACAGACAGACAGACAGACAGACAGACAGACAGACAGACAGACAGACAGACAGACAGACAGACAGACAGACAGACAGACAGACAGACAGACAGACAAGACAAATACAAAAAGGGCTCTAGATGAAATTCATCCAATTTAATATGGGTCGCGGCATCCAAGCGGCCGAACAACTAATACGAAAAATGACAGAAGACGACATAGACATTGCTCTAATACAAGAACCCGCACATACACTTAACGGACAACTCGACTACGACATAATAAACAAAGACAGCAAAGCTCCGATCTTACTACACAAAAAATGGACAGATAAAACCGTCACACACACACAGACATGACAGACACAAACACAACAACAATTACAATTAACACAAACAGGACAAAAACAAGAATTATTAACATATACGACGAACCAGGTGGTGACACAAACGACAGACTAAACAAACACAAAACTAATATAGAGAACACCAGAACAAACATCATTATAGGGGGGGGGGGGGGACATGAACGCCAAAAACTCCAGCTGGGGAGGCACAACGACTGACTTAAGGGGGGAAGACAATATGACTTGGGCAATACAACATGACATGACGATCAACAATACACACGACAGCCCACCGACCTTCAATTCAAACCGGGGAAAAAACTGGGTAGACCTCACAATCACAAGACAAATAGACATACAAGACTGGGACGTATCTAACGAAGACACACTCAGCGACCACCAATACATCACATTCAACACAGACAAAATTAACAACCACAACACAAAAACAAGGAAAACAAGAATCAACAAAGACAAACTAGATCACAATAAACTCCAAAGAGCCATAGATAACACAGATTGGACAAACGCAGAGGACAATACACACGACTTTGCAAAACTTACCCAAACGAACATACAAAAACACCTTGTAAATAACACTAAAAACAACAAAAACACAACAAAAGGCAAAGTCACGCAAAGATGGTGGACAACAGACTTAGATAAAACAAGACAAGATACAAACAAAGCACGAAAACGATACCAAACAGAACAAAACGCCCAACTAAGACAGATTAAACACGACGCGTACATCAGACAAAGACGGAGCTACAAGACAAAAATCAAAGACTATAAACGACAATCACTGCGACAAATACTTACAAATAACGACCCCAACGATCCATGGGGAGTAGCCTACAAAATCATTAAGAATAACAAAAACAATACAAACATCCTTGCTACGATTAAGAGATAAGACGGTACATGGACAAAAGACAGAACAGACACAATAAAATATCTACATAACAAATACTTCCCCACAGACGACATAGACGAAGACACACAACTTCGTAAACCATGAGCCAGAGCCAGAAATCACAAAAACAGAAATCACAAACACATTAAAAGACATGAAAGCAAACAAAGCTACAGCAATAGACGGAATAAACAAAGAGGCACTAGAACAAATCAACGACATGAACCCAGACATACTATACAAACTATACAATAACTGCTGGACAAACGCGACCTTCCCTAAGACATGGAAGGAAGCCGACATGGTGTGGCTGAAAAAGAAAGACGGGGGACGAAGACCAATCTGCCTTCTACCAACAATGGGAAAAGTACTCGACAAAATACTGGCAAGACGACTTACATACTACCTTGAAACGACAAACGGACTAAACGACAGACAATACGGCTTCAGGGAAGGCAGAACCACAGTAGACGCCATTACAAACGTAACAAATAAAATCAAAAACAACATTAAAGACAAAAGACTCACACTGGCAATCACACTCGACCTAAAGAACGCTTTTAACACAGCCTGGACGCCAAAAATCGCAGAAATGCTACAGAGACGAAACATTCCATACAGACTGGCAACAACATGTATAAACTTTCTGACAGACAGACAAATACGTACAAAGGACATAACGGACGAAACAAACAGAGGTTGCCCTCAAGGCTCCAGTCTAGGTTCCATATTATGGCTCCTTATTATGGAAGACTGGTTCGACACGACAGAGACAATAACGACAGACATTGACCTATACCAAGCCTACGCAGACGATCAGATTATTATTCTAAGGGGGAACATCACTAAGACAATTGGAATTAAAATGGCAAACGACATGGGAAAAATGCGTAGGCTGGGCCACACAAAATAAATTAATTTACAACACGTCAAAGACAGAAATCATGTTCATACCATACAATAACAATACAAGACTACCAAGACTCAAAAACGGGACACAAAATTTAGAATTGAAAGAACACGTAACCTATTTGGGACTCACAATCGACACAAAACTGACATACATAGAACACATAAAACGGACAAGACAAAAAACGACAGAAATCGCGAACAAACTTTACGCTATAATCGGAGGTGTGGGGACAAAGACACAGAGACACCAGAATAACCAGACACTTACACGCGACAGAAAGACAATTCCTGCTACGTATCACAAAAGCCTACAGGACGACACCCAACATAACATTACCAATACTAGCAGGAGTCACACCACTGGCAGCAGATGCAGGAGCCAGCCACTTTACGTACACGACACTACACGACGCAATAGACAACAATAGAATCAAAACCATAGACAAGGCCCATCGGCATACAGACATTTACAAATAGGACACAACGGCCACACCATAGACACACTGATACACACAGACGCCAGCATTAGAGGAAACTCGAAAACAATCGCGACAACAATTCAAAAGGACCACACACACACACACACGCACACGCACACGCACACGCACACGCACACGCACACGCACACGCACACGCACACGCACACGCACACGCACACGCACACGCACACGCACACGCACACGCACACGCACACGCACACGCACACGCACACGCACACGCACACGCACACGCACACGCACACGCACACGCACACGCACACGCACACGCACACGCACACACACACACACACACACACACACACACACACACACACACACACACACACACACACACACAGACATCAGGACAAAAGTAGATACAGACAAAGACATAAACACACTCGAAATGCTGGCAGTTGCACAAACGGTAAAATACATTGCAAACAACATAGACACCTGCAGAACATAAAACATACAAATTTGTACAGACTCGACAAATACTATAGACGCTCTAAAGAAAACAAACACAAGACACAGACTAATTACTCAAATACAAAAATATACATATATAGCGGCACAACAAAACACAAGTATCAGCTACATACATACCAACCGTAATACCCTAGGCTTAAAAAGCACATAGACTAGCGAATGAAGCTCATATACATCCGACAGAGCCAATACACTACAGCGACAAAACAACGATACGAAAAACAAGACACGACAAGACAATGGCTATATGGCAGGACACATGGGACAACGGACAAACAGGACGCACCACTTACGACAATATAAAAACAGACAGACATAAACAACTGAAACTAACAAGAAAAACCATACAAATACTGACAGGACACGGAAACATGAATGCATACCTTCAAAGATTCAACCTACAAGACACAGACGGTACCTGCCACATAGACGACGTGACAGAAGACGCGAAACATATAACTTACGACTGCACTAGTGACAAAAGACAAGCGGCCAGATCATTACTCAGACACAGACTAACTGACAGAGGACTAGACTACTTACCAACGGACATAGACCTCACGGACAATGATCTGGCCCACTGGTTAAACGAATGGGCAGGGGAAATAATAGAAGACGACGACACTGGGGACTAACACCACAAGGTAAAAACAAAGTTTCTTCAGGTTCTCCGCCCACAAGGAAACCTGCGAGTTTCTCTACCATACCATAAACATTGTAAATAACCAATACTGTTAAACTAATCGAATTGTTTTTTAATTTTATAACATTTTCAAGCATTGTCAACAATTTTATTTTATTTTTAACCAGCTGTTCTACCACCTAAGTATAAGGAAAATGTAAGGATGTAAAAATGTAAATTGTAATAAATAAATAAAGAGCACCAGGATTCGGCCCCCGCTAATTTTTAGGAGTGTGGAAGTTGGGATGGGTTCAATTGGCCGCGGTTTTTCTAGATAGCGGGTAACAAAAACCTGATGCCTTACGGTACGAGGGTCAACTCCATTAGAGTCAACAGCTTCTCTCTGTCACACTATAATACGTAGTAGTTTTTTATCCCGCTAGAGTGCGATAAAATTTAAGAAACGCAATATACAGAAATATTTCTGAATTCTCCATTAAATTACCTTTTCAATGATGTGCCATACATGGTACATTACCTATTTAAAATTAAGGTGGAGAAGTGCAAGGGAGGGGGTTGTCTGTATTGTAAAAATGTTTTTAATTTGGAATAAAAATCGACCTGTTTTAGCATTTTCTTAAAATTCAATGATTAATGCTGAAAAACAGGATAAAACTGTTTTGAGTGACCCACTCTGTATATCAAAAATGGCTAGATTTATCGAATTAGTTAATAGAACAAAATCTAGTTAAAAATGCATTTTTTACAAGATGCGTTATATAAGAAAGATCCTCCAATCGAAAAATATTGAGCGCAGCGCCATCTACATATTGACCTATTTAAAACTAATTTATATCTAAAATTGAAGTTCTCTTAGCGCTCTATGAACTGGCTTTAACAGAATTAAAATATCTCTACTAATTAGCAAAATATCCGGTCTAGGAGTTTTTATTGGCACACCCTGTATACTTAGAAGCAAGTATCCTATCGCTATGTTGTGAGTGTGGTCAGGGTCACCTAGGATAATATAAGGTTTGTTCAAATATGCGTGAAAAACGTAATATTAGGTCTTTTCCTTTACATCGAAAGTGTAGCACTGAGCTACACCACTTTTGAAAATATTGTTTCATTTATACAAATTGTGATATACCTATTTTATTAATACCTACCTCTACTTATATGGTAATTGTTGTCAAAAGTTTTTTAATAATAAATTTATACAATTTTTTTATTTTGTTTTATTCAGATTTTACTATATCCTCAATATACTATTTTACATATAGTGTATCTAAGGATAAAACATAACTATATTTCTAAAAATATTTATTTAAAATTTTTCAAAAAAGTATTTTTTTATAATTTCTCAACGTTAATCGAATTTATTTAACAATCAAAAGAAATTATGAAGAAGTACTTTTTTAAAATTTAAAATAAATACTTTTATAAGTATTGTTAAGTCCATCCGTGGACACACTGTATAATGCTGTAGAATGATTTCACATTATATAATATCGATAAAACTTTTAAGAGCAACTTTCGGGGAAAGTACCGTAAAAGTGCTAGTGTGATGTTTTCCGAATTTCACTTTGTAACATCTATGCGATGTGCTATAAAAGTCTTCCCGTTGCGGACATTCGGAGTTGCATATGGATATTAGATAGGGTTATATTAAAAGTACATTGCATGCGAGCTTAAAGAGCCTAAAATTGCAGCTTATTAACGTAGATGGGATGTTTTTGTGCTAGCTCGGTATTTACCTTAATTTGAAAAAATGTATTTTTAAAAGCCCATTTTTTTCGGGTTTTCCCACAATAGAACAATTAAATAATTAATTAACTCCTTAAATCTGCTTAATTCTTGCAATTCAGCTGTCAGTTGTCACATCTAATCGGAAAAACCATACATTGAAATGATGGATTAGTGTTGCATCGATTGCAGCAACGTTGGATAAAAAGACAGTGCTGTTAGTTCATCATTGATAGATTGATGAAAAAAAGACAGGTAGATACCGCACCGATGCTAATGTTGCTGCAACAGTTAGATAAAAAGACACACGTCATACTAGTGATCGACCCAATATTTTGCAGTGGGCTCCTATACTATTAGCGATTTGAGTAGGATATTTGAATCTTTGACATGTATTAGATTAAAATAGTAAAAATGATGTAAAAGATAAAAGAAAATAATAGTTTTAACATATTAAATAAATGTGGATCTTGTTCGAATAACATACAGTACTAAATTTGATATTAGAATGAAGAGGTAAAGGGCCTAAATATTATTTTTATATGAGCTGGCTTAAGGAGTAATGATCCCAAATATTTTTACAAATGCGAGCCACATATTTTTCCATGGAAAGGCGTACAGTGTATAGGGACCAAATATTTTGACCTAGATAAACTTACGGGTTAAAGGGATTAAATATTTTTATGTGGGTGCTTAAGGATCCAAATTTTTATACACGGGCATACTTATGGGGTAAATGTCTCGAATATTTTTAATAATTTTAAGATTTTAGTTTCCTACGGAATCTATGCTTCCGAAATAATTAAAAAAAAAATAAATAAGAGTAACTTAACTTACTTTTAATCCCTGCTCTCAATCGGTTGTTGTCTATCAAACAACCTTGGTAGGTACTTCTAGCCAACAAATATTTAATCATGTACTCGAATAAACATTCACACAGTCCGTAGTATAATTCGTAAGTTAGTACACAGTAGACAGTGCAAAGAAAATGGCCCCAAATCTGTATTACATGAGTGCTAGCCCAGCGGCCAGATCGGTGGATATGTGCACTAAGGCCATCGGCCTAGATCTGAATATTATAGAAGTCGATCTACGTAAGGGGGCACACCTTTCTGCTGAATACCTAAAGGTGAGATTAGTACCTAATGTTTATTATAACCGAGTTATTATATTATTAACTGAAAAAGGGTATCCAACTGCTCTAATGTGGTCATTTATTTAACATAAAACATTTTTTTATCCATACAAAATTACTTGATAACCGATTTCGGTCTTAGGTTATCATCAGGTCTACAAGTAATCATAAAAACAAATGTATACAGACGCATATATAACAGGGATAGAAGTTGGAAAGTCTTTTCGCGGTATGCCATTTCATAGAAATTGATAGTTTTGCGGCGGAGCTAACCGAAGTGGACGCGATACAATGGCGCACAAAATTATTTTATTGATGTTAATAACTATTTCGGGTAAATAGTTTAACAAATTCTGAATAGCTGTTGAAATTTTGTAGCATTATGATTTGAGATATTATAATACTTGTTTAATAATTATTTTTAGTATATAAATACATGCGATTGTCCGGTTCCACCGGTAGCAAATTAAAATTACTTATTCTATGAATGCGACACTGGCATATATACATTACCGCAAATTTCTGGAAGTCGTCCGACATGGTTTGACGTTTACCCTCTCTCTAACTACGAAAAGCCTTTCCAACGTCTGCTCCTGCTATACAAACTATACACTGCTCCAAGTTGGCGGAAGATATTGGTTGAATCCACGTGTGAAGTAAAAGAGGGGGAGTAGAGGGGCATTGTCACTTTTCATACACCAAATTAAAATTTATTATGTACTTATTTTTTAATTAAAGCGGTCCTTTTTGATTTTTTTACAATAAATTTAACAATAAATCGATGAAAACGTTCTGAATTTTTATGCATGTGTGGATGTGTGGAAGTACACACAAAATAAACAATTGTTAGCTTCTCTACTTAAGCTTAACAGGTGACATAATAGTTATAAATAACGCCACATACCCACTGTGACTAATATTTTTAAATTGGACCTTATGGCAAGTGACACCTCGTTTAAAAAGTATTTTTGGTTGGATTATACAAGTTTAACCAAATTTTGGTAGTGGCATAATTGGGAGAAATTAAAAATTATTATCAAAAAAATATGCATAGCCTCTTACTAAGCACGTGGAACCTTCCCCCACTAAAATTTGGTTAAAACTGTACCATAAGCAAAGATGAAAAATTTTCCAAAGTAGAAAATTTCGATAATTCTGAATAAATCAGTATATTTTATATTTATATTTGACTAGATTACTAAGGAAGCAATATTAGTAATTGAGCCTAAAATATTATATTAAAAGTTATTAAGGTGATTACAAATTACAAATTACTCCCTTATAATTTATATCTCAAAAAGAAATTTTTTTAAAATATTTAAATTTTGGCAAAATAAATAAGGCAATAATATCTAGAATATGTATATTTTTTGAAGTTTTATTTTCTTCCAGTTCCCGAGAAAAAAATCAAAGGGCTTCAAATTTTAAAATATCGTGATGAAAATAAATGCATTTCTCAACATCACTATTCTTAATATAATCCATGAATTTAAGCTCTTAATGTCTTGTTAATGATTTTTTAAAATTCGCCGAATTTAGTGGCTAAAACGCCTCGTTAAGTGCTATCTTAAGGTGTAAACTGGTGTAAATTGGTGTAAACTGGTGTAAACTGGTGTAAACTGGTGTAAACTAATGTAAACTGGTTTAAATCATTTCAGGAAACGAATGATGACTGAGAGTGTACGATACGGTTGTTACAGTCGTGTTACAACAGAAGGCAGCACTTAACGAGGCGTTTTAGCCACTAATTTTGGAGAATTTTAAAAAATCATTAACGAGACATTAAGAGCTCAAATTTCGAAATTATATTTAGAATAGTGCTGTTGAGAAATGCATTTATTTTTATTATGGTATTTAAAAATTTAAAGCCCTTTGATTTTTTTTTCTCGGAAACTGGAACAAATTAAAACTTTAAAAAATATGTATATTTTAGATATTATTACCTCATTTATTTTGCCAAAATTTAAATTTAAAAAAAAAATAACTTTTTGAGATATCCTTGTCCGAAAATTATAAGGGGGTGCTGTAATCACCATAAGTTATTGCTTCTTAAACTAACAATTTGAGGTATAAAGACCTGAAAAAACGTAGGTAGATTAAAAAAGAGTCTACTTTTTTGACAATTAACCAGAGGTCGACTTTTAAATCTTTGTTATTTAAAATAGAATATATAATTTTCGTGTTTATTTAGCTTATTCATCAAAATTACCCTAAATCCTAATCTGTAGGCTGGCTGACGAGCTAAAAAGGACTCATTTTAGGATGCACAATGGGCCTAGTGCGGCCTAAGTGCCATAAGTTATTATAAAGTTATTAATTTAAATCTTTTGTTGATAGGCGCGCCAGCGCCGTGCGTATTGGCTCTTAATTTTTGTTTAAAAGACCTTTAAGTGGCTACACATAAGCAAAATGGTACATGCTCAGCAGACAAACTAACTAACAGATATCTTAATACTCGGTAAATGTGGAAACCATTTGCATAAATCGTAACGCATTTTAAACAATCCAGATGAATTTAGTAACTTAAAAATAAAGTTTCAACATAATGATTCTCCTGCATTAAGGTACAGTAAAACGATATCTACATGATGGTTATCGGGGTAGATGAAATGGCCATCTGGGTCACTGGACCTGTCATCAAAGCAGCCTCCCTGATATTATTACCTTGCTCCATGCAGTAGCCTCTGGCTGTTATAGAAATCGTACGAATAAAAGAAGAAGTGAAATGTTACCCATCACCCAATAGTGTGCTGCGGCCCTCAAAGGTAAAAGTACGAATAAAAGAAGAGGAGAGAAAGTCTAGAAATGTCAGTCATGCCAAGAAACATCTGTACAGTTCGAGAAGTTTCGAGAAGGTTTAAAGGAGCTATATAAGTTGATGATCCTGACGTCACAGTTTATGATAGACGTTGTACGATCATGTAAGTTGTATATAGTCTGAATAAAAGAGGAGTGCAGTAAAAGTGGGGATATAACTTCACATTCTATAGACGTACTTTGCAAAATAAGTTTTTATAATATAAATAAGGCCATGGCATATTAAATTATACATATGCACTTCGTAGATTAAATTTTGAATGAAAAATAAAAATATACCTTATGATTCTGACAAGATTGTTGCACTTTAACATTAAAGGAATTAAATTTAACCAATAAATATCATGGATGATTATAATTGTTTTTTAATCTCTTGGTATTAAAAGTAATACTTCAGTACCTAAAATCAATGATTATAAAAAATAAAAAGTTCAAGAACTACACAAGTCCAGAAAAAATTTTTTTTTTCAGTTTCTAGACATCAAAACCACTTAAATTTCCATTTTTAGCTTTTAAAGTTTGCTTTTGTCTGATTTACGTCGATAAGTAAGTTTTAAAGATATTAATTCATTTTATGAACAACAGATGATCAACTCGATAGCAAAATGCATATTATTTGTGAAAGGCACAGTAGTATTTACTTTTCTATCACAGCTGTAACACCGCCCTTGTGTGTTACTAAGTTTGGAAAACGGCACCAAGACAGTGTAAACAGGATGTTGTCTTATTCTGTTTAATTTACGGTGAATTTGTTAAAGTAAGAGGAAAACATTTTGCTTTGCCAACAAATTTGAAGCTTTGCGAAGCTTACGAAGCCTATTTTAACCTCAAAATCTGGAGTCAAGATAAAAAATGGGTACATCACCTTGCCTGTGTTAATCGCAAAAATAATTTAGAAGGCAAAACACTAAAATTTTAATTTTTAAATTTTAAAAAATATCAAACATATTAATGTTCTATATTAGTATTTATTAATTTGATAGGCATAAAACTTAAATTACACATATAAAATTGGGCCTAATGAAGCAATTTGTAAAGGCTCTGGATCCAAATTATGAATATTTAAAGGGATTTTTTCCCAAATTATCTGAAGCTAAAGTAAAAACGGACATTTTCGTTGGACCACAAATAAAACAAATAATAAGCACTGAAGATTTCACAGAATTTCTCAATGCCCATGAAAAACAAACCTGGGTGAGTGTTAAAGCAGTAGTTAATGGTTTTCTTGGCAACAAGAGTGCTGACAATCAAAGAGTCGATTGAAATTATGCTTAAAATCTTTAAAATTATGGACTGCAGAATGTCCCATAAACTTCATATATGATGACGAGAATATGATGGGATATTACAGTTGGGGTTTAATAGATGAAAGCCCATACAAACATAAGAGAACTACTAAAAATATTCATTTCTGAACTTGATTTTTCGTTATTTTACATTTATATGCTATTGTTTATCACAATTCTTGAATTAAAAATAGACTTTGATGTTCGACAAACACTTTGTTAAGCCTAATTAAAAATAAAATTATAAAAAAATTTAAAAATCACTATTTTTTCTTGAAAATTCGAAAAATTGATTTAGTTTCTACAAAAACAAACTTTGATCAGAAAAATGATTTTTCCTTAATTTGTAACATAGGAGAAACCAAAATTTTACATGTAGAAGTCAGACCCAAAAATGGTGTATCGGAGCTATCTTTAAAAGTCACTGTTCTTCACTATAACTTCTGATATCATTATCATTGTATTTTACTGAGGTTTATTATTATAGGGTCTATTAAGTTTTCTATTACTCTATCATCTTTCCAAAATAAATTTTCTACCTTTTTAACATGATCAATGCATTTTCTGCAATGGTCTCCATTTACATTTGAAACTGCCTTCCATAGGCGCCGGAACTCAAAAATTGCTTTGGGTGCCCTGCCTCTATGCGGGAAATGGGGGCTCCCTCCCCCCTTCACACCTCACTTAGGGTCAGCACCGGTTTTTTAAAAGCACTATAGATGCCATTTTAAAGCGTTAATTTTATTTTATAAAAATTTTCTTGAAAAAAAAGGTATTGCCAAATGTCACATACTTTGGTGCCAAATGTCGAATTGCTGGAGTTTTGAAGATTGCCACGGCAGATGGGAGTATTAACAATTGGTAGATCGGAAACTTCCCCCTAAATCGGGATATCTGGCAACCCTATATGATCGGTGCAGCCACCACTGGTATTCAGTCGTGTTACGGTGGTAGAGTACCAATGAAATAATTAGAAACACAATTTAACCCTTACGTGTGAATTTCAACCCCTGAAGTCGACTGAACGACTTGTGTAGGGGAAGGGACGGCTATTATTATTATTTGCCGTGGCGCTCCGGGGCGACTTAAGGATGATTGATGGTGCCATTTGACTTACAGGTGAGGAAAACCCGGAAAACCTCACCCACCATCAGTGAAATTATTTACACCCTCTCAGCAATTGAGTAACCCATTATCACTGATATGCTACTTTTATATCGAAACTACAACAAAATAAACTAAACCTTACTACTTTACGGCGACCAAAGCATGTCATCTGATAACAATAATTGAATGCCACAGGAATAAAACTAGAACTGTTACAAAAAATACTTTTTTTTATAACAATCTTAAACTAGTTTTGTACATTTGGTAAGCCATGGGCTACGTAGATAGTAGCGATGTAAAACTTGGGGGTTATAATCTTGCTACAAATACCTTCAAAATAAGATATCATTCGACCCCTCTTTCCATTTAATATTTTAGGGGTGATTCTCACCCCCGCTAGAAGGTTTCCGTTGAAGGGGTGAAACTGGCAAAAAAATGTTTCCCCCTAAAAACAAAAATTGGCGGTTATGAGCGTTTTTTTAGTAAATGACCTGGGTTTCTCGCGAGCACTACTAGAGAGTTATTTCTGACTCTTAATGAACTGTCGCCCAAAGCCGACTCTGTTCTTTAATTACTACCTTACCCGCGATATGAAGTCGAGCGCTGGCCATATAGAGACAAACGCATTCCTTCGAGAAGCTGACGAAATTCCAGATTTTCTAGACGGTCGAGAATGTTCACGGTCAAGAATGTTCTAGTGCAGAGGTGGCTTTATATAAATAGCGCGAGTTTATCAATTCGCTCCGTGCGAAGTCATGGAAAGGGAAGCAAAAGCGATACTAGCGCTAGCTGCGGATAATTCGTGCATTTTAGGGCGATATTTTGTAATTTTGGCATATCAAATACACGTATACATTTTACTTTTTTTCAAAAAAGTAGGTGAAAACAATACAATAAGCAACCGGAGTTGCTGTGTTGAAAATTGTACAAATACTAGCAAAAAAAAACAGTGAACCTTATATAAAAAATTTCAGTAGCAAATTGGAAATTAAATCAAAAAAATAAATGGATAGGTGTACAATAAGAAGAAAAATTACCTTTATTTTTGTAATAATAACAGTAATGCTGGAAATAGTAGACATCAGAGACTTGAAAGGTTTTAAATAAACAATAAATTATCATTTTACGATGTTCTTTAATATTCCTTTATTCTTAAATGTTCATTCAGCAAGGACTAGATTTCAAGATTTCTGCCTTTGATTATTATTATATGTGGCTGGAATACAATTTTGTAACTTACTGATGGGAAACCAGTTTTAATTATTCATTCTATGTTTTCTTTCCAACAAAAATGAAAATATAAATAACGATCTTTTTTTTATACATTTTAACTTCACGCTATTATTTGCTACGTTTGAAAAGTACCTCGCGGAGCGGAGTAGAGCTAGTAGATTTTTTAGTCACGTGATCATCGAGCAAATCGAGCTTATGTGGAATAAAAGAACGGCTATGGATTTGTTTGTGTTTCCCGTATCCGGTTTTCATTAAAATAACAAACGTAAACCTTTCTTTTAAATCAAATTTGATCTCTCGTCTCGTGGTTTTTGTTGCAAGTTGCCAAGTAAAGTAAATTTTTATCTGTGGTATTTTTCGCTTTTTTGCTTTCACTAGAAAATAAATCATGTTCTCATTTCTGTCTGACATGTTTTATAAATATTTTTTTTAATAACCAAACACATGAAAAAGAATAAACTGCAATACAAGAGACAACGAACGATGTCTATACATCTCAGAAAAGTACATCTACTTTGTCAATTGTCACAGAAATTCCATTTACTCCGAAAGCTCTAAAATTTAACTCGGAGTAAATAGATCTTACTCGATTTACCAGCTCTGCGTTAAAAGACCACGTAGCAGATCCCATCGAGAAGCCGCAGATGTATTAAAAGAACGACTTCGAGTAAAAAGAGCAAAATGAGGTAATTTTCAAACGCAGCAATTAAATGGTATTTTTTTACTTTGACAGAATAATTCTTCAATGACAACTTATTAGACTTAGGCAACTTCTCATACATTTTCCAGTAAATACTGTTTGTTGCCTGCCTATATTTTATTATTCATTTTTATTGATTATACATAATTTTCTTTAATTTAAGAGATAAAAATTTATAATAATAATAAATTAATGTTTTACTTGTTTTACAAATCCATATACTTTTATTAAAACTAACATATATACTTTTTAATTACGAATTCTATTAAAAATTGCATTTGTCAGTATACGCAGAAATAGTCCATTAATACCAAAACGAATTAGCGTTGCTGTCGCGCACGGAGCGAATAGAAGCTAAGTTTCAATTTAAGTGCTGTATAGAAAAGATAAATTGTAATAAATAATAATAATACTCTCCCTAATTCACCCCTTTACGAGTGAATTTTAACCCCAAAATCTGAGCTTGTGCGGGAAAAGGGACGGCTATTATTATTATTATTATTATTATTATTATTTGCCGTGGCGTTCCGGAGCGACTTAAAGATGATTGATGGTGTCATTTGACTTACAGGTGAGGAAAACCCGGAAAACCTTACCTACCATCATCGAAAACGGTAGCGCATGGTGATTTTATTTTAATAAAATAGAATTGTGAGTTATAATAGTATCTAAGTATTAAATAAATTAATTAGTACGTTATAAATAAATTATAAATAAACTGTTTTTAATCAATAAACTATTTTTAAATTAAAGAATCGTTACAGAATGTTCTTTTTTAACGATGCTTGATGCTCTGCAGCAACTTCCAAATCTTCTCTATTCTCCCCTCAAGTTTTTGCTCGATAGCATATGTACAGAGCTCTTGTCTTATTAATTGTAGACCGCTATTAGTCGTTCTTTTTTGCTGCCATCAGGTTTTATACACTAAGAATAATAAAACCTTGAGTCCAAGTTCAACGCGTTGTCAATGACAAGTGACGGAGACTTTTTTATCACAAAAAATACAGCTCCGAACGATAATATTTTTAGGAATTGTTTTTAAAAATGGGTTCAGAGTACAGTAAAGAATAGTTGAAAGACTATAGTGTGTTTTACTTTTAATACATAATATTTTTAATAAGTGATATTTAACAAATAATTAAAAGTTATGGACTTTCCACCATTTTTTATAGTATTTAAAAGTTAAACTCTTTTATTTTTGTCCTAATTATTTCAGGAAACTTGTGTAAAGATTTAAAAATGTACTGTCGATGAGGTGGCGCCTATTTGCATCCGCGCTAATTCGAGACATACATTTTATTAAACTCATCGTGTTACGTATTTGTTGACATTAAGAGATAGAAATTTAAAGTGACGTCTTCAAATGAAAAATGGTTTTTTAACGAATAGAGGCATCCTGTCGCTCTTCCAACTTAAGCCACGACAGCTTCTACATTTAATTTATCTTCTTATCTATGTTGTGCTATGGGTGCTCCGCACCCAGTTTAAAACTGCTCTGGGTGCTTGCGCACCCCGAGCCCCGGGGATTCGGCGCCTATGCTGCCTTCACAAATAAATTTCGCACAGGTAATTTAAGTATTGTATTGTTTCGAGAAACATAACCTTTTAATTGTAACCCGGGGCCTATTTCATAAAACTACTTTGCAAGTTTTCACATTGGACTTTAATAAACCATCTGTCAAAAATCCATCGGTGCTTCCAATGTGGGTTATTATTAAACGATTTCCTTTTCCTGTTGGATTTTTTAATCCACAAGAAATCCCTTCCATAAAGGCTTGTTTTTTAATTTTGCTGGAGGTATCTTGCCAAATTTTTGTTACTGTATGTCCAGCATTAACCCATGTTCCATCTAAATAAAATACCTGTTTTATTCATGATGATTCATTTCGTCCGCTATTTTCCTTAAATCATGTCTACACGCAATGATTTCATCCTTCTCTATTAAAAAGCTGTTTCTGTTATGTTTTTTGTAACGAAAAATTAATTCATATAATATTTTGTGCAGATGAAAGCGAATTCGCGCGAACTATAGTTTGCGCGTATACGTCCGAATTTGGGCGAACAAGAAGTGGTTTCTGGTTCAGATTCGTTAAGCGAAATTCATAGCAATTTTATGTACAATTACGCGGACGCAAGTGCGGCGTGTGTTCTATTATGGATGTTAAAGAAGAATTTTATTTAGCAGAAAGTGTAATAACAAAACTGCTTCCATTTAGAAAAAGACAGTTCTGAGTTAACGAAATTTTCTGGATTTGTCCCTATTATGGTACTCTTTAAATTTTTGATCCCACAGTGCCCTTTTGTCAAACACAAGTTAATTTCTCATTATCCATAATATTTAGGAGTGCGTATCAAAATTTGGATAGTAAATTACCGCAAATACATCTATAGAAAATCACGCCATTTTATGCAGTTCGCGCGAAAAAACAAACCCGTTTGAACTTCTGGCGACTAATAGCGATTCAAGCGACTAATTTGCTGGTACTGTAACCATACACATTTCATTACATCGGTTTGTTTGTTCGCCCGAATTCGGACGTATACGCACGAACTATGGTTCGCGCGAATTCGCTTGCAGGGTAACCGTAGCCTTAGATACTAACTAGGTCGTTTACGCGTACTTGTGCTTGCAATATTTTCTAATGCACTCGCCATTCTTATATAACTGTAAAATTATAATATATACTAATACAAAATTCCGAATCAATTAAAATACATACGATACGGCTATGAAATAACGTCTGACTGATCTGTCAAAAGAAAAGGTTTATTACAGTAAAAACCATGGAAACATGATTAAATCTAAACGAAAACTTTTATTAGGCCGATCGTCATTACAAATAAGCATTGAAGGAGGAGGATAAATTAAATGTATCTGTACTACGTCCTGCAAATTAAATTACTGCAATCCTTTCTTCTATAGATTATAGCTTTGGTTGGTGCGGTTTGTTGACATAGGGCTCGTGATGGTCGTGTAAGTCCATGTGAGGACTCTGAGGGAGAAACACTAGGTGCGTCCCACGATTCAACGGCATTGTTCATGAGGAATATATGCTTTTTCAATTTGTTTTCTATGTGTAAGTTCCACATTAACTTGCTTGTTCATTTTGCAGGACCCCGCTCCGTTCGTCCCGCACATATTCACTTGTTACACAAACTAAGGCATTTCGTTTAAATATATCTAATTACTTATTTCCAAGATTTATTATAGTGTTTTGAAAGCAATTGAAACCTGTTCATAGGATCAAGGTTTTTAGCTTTTATATCGGCCGCCCCTATTAAAGATAATTGCTCTTTATTTAAATTATTATGTAATTATTATAATAGTCGATTTTATCAGAAAAGTGTATCAAGATCATATACTAGCAAATAGCATTTTAGATACCACTTATCTCTATTATTTGATTTATTAATGACTAATTAAATATGTAATTGTATATAGATTATTTTAATGGTAAATATATAAATAAATCTGTTATTTGTGCAATTCATTTGACGATAAGATAAAATTAAATTTAGGAATTATCATTCAACATTAACGGTTTTTTTTTTATTTAACATCTAACACATGCCTACGAGGATAGATTGAAGAACTTCTAGAACGATATGAAAAAATAATAGTTTGTGCAACAAGAGTAGATATGGACAATCCACTCGAGTTGTACAGTATATTTCTTCTACGACCCATTAAAGAAATCTACCAATTTAAAAAATAATTTTAGGTTATTCAGACAAAATAACTAATTTTAAAATAATTTATGAAGTTTACTAATTTATAAAATAAAATAAACATGAAAAAAAAAAAAAGATTAATTTAATAAGTTACCAGCCGAGATTCGATCCCGGACTTTTCGCGTAGAAGGCAGTAGCTCTGTCCTTAGTTCCACAACCGCTTTTACCATTTTAGTATTAATACTCGAAATTACATTATTTTCGTATAGTTCGATTAAAATTTAAATTTTTGTTTAAAATGTGGACCAAACAAAAATAAAAATACTATTATTTATCGATTCTACACAAAAATTGCTGACAATTAGTTTGACAGAATTGACACTTTAAATTTTTTTAAATAGTAGTAATTGTGTGTCCAAAATATGAACTGTGATTGGTGGATTTCATTATTTTGCAGTGTTCGCACTACCTAGAATGGATATGAAATATATTCGTTTAGTTGAATGCAATAGCATACTTTTTCGTTTTGTAGTATGTGCGTAGACAAGCTAATACACATTTAGTGCAAGGTATTTAAAGACCATTTGAACTTTCAAAACAATAGAAATTATTGAAACCTTCAATTTATAGCTTCGACAGTTTCAGTATTCGATGAGGATTTCTTTCCAGCCAACCATTTCTTGATATTTGGAAACATGGAAAAATTAAACGGAGCCAAGTCCGGTGAATACGGGCATGTTCAATTAACTGGAATCGTAGTTCGTAGAATTTGGCAATTGCAGTTGCTGACATGTGGGACAGGGTATTTTCTTGATGGTACAAGGCTCTTTTCTCTGCCAAATGAAACCACGCGAAGGAAGCTCGAAGGAAGCTCACTGAAGGATGAGAACTACCCTGTTTTTAAGGATATGAACTAAGAGAATACAATACAATAAGGGCAATTGGCAAGCTCGATGATAATAACCACATATCTTAAGATAAGGAGGTGGTGAAATTATAACCCGAATAAGCGAATCATTTATCTCATGGTTCCGGGCAGGAAAATTTTCCAAGGGCATCCTCAACGCCTTCAGAAGAATAAACTGACATTTATACAGGTTAGGAAAAAGGTATACTAACCATAGGGTATAGGAACGGCGAGTGTGTACAACACCAACGTCTACATACCTACCACTTCTCCTGCGTTCGTTATTGTTTACCAAGCAGATAAATTTTATTGTTCTCTCTAATTAAATAAAGACGTAGTTTTTTCCGATTCTAGAACTAACAAGTGACAAATAATTTATATTTCTTCAAATAACTCTTGTGTAGAAATTTATTAGAAATTATGGCATTGAAAATAAAAAAGTATTCATACAAAATGCTAAAAACAAAAAAAATATAAAAAAATAAAATAAAAGGCAATTCTAAACAATAACAAAAAAGAAATATAATCCAATTTAAAGCTATTTCAGCTTTTTGTTTTCGTGTTAAATGTTCTTTGTTTAATGTAACTTTTATGTATTAAAGTAATTGACTCTTGAAACCCGTTTTAGTTTTAATCTAACTTAAAGAAGCAACTCCCGCTTTTCCGTTTTTTTAAATCAAACAATTTTATAATATAGAGAAGGTAGAGATACTCAAAGTCTTTACCACAATTAAAAAATATATGTAAAATAAAGCTTATTTAATCTAAAAAGTATCTAAGGAGGCTCGTTGCTTTGAAACGTACGGTAAACAAAACGGACAGGTACTGGAACGTACAGAATATGTTATTCAATTATTGACACGCATATTTACCTATGTACAGTTCATCAAATTTCTAGAGGTGTTCGACGCCCAGACAGAGAACGCGCTACGTGTGACTAAGATAGCTATTGTACAGTCTGCTAAACAAGTTATTTTAAATAGTTTTTAATATTTTTTAGGTAATTAAATTTTAAAAGTGTGGAATAGTTTAGGGATTAAATTGGTCTGATTGGACTTTCTTAGAACGTTTTTAAAAGCAGCTAAAGATAGTATGTAGAATTGAAAATAATTATAATGCCATAAAAGGTGTTTTGGAATTCCTTCAACCTTTTGAAATTGAGTCAGAAAATATAAATTTTATAGGATAGCGGAAAATACCTATAATTTTTTTGTAGGCCTTTGTAAATCGTGGAAATAGTTTATATTTTATTTCTACCTTATTAAGGAAAATGGTACCTATTATTAATAACGGTTGTTTCTGAAACATTACTAAAATTTTCGAAATTTTGTTTTTCTACAAAATAATAAACTATACTATTTAGAAAAAAATGTATTTCTCTTATAATTTTATAAAAAATAACAGGGGAATATTTACATTTCTTGATCTATTAAACAAAACGATAAATTATCTCGACGAATGACACCATGTTCTAGTACGGAAGCTAGCTTTACATTTTTGTTGGTGGTTTCATGGGATTCATATCAATTTTTTGTAATTGTAGTTTACACGTACATATACCTCTTAACACTTGTTTGCTTTATTAAAAAAGTGTGTTGTTGTGATTTACGACGAAATAAGTCAAAAACAACTTGAAATCCCATATAAAATCAAAAAGGAGAAACGGAAAAAAATTGAGCCTGTAAATGAACACAACTCAGAAACAAAAATAGCTATCTAATAATAAAAAAATAAAATTTGATTCTTGTGCAGCTTCATCTATATCATTAACTGTTTTTGGTTTTTTAATGGTTTTTCTTGGTGATGAAAATTCCGATATCTCACGGTTATCGATTCTTTTTTCTCTCCAGAAATGCGGACGACAGTGTTTTTAGATACTCCTGTGGCTGCAGCAATACGATCATTTACATGTTTAAATGGTATTAAAGGTGAATTAAAGTTTCCTTCTCTTCTCATAAACTCTATAACATTGGCTATTATTTCGCGAGATTGACTGTTAATCACGCGGCCTCTTAATTTGCTATTAAACTCCATACTTAGGTTCTATTAAACTGTAATGAGCAAAAAACACAAACGAAAATAAAAGAAATGTTTTAGCGAAATTTACATCTGACATTTACGTCTGAATGAAATAGTGAAATACTTGATGCGCATAGTGTACTTTCATTGCGTAAATCCGTCGGGATGGCTGTCAGTAGTGCTTTCTCTGTCTAGCCGTCGAAAGCCTCTAGAAATTTGATGAACTGTAAGTGGTCGTAGCTAAAGTATAGTACGTAATGCGTGTAGTAAAGCAATTATGCACTCATAGAATTACGTTTTTCAATTCTACACCCCCATGGATATATTAGCTATTCTACGCACAGACTACAAAACGAAAAAGTATGCCGTTGCGTTCAACTGAACGCATATATTTTATATTTTTATTCTACCTAGTGACACTGCATAAATATGTAATCCACCAATCACAGTTCATATTTTGGTCACCCGGCTAATATCACATACTTTGAATTTCTTTTACTATACGGAGAATGGTCGCACTGCGCAGCTTTCTGAGTGCCTTTTAAAAGGAGATAGAAAACTCCGCCATTTTGAACCCTTATTACGTGTTGCCTACATCTTGGCGCAATATTTTTAATACGTGCGTTTTAATCATCCTCTTCTGCTTCGGAATTGTCGGTTTTCTTGTTTTAATCTGACAGGTTAAAACGACTAAACCGACAATTCCGGAAGCAGAAGCGGATGATTAAAACGCACCTGATATTTTGCTTGCTGCTGTCAGTGTCAGTGAATATTATTTTTGAAGTCACAGTTTATTGCTAAAGAATCAGTTAGCTCACTCGGACCAGTTGAAAGTTCCAAAATAACATCCACTCCAGGGATACAAATTCAGGATACGCAGAAGACTGCTGTTTTATTATAGGCGGTTGTCATATATTGTATTATCTGAGTTGCACAGTGTATAAACTGGAATATTGAGATAAAAAGTGCCGACGCAGAGTGAGCGATCTGATTCGTTAGCTGAAAACTGTGTCACAGGGATCAAAATGGCCGCGCCCTATGTTGGGCGTGTCGGACCTCTCTCTTGCCTCGTATAGTAATCAAAGTATGTGGCTAATATTATATTATTTCAATTTTAAATAAGTGACAATTCTGTCAAACTAATTGTCAGTATTACTTTTTAGTTATTGAGATTAAATATACATTAAAATTCTTGTGTAGAATCGATAAATAATAGCATTCCTTTTTTTATTTCATCTATATTTACAAATAAATCATAAAAGTCATAAATAATTTTTAAATTAGTTATTTTTAATAACATTTTTAAAATTTGTAACTTTTTATAAGTGGGCCGTAGAAAAAATATACTGTTCAACTAGAGCGGATTGTTCGTTCAATGTGAACATCATATACACTCTTGTTGCACAAACTGCTATTTACAATATCGCTTGAAGATTGTTTTACAAATTAACATATTGAAAAGTACATATTATATTCAAATAAATTTATTTTTTACAGTTGAATCCGCAACACACAGTCCCCTTACTGGACGACGATGGCTTCGTTTTAGCAGACAGTCACGCTATTATGACGTATCTGGTATCCAAATATGGAAAAGACGATTCTTTGTATCCCAAGGATCTAAAACGAAGGGCGATCATAGATCACAGACTACATTTCGATTCAAGCGTTTTGTTCGTTAGAGGACTTGTAATATCGGTACGTAATATTGTATTTACATAACTAGTGTTCTAAGTGATATTTCTTGTTAAGCACGAGCCAGCCCCAGGAAAACATCACCAGAACAGGAAATACACTTTCCAACGAGTTCGTTCTTACGAGGATTTTTTTGTACTTTTAGAAGTTCGGCACAAGAGGGGGAAGTTTTTGCTTGAATACCCTTTTTTGTTATTTTAGAGAGATTTAATAAAGAGGAGAAGTTTTTTTGCTTGAAGACCTTCTTTTTTAAAGAGCGTCAGTAAAGAGGAGAAGAAGTTTTTGTTTGGAAGACCATTTTTTTTAGAGAAATTCAAGTAGCGGAGACCCTTTTCTTATTTTAGAGAGATTTAGTAAAGAGGAGGAGAAGGAGGAGTTTTTGCTTGAAGTTCTTTTTTTTTGAGAAATTTTTTTATAAAATTGTTGCAGGGCCCGATCTGGAAAATTGTCCTGAGGCCCGACCTGGCTCTCGGCGGCCCTGATTGAGTACAACTGGTTTCTTATAATTTTCATTCTTTTTTTTTTTAGTTTTTATTTTTCTAAAGTGTATAAAATAGCGTATCCCTCGTGATAAAAAGTGCCACTTCAGTCTCATGATGTATAATATACAATTTTATGATGCAAACAATATTTAAAATAAACTTAAAACGTATATATAAAATTCAATGACAGAAAAGTGTATTTTTGTTAAAAATTAACTGTTAGTGGAACACAAAATACGTCACACTAATGGGTATAGCATATTAAAAACTCAATCCATCAATATTTTTGCCATATCTTCAACTGTCTTGATACCGTTCTTTTAATACATCCAAGCTCCGCTTGCTCCATTGATATGGTTTGCTCGATGTCACGTGCCCAAAAAATATACTCGCTCTGCTCGAGGAGGTACATTTCAAACGGCAATGAAGCGGTACAAGGACAACTTAAAGAGCAGCAATATAAATTCTATTCATTTAATGAGTACCTATGTAGTACCTAAGTACGTACTTATTAACAAATTCTCGTGTTTCATTGTTGATTGCAAATCATCTAATCTTACGTCTATTTCAGTATAATTGGATTACGTATAGATATTTAAGCAATACCATAAGGTATAGTACTTATTTTTACTATTTAAACTTAAAATGTTCCGAAAACACGGCAAATGGATGCGCGAATTCCTATTGGCCGTGAAGTTTTGTGAATAGTTTTAAACAAAGACATTACAACATGTCTCTGGTTTTAAATGTCTCTATCTGTCAGGTACATGGAGTGTGTTATTTTTTATACCATGGAGTGTGTTTGACAAGGGTTTTTGGTATTTTGGATGCCATGCGTTAAGTCATTCGTCTCGTGGTCTCGTGTAACTTTAATTGGATGACTAGCGTCGGCAACGCTGTATTAAATACAGTTATATCCCAGTATAATTAATAATTTATTACTTATACTGGGGCTATACCACAACAATAAAGAAATGAAAAGTTTAAAATTTTTGTAAATCATAAGGAATGCTTGTGTTCCATATTCTTCTGTATTATTGCCGCTAATGACATTTACCTATACATCAGTATTTTGAGCACTAGAAAATTTATCTGTATTGTCCATTATTTATTTTTTTTTAATTTGGTGTCATCGGCATCGACTACTAAGGTCATTAGCCTCGTGTTTTATTATTTCCACATTATTTCACCTATTTTATTTTAGCATGTTTCGATCTCATTTTTGCAAAATTTCGCTTGTTCCATGGCTTTAATTTTGTCCAAAATAGCAATAAGTAAAACCTAAAATCATATTTAGGTTTTATAAAATTTTCTAAGCTAATATAAAACAATAACTATATTATTTATGGGAACGTTTATATAGAACGATTAATAAAAAATAGTTAATATTTTACCTACAGATTCTATAAATGAAAATGTATTTTTTTTATTGGTACCCTATTTTACTTATTTAAATTACGCCTCAGCGTGTTTAAAACGAACTTTAAAAAAGGCGCGTGTTTTAAAGTTGCCATGACAACATCAACAACCCGAGAAACGTGATGTCTAAACGCCAACTTTTTAAATATTGATCTGACAGGAGTGCCTTGTAATGTCAAATAAAATATTTCTGAGAAATTTTTCAAAAAATTTATTCAACACCTTCAAAAATAAATCTTCCGCAAATCGTCTTCCTCGAATACATATGCCTTCTTGACTACCTCATTTTTGCTAATTGCCTTCATGAATACATGCACTTTGATGAACGATTTTATATCGACCCCTTTGTTTATCCTCAACATACTTTGTAATTTTGAATGGATAGTCCACATAGTCGATCCTTTATACTGTTCCGACATTTTCTGGAGGTAAGCGAAAACAACTCGTTCATCTATATGTGTAACCATTTGCTCTCCCATCCACGTGTTGAATTTATCGTATTCTTTTTTATAAACCGCTTCGGATTTTTGTGGTATTAAGCGCGATTCTGCTTTATTATTTAAATACTCAATATTTGAACTCATTTTAAACAATAACTGTTGCGGCAATTAATCTTACGTGACAGATTGAAAATAAATTTTTGTTTGTCTCATTTTCATGACAACGAGGTATACTGATGTTACATCACAAATTCAACAATTTTCAGTTATCAGTTATTAGTTCTTATTTCCATTTTTTTTTGTAGAAATAATACCAATATTTAGGATTTCAAAGTATACCAATAAAAAAAAATAGCGTAAAGTATTCGTGTATAACTGGTCTTTAAAACACTTGCTCTATTTCGAGCACTCCGGCTGCGCCGTCGCACAGTGGCGCGGAGCGCCACTGTGCCACTCAATTTACTCTACGACTCACAGGATTGATCCGTTTTAGACGTGCGTCACCTTAAAATGTTCGTCTTGAGTTTGCCTATCGACCCTTGTTCCTGGATTTTTGATTTCGAATTTTATTTTTCTGTAATTTGTGTCCAAAAATTTACTTTCATGGAAAAATGGCGATTTTGGGTGCAAAAGTCATCCTAGCGAACGCAACATTGAGTTTTTACAAAACTTTTTTGAAGGAAACTCTTCCTCTTGACAACCCCTACAACCCTGTGTACGTCAAATTGCGAGAGAAATTGAACGAAATTGAACGAAAAGTGTTCAGTATCACTTAAGGAATATGTCCGAATTTTTACAGAATTTTTGGAAATTTTCCGAGATTCTGGAATTTGGCGATTTCCTGGCCAAATTAAATGGCCAAAAATATCCTCAAACATTCTGAGAAAATTTTTACGTATTGCTGGATTGATTACAAACACTTTTTATTGAAACAAATTTAGATTTTTTTCCAATAGATTTTTGAGGAACAATTTCCTTTCGCATCAATAGTTTTGGATCACTATGGTCGTATTTAGGCATGACGGCCAATTTCTCTCGCAATTTGACGTACACAGGGCTGTAGGGGTTGTCAAGAGAAAGAGTTTCCTTCAAAAAAGTTTTGTAAAAACTCAATGTTGCGTTCGCTAGGATGACTTTTGCACCCAAAATCGCCATTTTTCCATGAAAGTAAATTTTTGGACACAAATTACAGAAAAATAAAATTCGAAATCAAAAATCCCGGAACAAGGGTCGATAGGCAAACTCAAGACGAACATTTTAAGGTGACGCACGTCTAAAACGGATCAATTCTGTGAGTCGTAGAGTAATTTGGGTGGCACAGTGGCGCTCCGCGCCACTTGCGTCGTGCTCGAAAAATGGCACGTGTTTTAAAGACCGTTATATCCACTTAAACTTTAATATACTATTTTTTTGCCAATAACGGGGTCAAATATTAAAAGTTACTGATTTACAGGGTGTTACAGTTATAAAAATATTTTTTTAATGTAATATTTCAATTAATTTATCTCACGTAAACGTAAAAGTCGATACAATTAGGTATTTTTGATGTGCGAAAATCAAATAAACTATAAATGTTTGCTCTATCGCATAAAGGGCGACATACGTAAGCCTGAGTTTAACGAAATTCGTATTAATATTTATCCAGGGGGTGGGTGGCTCAGTGATTAGAGTCTGGACTTTCGGATCCAAATGTCCCTGGTTCGAATCCCGCTGGTGACGGAATTTTTATTTAACCCAATTAAAGATTAATCCCAATCTACAGGCAGGATTTCCCACTCGATCATTCATTGTTGAGTTTTAATTAACAGTGCTGTTCCGAAAGTGGCGCTGGAAACAGTAACAAAGTCTACATAGAACACGAGGCAAATAACCTAAGTAAGTGATGTCGATGACACTAAATAAAAAATATATAAGACTTGGATATCAAGCAAAAAATTATTATTTTCTATTACACAATCTGCAGGTTAAATATTCTTTATGAATCATCCTGTATAAGCTTATTAGTTTTTGCGTTAATTGTTATTAACCGATACTACATAATAAAAATAATATCACTTCTTGCCTCAAAAAAATTGTTTAATTTTTGGAGTCATCTGCTCCTTGTTCTATGTTTATTAGATAATATTTTAGCTTCTTTCAATGCTGCTAAACCCTCTAAATTAATCATAGCGTTAAATATTTCGCTTTTAATTCAAGAACAGCTTTTTTTGTCATTTATTTTTAGCGTAATGACTTATTCACTTTTCGTTTTTATTACGAATCAGTTGAATTTAGTATACGGATGCATTAATTCGTATCCCTTTGACCATGCGATGTATTTCCACAGAAAAAAATCGCATACGGATATTTTTCGATTCTTTCAACATACAGTTTATTGCATTTCATACGAAAACGCCAAAATTCTGTATGCGAAAGTCACTTGTATGAGTTAGAAAATAGCAGCCCAGGAGGCATATAGGACATGCCTCCCAAATCGTGAAAAACCGACCAGTTGTCGCCGAGAGGTCTCCGAATTGTCTTTTCTCATCTAAGTCTTGCATCAAAGACTAACGTCGCCGAGAGGTGCCTCTAGATGTCCCTCATTTTTAGAAGTACCATTTGATGGGCTTCCCCATCCTGATGGTATATGCCAATGTAGCAAGGGCGGCTCTAGGCACCCTGCTCTCACCCCCGCCATTAAAATTTTTACTCAATTGATGAGTTTTTCTATTTAGTGTGACCATATGTACAGCGAGTCTCAGGGGACCATGATCCCTCGAGGTTAAAATTGTTCAATCATGAGTCATCATTTTCAAAATCTGTAGAAGTTTGTAAAATACTGTATTCAAAATGCTAACTATTACCAGGGAAAAGTAATAAGTAGGACTTGTTGAGCTAAAAAAGAAGTATTTTAGTAGTTTGTACATGTACATGCCCCTTGTGTTGTTTACTTTTGGGGTTGACGGACAAAAAAAGCAAAAAAGACATCACTGGTTGAGGACCTAAAAATTTTTTCTTTGGCATGGCCCCCACCGATAATTCAGCCTGGAGCCGCTCTTGCTATGTAGAGCTATTCTATCCATTTACTTCACATGGCGATCGTCCTGTAAGTATTTTTAAATGATTTATTTTGCACTATTTTAGTCAAATTTACAAAATATCTACAAAATACCTACAAAATACCTACAAAATACCTACAAAATACCTACAAAATACCTACAAAATACCTACAAAATACCTACAAAATACCTACAAAATACCTACAAAATACCTACAAAATACCTACAAAATACCTACAAAATACCTACAAAATACCTACAAAATACCTACAAAATACCTACAAAATACCTACAAAATACCTACAAAATACCTACAAAATACCTACAAAATACCTACAAAAAACCTACAAAATACCTACAAAATACCTACAAAATACCTACAAAATACCTACAAAATACCTACAAAATACCTACAAAATACCTACAAAATACCTACAAAATACCTACAAAATACCTACAAAATACCTACAAAATACCTACAAAATACCTACAAAATACCTACAAAATACCTACAAAATACCTACAAAATACCTACAAAATACCTACAAAATACCTACAAAATACCTACAAAATACCTACAAAATACCTACAAAATACCTACAAAATACCTACAAAATACCTACAAAAACCTAAATTCAATGAAATGTAATACCCTATACTTACGCGGAGGTAATCACAAAAATTTATTAATAGAGAATTAAAATAGCCTTTAAATTTAAAACGTACGTATTAGCAATTTTACATTATTTTATATTATTTTGTTCAATTAGGTATTACAAACGAAATGATTGCCAGAGGGCAATAAATTTGACAGGGTCAATGATATACCTATACAGGGTGTTTCCGAACTTGGCGTATAAATTTGTAGGGGTGGTAGTTCGCATAATTTAAGAGCGATTGGCAGATTTCATTTTTCTAAAAAAATTATAATAAACAAAATAGAGCCATTATAAAAAAAAATCAAAGAGCGGGTCCTACCCTGAGCGCGTAGCGCAATAGTCGTTTAATCGGTTACTCATCGGGATTTACAACTCAAAAACAGATGCGATTTGCAATTTTGTCGATTCTAAGCGTAGCGCGCGCGAGTCGAGGTGTTCCGTCGCTGTGCAGGACCGTACCTGTTTAAAATTTTTAATTAATTTTTAATTTTTTTTTAATTTGGTGTCATTGGCGTCGACTTCTACGGCCATTAACCTCGTGTTCTGTGTAGGCTTTGTTACTGTTTCCCAGCGCCACTTTAAGAAACAGCACACTTAATTAGAACCCAACAGTGAATGGTCGAGTGGGGAATCCTACCAAGGCATCAGAATTAATTTTAAAAGATTAAATTAAATGAAAAAATCCCGGCCAACGGTGGGATTCGATCCTGAGACCTTCCGATCTCAAAGTCATGACTCTAACCACTGAGCCAACCCACCCCCCTAATTTTTAATTATTTTTATTTTAAATATTTTGGAAAAATGAAATCTGCGAATCGGTCTCAAATTATGCGAACTACCACCCCTACAAATTTGGACGCCAAGTTCGGAAACACCCTGTATAGTTATGCAGATTGATCATCTATATGTTTTTCAAAATTAACGTAAGCACTAGCTTTGAAGTAAAAATGTAGGTAGAGTTTTGAGCACTTGCGAGGCAATATGGCCGCTCGCAATGCGAATGCCACAACGTCTTTATCGAGCTGATAATACATTTTTTTAAAATATAACTCAAAAACTAAAACCTACATGAGTACATATTAAATTCTCATAAACATTCCCTATTTACCGTCTATCTCTTATATTAAGCGGATTTGGGACACACTGTATAGTAGGTACCTATGTGACAGAGATAACAGAGATATAAGCAGTCATTCATAAAATATAATATTCATGGTGCCAACAATAGTTCGTACTGTATACATTCTATTTCTTGACGCGGGACGAGGCGACGAAAGGTGAGAAGTAAGAGAAGGGATAGAGTGAAGAATTTTACGTAGTTTTATCAATGAATAACTGCGCGAGCTTATACCATATACCACAGCTTAACAATACAGCTAAAACATTCTCTTGGCGGCAACGGTTTGCGTCGATTTCGTCGCGCATCGCTTAAGCTCCGCCTTCGAAGGGAAAAGACGGTTTTGGCGTTCAGAAGTGTACTTAGGTAAGGTGTTGAGTCGTGCGTATAATTTCGTTGATTGTATAATTTCGTGGAGCCTATAATTTCGTAGACTTTGTTTAAGTTAAAGGTACTGTTATTATTTTGGTGACTCTTTAGCTGTGAGTAGAATGAATGAAAAAAAAAGACATCATTCTGTTTGTGCAGTCAAAAGCTGTTTTAATAAGGGTTATACCTGCAAGAAAACATTCTTTAGTTTTCCCAAGGACCCAAACCGATAAGTACCACATTATAAGAAATTTTCATTGTTAAAAATATAATTTATACAGGGTGTCCCATTAGTGCGTTATTGTTCATTATTTTGTTGTAGACACGCAAGAAAGTTTTAAATAAAAGTTATATGGATTTGAAAAATACCTACATATTTTAAAAATATCTTTGGATATACAGGGTGTCACGTTTTTGCCTGGCAAATTAAAATGTATGTTTTTTAAATGGAACACCTTGTATTTTATTTTATGATGAAATTATTAACACCCTAAATTATTGTAAAGACGAATTGCTACAGAAAATTTTTATCAGGTATGTGTGTGGTTACCTTTTAATAAAAGCCTTGCGGATCCACTCCTGCGATACCTGTCTTAAATATAACAAAGATCACGTTGAAATAGATGATTTTTCTTTTTATTGCTTTTTAAAGGCATATGATAACGCCAATTCAGATACATTTGGAAATCTGCAACTGTCAAATGATGAATTTGTAGAACTAATATTCAATATTGAAAAGATATTTCAAAATAATTTTGAAGAATTGGCTACAAAAAATAACATTTGTACCACACTTTTAGAATTAATTAACCCAATACCCTTTAGTCATCCATGCTAACGTTTTCCAAAAGAATAACTTATTTTATTGTATGTTTAATCTCAATAACTAAAAAATATACTGACAATTAGTTTGACAGAATTGTCATTTATTTAAAATTTTAAAAATAATAGCAGTCGGTTGATCAAAATATGAACGGTGATTGGCGAATTTATTTTTTTTGCAGTGTTCTCACTACCTAGAATGGATATGAAATATATTCGTTCAATTGAAGGCAATAGCATACTTTTTCGTTTTGTAATCTGTGCATGGATATTAGCCAATCTACGCACATACTACAAAACGAAAAAGTATGTTATTGTGTTCAACTACGAATATATTTCATATCCATTTTAGGTAGTAAGAACACTTTAACAAAATTAAATCTACAAATCACAGTTCATATTTTGGTCACCCAACTCCTATTATTTAAAATTTTTTAAATAAGTGACAATTCTGTTAAACTAATTGTCAATATATATTTTAGTTATTGATATTAAATATACATTAAAATTTTTGTGCAGACTCGATTTTTGTTTCTATTGTGTCCACATTTAAAAAAAAATAAATTTTAATTAAACTACATGATACTAATTTAATTACGAGTATTAAAACTAAAGTCCTGAAAGTTTCGGTGAATATGAAGACAGAGCATCTGCCTTCCACGCGAAAAGTCCGGGATCGAATCTAGGCCGAGGACTAATTAATTTTTCATGTTTATTTTATTTTATAAATTAGTCAACTTCGTAAATTATTTTAAAATTAGTTATTTTGTCTAAATAACCTAAAATATTTTTTTAAATTTGTAGATTTTCGTTACTGGGTCGTAGAAAAAATATACTGACCATATCGAGTAGATTGTTCATATCACAATCAGACGATTGAGTTCTCCGCCTACGATGTCATGCTCAAACTTCGTCTTTGTGTGATATGGCTATCATATCCACCCTTGTTGAACAAACTACAATTTATTTGTTTTCTTGGTTTAAGTTTTACATCAGAAATAGGAATTAAATTAATTTACTTTTTAAGTTTTCTTGTAAAAATCGATATTACTTTCTCCAAGTACAAATTTAGTAGCTACCTAAAATAAGTACTAATTATGTTATATCTTGTAATATTGTAATTCAAATTTCACATTACTATAAAGTTTTAAAATTTCCTACTTCGGTATGGTCAGATAAAAATTGAATATATTATAATAATAAAAACTGTCAAAGTATAACTTCTACAAATCTGTATTTCAAATAATAAGAATACATCTAAATATAACCAATATTGTTAAAACAAAAGCACACATTCTTTATAATTCCAAAATACCATAGAGTTCCCAGACCTCAGTCGAAGCATTCGTTTATCTAGGTATAAACACTTGCCAGAGACACGGGGGTACCACTTGATTTGCATCCACGAGCGTGACACAATTCTTTAACAATTGAAGCCCTTGGTGTAAAATGGATCCAAGCCACAATTTGTCGTGAAGTGACTGTTTTAGCTCAAAACATTTGTTAACGAGGATTTTATAAATTATTTTACCTCTAATCCGAAAGATGTGCTATTTTTCGTAATATTTATATTTAAATAATTTTTTTAATTATATTTGAAAGATTTAAAACAAATTAAAAATGTAATTTCCCAAAACTTACTTAATATGGCATGTGACCAACCTTATTACGCCAAGGTTTTCAATTTTTTCAATAATAAAAAAATTGTTTAATCCGGGCCCGACTTTTCCCTTGAATCTAACAGAGATAGCACCATTCCGTCTTGCTTGGTTCTCGACCGCCAGATCAAAGACGCCGACACGGAGTTGTGGAGCTGTATTGTATAAGCTGTGCTTATACTACATAACGTAAATTTCCATGCCGGTGTAAGCCCTGTTGCCACCTCCAATCTAACATCACTAGGTTTTGGAATTTGTTGAAAATTATTACATCTAATTTAATGAAATTACATCTAATTTGGTTAAAAATGGCTATTTTTTGTTCTAATGCTCAATTAGGTCTTTGTAGGAAGTATTTTTTTTATAATTATTTAAAAAAATCATTTACATTAGCCCTTATGATCGAAAAAAATTTAAACGTCAATATCTCGGTTTCAACCGTCTACAAATTTGTATAAAAAATGTTCTTTTAGAAATATACCTCTCATTTGACGAAAAACGAAGGCATAAATGAAAAAAAACTATTCTTTATAAAAGTTTCGCCTATGTATTTACAAGGTAAAAGCACTTTTGTCATATTATTTGCTTTTAAATTAACAAAAATATAGCAATAAATAATTAGTGATGTTATGGTTTTACTAGAAAGCAAACATTAAAGGCAGAGCCTCTCGACTCTTTATGCATCTATCTCAGTATTGAAATGAATGCAATCAGTTTGACTCTCTTATAATATTTTATACAGGGATTATTGATTTATCCACTATGAATAATAGGGTGTATTAATTAGTTCAAGATTTTTTTTTATTTTTGGTGGAAAATGAAAAATAAGAAAATATAAACTATTTATTGAAGGTATTTATTGAAGTATCAATTATAAACAGTAAGGCTATTGCTTTGCAAAATACAATAAATCCCCAATATAAATAAATTATAATAATAATAATAATAATAATAATTGGAAGGAAGTATATAAAGCATAAATTAATAATATTAAAATTTATAATTACACGACTTTCAAACTAATCAGAGAATCAGATTCACCACTTGAATCAACATTTTCCAAAACATTAGCGGCTGTGCCATACAGGTGCAGGAACCGATACAGCAAATATTTTTTTTCTGCATTTGCAAATTTTGCTTCCACAGTCTAGAACAGAATATTATTGTTAGAATATTGTATAGTATCTTTTTTGCATTTGCATGTAAGTTCTGTTATGTCTGGTGGAGGTCGGGCAGAGTCTTAAAAGTGGGTATCAGACTTCCATCTTGATCTACTTTACATCCATACTCTTCAACATTAGGAATCTGCATCTGGGTTTAAAGAGGTTAGCCAAATATTTAGCTGGTAAAAACATCTTAAACAATGTAGTCTTAGGGCGTCTTCAGTCGGTGGCAATTTAGCGATGGTTTTTGAAGAGGCCAATAATCCCCTCAAAATGTTAATGGAAGTAACATTGGCAGTTTTGAATAAATTTTTATGAAAATTCTTTCAAGATTAGAGAATATGTTTTCAGAGTACTGATCAATGCCAAATCCATCCAAAAAGTAATGGTGTTCAAGGTAGGTTTTCCAACAGGTTCTTTTCTCAATGCCGGACAATTAGCTGGTTGTGTTACAACCGGTCAGATAATGAAAAGCAGGCACATTTTTTAGAAGGTTTTCATCCAAATTTAAATAATGTACTGCTAGAAATCGTCTTGAGTCTCCTCGCCCTATTCTGAACCATATATCTTTAGTCAAAAACTTCTTAAAATAAATTAATAAGACATCTGTATCGTTGCAATAAATAATGCAACGTGAATGCCCCGAATTTTTGGCTGACAATATGTGCAATCAGATACGATTATTAGCGTCTTCGTGATTTGAATTTAAAAAATCGTCTTTTGATGGTTCAAAATTCTTTCCATATTTATTGATTTTCGCGAGTTTTGAAGAAGTTGCTCTAGCAAAAAATGTGTTAAACGTCTTTTGTTAAATATCGAATGAATAAACAAGTTCTATTATTGCGGAAGTGAAATATTGGGTCGGTCAATTTCTATATCAATTGATTTCTGAAATCCTCTCTTTTGACGTGTTGTATTTTTGATAGAATGTCCTTTATAATGATCAA
This sequence comes from Psylliodes chrysocephalus, assembly GCA_927349885.1. Taxonomy (NCBI): domain Eukaryota; kingdom Metazoa; phylum Arthropoda; class Insecta; order Coleoptera; family Chrysomelidae; genus Psylliodes; species Psylliodes chrysocephalus. The sequence goes on along the minus strand of OV651824.1, from coordinate 19,289,720 downwards.
ATACCACATCTATCATTTGAACATTAAATTTATTTCTAAAAATAATGTTTACAAATAAATGAGCATGTTCTTTAAACGATATGCAACTTTTGGGCTTTCCTATTTTGATATAATTTTTGTCTTTGCAGCAACAAATCCGTAATTAAAATTTTAAACGAAAACTTATAACTTACCCAAATATATTCAGCTGCAACAGGATGAATGTAGATATAATAAAGATGCAAAAATGTCTATATTTTATCCCAATTTATTAGGTAATTTAATATATAACACATACACTTTTTCCCAATTTATTAGGTAATTTAATATATAACACTTACACTTATTAATTCTTTAGTAAAAACAGATAACAATATGACACATTGCCCAATGGAACATAACGAGAAGTTTTATAATAAAAAAAATGAAAAATCCTACCATATCAATAATGTGATACATCAGCCGGCACGTAGAGAGAAACAGAGCTATGCTACGTTTGAAGGTGAAGAGAAAGATACACTGAGAGTCGATAAATTTGGCGGTGAGAATTAATAACAGCATAAACCTATGACATCTCTCATCGTTTATTGTTATATCTTTGTTAATTCAAAAGCAAAAAATATGGTGTTTACTCTGTTACATAAGCAAAAATTTTATAAAGAATGTTTTTTTTTCATTTAGGCCTTCGTTTTTTGTTAAATGAGTGGTATATTTAAAAAAGACGACTTTTTAACTAAATTTTTGAAGGGCTAAAACCAAGATATTTACGTTTATATTTTTTTTCGGCCGTAAGTGCTAATGCAAATGATTTTTTTTAAATAAGTATGAACAATTACTCCCTACAAAGATTTTATTGTGCATTTGATCAAAAAATGAGTATTTTTTTCTCTATTCGGTGGTATCAATATTTGGATTTTTGATGATAATGCCCTTCTGCACACTCTAATTTTGTATTAACTCCGGAATAAGGGTTACCTTATCATGACCTTTCATCTGTGAAAAATTCAGCCTTGTGACAAAAGAGTGGGAAGTGAATCGTTTTCTTGAGCGAATATTTTAATACATACACTTTACTAACAATGACAACACCGGATATTATGTCTTACTGTGTCCCTTAGAATATGTCTTATTCACGGCCGCACGATATTTGTTAGTAGTTACATCTCCTGGTTATCTCTGCTATGTGATGATAGTGGTTTATTTATGTAAATGCAAATCCTTTATCCAAATTGACACTTATGCTACGTTTGAAATGTACCCCATCGAGCAGAGCGAGTAGCTTTTTGGTCACGTCTATATCAAGGGAGCAAACGGAACAAAAAGGGCAGTATCGAATAAAAAAAGTAAAACGAGGTACTTTTCAAACGCAGCATTAGAAGGCGGCAATGTCACGTTTAGTTTATTTTCCAAATCTGAGGGGAATATAAAAAAATATATGACTTTTATTTTTTTAGAAAGGCCTACTTTTCGAAGGTGCCAAATCTATCGATCCCAAGCATTTAGCAGCTCTTCAAGAGGCATACACGATCACCGAGAAGTTCTTGGAGAATAGCAATTACGTCGCAGGAGATCAACTATCCGTAGCTGATTTCAGTTTCGTTACTTCTATCACTGCTTGGAGCGGCGTATTCGCACCTTTTAGCGAGGCCAAGTTTCCCAAAATGTCCGCTTGGATCAAGCGGATGCAACAGTTGCCTTATTACAAGGAGGCCATTCAAGTCGGTTTGGACATACATTTAGATGCAATTAAAAAAGTAATGCCTAAATAAAGTTTTTATTAATAATATTTGACTCGTTTTACTTATTTTCCTGTTTTAATAAAAAATACATCATAAAAATGGTTTGTTCGTAATATAAAGGGTAATTCATTAAAATTGGAAGGATTATTTGGGTTAAAATATGAAAAAATTCTTATAAACATATGTTCGAAACAGAGGATATAACAAGATATTTGAGAGTGGAAATTTTAGATAAACGAAGACCACCGGGAGTTGCCACTGATCTGTATTATTTTATTGGATAGGATATAGGCTATATTTGACATACTAAAAATCCGTTCCACCAAGGAGACCGGAAGTGCAACACTGCTGGCCGATTTGGGCAAATTATTGCTGCGTTTGAGAATCCACATCGGATGCATTTTTTACATCTCGAGCGTTTTTTTATTCACATCGAACACATCTGTCCCATTACATTTACGTATTCTGAATCACGTGATCAAAGATTTTTTACATCTCAGATGCATCCACATGAAAATCAAAGTATGTGGATGCATCCGATGTGGATTCTCAAACGCGGCAATATATAGCGGGATAATTTGACATATCTAACCTATAATTTGATTAGTTCTTCTTCTAATCATTTCGCACATAATCTCCTTCGGGACAATTCACCCATAATTTGTTTATGGTTTATATCATAGTAATGCTATCTGATACTATCTACATAAATAGCAGATAACTGATCAGTTCTAAAGTACCTACCTATAGTGGAACTGAAAATTCTAAAAACTGCACTAGGGATTTTTTATAACTTATGGGGACTACAACTAAAAGGAGATATTTGTAATAGAAATAATAGCCTCGAACTAGAACTACATAGATGGTCGAATCACTTTAGAGAACAAGTATGAAATGAGAATCGGTGAGTTTGTCATTGTTACAACAGGAAGAACAGGGATATAAATATGGTTAAAAGATGTAAAAGATCTAAACAATACTTGTGAAAATGTTTAACTGAACAATATGGATAGATGCAAGTAAAGCGATTAGAATTGGAACTGATATAGTGGTGGTTTCAGACACATGATTTATATTAAGAATTTTGCTAGATAATGTAAGTAGGTAGTTTATAATTGCAAAGTTAATTTTAACAATATAGATGTTGAAAAATATTTTAAATTACCTACACTTGTCTAGGAAAGCTAACAAAATTTACTAATCATTATTACCACTGTTAGAAATTTTAAATATTTTTTACTTTTTCAGGTTTAATACGTGGTCTTTTTGTTGTCTCTCTAACCATTTTTACACTATACCAACCACATTGAAATTGTTCTAGGAAAATACTGTTATGACTTAAATTTTGTGTAAACTATTCGAATGTAGTTTACAATTAAAGAACAAATTTAAAGGCTTTACATAATTTTTACAATCATGCAAATATTGATTTATATATTTTAAATGAAATAGAGGAAATCATGGGAAAAGATGAAAAAATAAACATTTATATTTCTTGTAATATTTTTATTAATGTAAAAGGATATAAAGTAATGATTTCAAAAGCATTACCAACAGTCTTCGTTTGTGTTTTATCAATATAATCGCATTCCTGCACTTACAACATTAAAATTGTTCATATACATACTCTTCACCCATTTCCCAAAAGCTCCAATTCTGTAACAAACCTAAAATAACAAGAACATTATTTAATGGGCCATGTTCACATGTGAGATATGCTGTTTTATAAACTATATTGTAATAGTTAGTCGTTATACAAGTTATTCTAAATAATCAGTTCGTTAGAAGAGCTAAAAGTTTTTAAATTAAGCCCAATTGAAATTTAAAATTATACGTCATCGAGAATAGACCAATCAGCTTGTGTCGAAGTTTTTTTTTGTTATACAAAACCAAGCCAACGAACAAACCGACACACAGAATGTCGAAGTGAACGCACATCTAAGTGACATTAAAAATTGACACCACCTAACAACTAACCTTAGTTTTTTGTTTTGGTTTAATTTTATTATTAATCTGAATTTATCTGGGTAAATTATCCTGTGGGACATAGTCCAATAAAGGAAGAAGAATATGAATTTATCAGCTGTATTTATAAAAGTTGAATCAAGTATTTTTCCCATTGTAAACGAAAATATGATTACCGAGATGATTACTGCATTTTTTAACAATACTCAGTTTACAAAAGATAGAAAGGTAAAACTTTATTTATAAATTGTTTTAATGGTAGGTAGTTACAGTTTATATGAAGCAATACACCTTATAGTAAAACATATTTATCTCAGGTTTTATTTTTAGATCTGCCAAGCAAGAATATGGAGATATTTACTTTTTCCATAAGAGAGAAGGAGACAAATTACACCTAAACATAAAGTACAGCAAAAACTTTATGATGTGGTTGTTGTATTTAACAAAAATGAAATTTTTAGTGCACAATGCTTAGAATATGCTGAATCTCAAGGTTTGTAATATTTATTATGCTTTTTTGTTTTTATATCACATATAATAAACAGTGTATAAGGCCCTTTATTCCTATAAATATTTTTTTCTAATTTTGACATATAAAGAGACATTTTTTGTAATCGCAGCAAGTGTTAAAATAATCTAGAAATAGATTTTGTTAGTGAACCTAGTAATAATTATGATACCAAAAAATGCTGCAGAGCACCTATGAAATTTTGAGTTAAAACATATGCCATATTTTTAGGCTATTTTTATACCCTTTTCAAAAATTTTATGCTCCTCATTTTGTGCAAAACTTAAAATGCTCTGATAGCTTCTAACGAAGTCAGCAAAGCACCTCTGTTTTATAAAGTTTTTTCTGTAAAAACAGCAACACCATATATTTATGCACTTGAAATATTATATTTTTAAAAAATACATGGTCTTGCTAACCTTCGAAAGAAGCCAGCAGAGCAATTCGGTTTTTAAAGCTTTTTTCTAAAAACCACACCCCATTTTTAGAATATTTTTAGACTCTTGAAATATTGTAAAACTTTACTAAAAAAATTGCTATTTTTAAATAATACAGGGTGCTTTGTTGGAACAAAGTCAGCAGGACACTTCAGTTTTTTAATATATAAAAACAACTACTTATGACACATGTTTAGGCTGTTTTAAAATCCTAAAAATATGGTAAGTATATTTGTTTTCAATAAAAAAACTTTCAAGTCAGCAAGGAATTGCGAATTTTTTTAAAAATGCCAAATTTCGAATATTTTATAATATTGTAGGAGCCAAAAAACGTGGTGTGGTTTAAAAAAAAAACTGGGGTGCTCTGCTGGATTCGTTTGAAGCTAACAAAGCATCCCGTAATTTTTTATTTTATAATACTCAATAGCCTAAAATGAGACATAGCTGTTTAAACAAAAAATTGTACTTTTAAAAATAGCAGTTTTTTTCGGAAAGCTCTATAATATTTCAAAAATGTGAAAATGTGGTGAGATTGTTTTTTTAAGTTTTGAAAATCCGAGGTTCTTTACTGGATTCGTTCAGAGCTAGTAAAGCTCTGCTCGTCTTGTTACATAAAATAAGGCATTTTGTAGCTGGTTATATAGTTATTTTGTAACTGCATATCTAACCCTTTTATTTTTTTCAGGAGGTTGTGAACATGTGGCTTCATAGAAGAAGTGAGGAACCATCTGTAACATCTACTCAGTGTTATTGGAAAGGCTCTAATTTATCAAAATGCGTAAATATTGATGTACACTTGGCTAGATTGTTAAAGAAACCTCTTCATCCACTACAGGAAAATAAATCAGTACTTTTATATTCTTAGGATTTGTATATATATATTTTTAATTTGTAAATAAATTGTTTTTTTACTTCATTTTTTATTAAAAGGTTAATAAATAAAATTTTCACAGATTTTTATATTTTTGTTTGTAAACAATAATTGAAGAGTTTTTATCACCAATGTTAATAATAATAACTTAAGTCAATATTATTCTTTCTCCTTTTTTAAAGCTACTATCAATAAAGGTATTACTTTAGCTTGACCTATGATCAATTTTTAATTTTGTGTTATATTTGGTTTGACAGAAAAAAAATTATAACCCTTTGACATTGGTTGTTTTTACTTAGATTTTCATAAAAAATAAACGGAACTGCAAACATGTTTTACTATCGTAATAACGAATAGCAACATGAAATTTTTTTTTTCACATTTATCACTGTTGTCATTCTCATAAAGGATTGATAAGAAGGTACAATTTCTGGTTTTTTGAAAAAGGTGGCAAGAATTGTGATATTTTTAAATTTATCACCAGTGATACCACATGTAGTTACCAGATTTATTGGAATATATAGACTTTGCTACCACATTCAACTGAACTTGGTTGTTTTTAATATTTATTACTGTGACATAGGCGTTTTTGTTAAAATGTTTCATTTTAAACTGCTGTAAATAGGTGCCTTTGTTTTTGTAGTTTTAGTCCCAAAAAAATCTATGCATATACAGGTACTCATTCCTCTTTGATTTGCTCGAAAAGTTAAAATTTTATAAAAAATTACATTGGCTGTTTAAAGACTCATTATAATCCCTGAAATGTGATAATTAGGTAAATTAAATTAAAAAACAACCAAAAAAGTTTATTAAATTAATATTTACTTTTACAAAATAGGTTCTTGTAAGTTAACAAGCAATTATGCAGATATTACTAAGTAAATGTACTTGCTTAAAATTCACACACGAATGTGGTTTTAACATGTTAAATTAACTAACCCTTCTTATAACTCTTTCCACATGTATTCTTAGAGATGCTATTCTTTTACTTAATTGTACATCTTCTGGAGAAGTTTTTTCATTCTGTGATACACTAGGTTTGGCTTTACTAAAGTGTATCCCATGTTTTCAAGTAGCTGATTATTCTGAAACCCCTATCTGCCATTATATGGGATCCAGGAACCAGTTTGTTTAAATACCCACATTTTTCCATTATTTCTTTATCACTAGTTCTTCCACAAAATGATGAATAAATTCGGTATCTTCAAAACTTTCAGGAGATTCTGCATTTTCTTCCAGAAGGGTTTTTAGATTATACACCTAAGAATTTATAGTAGCCTCATTTTCAATTTCCTGAAGGGGACAATTAGCAGAAATTGCTGCTACATCTTGATAATCCGGTGTATTTTTATTAAAAAGTTCACGAGAAACATCGCTAGTAGAAGGTTGATTTTCTTCCTTCCAAATTTTTAGGAACACTAATAAATATTTTTGAAGATGAATGTGAATCATTATCACATTCTGGAACAAAACACTTTTTCGTAGTCATAATATTTATAAAAAGTACAAAATTAAACACTCAAATTCCAAATAAATTCTTGATCGAGACACTATGATGACAGATGCCATACACAGTGCTGCCATTTTGCCATTTTCTGAATTATTAAGTGACTTTTAAAACAATGAAACTTTAAATATGGTAAAAGTTTAATCAGAAATAATACTTTCAAAAAACATTTGATATTATATATTTGTTTAACGATGTTTTAGAAGTATAAAAGTAAGAAGGAGTACACAAACGAACGTACATTACTTCTCGTAAACCTTCTAGCCGGCAACGTTGTGCACTAGCTCCTATTGGTCTATTCCCGATGACGTCATAAATTTTAAAAAAATTCATAACTCCGGCAAATGAATAGATAAAAAAAAAATAAAAAAAAGGAATTTTATTTTCAACTCTATTATTCATAAAAAAAAATTTCAAAATTTTTGAACATGCCCCTAATATTCGTTAAAATTCACTTCAATTTTCTCATTTAATCGAAAAATGTTATTTGTATTCTTGTATCATAATGTGTAAAATAGTAATTGTTTCAGTTTGTTTCGACAAAATAGTTAGATCTATTAATAAATTATTATAAATATGATTGTTTTAGTTACCTATGATGAGTACGGATACTCTTTTTACTTCGTTTTCCACAATAAAAACACGTCTTCATCATAACTTCTTGACACAATTAAATGACAAATGGAAATAGAGGTTATGATAAATAACATCCGGTCCGCCATATTATTTGCCCAAATTGGCCAATTTTTCGGAACATTTTTCAGGGGACTATATCCTATCCAGTAAAATAATACAGATCAGTGGGAGTTGCAAATTCCACACAGAAATTTGGCAACATGTTTGCCTTCAGCGACATATGGGATAGTTTTGTGCAACTAATACTCAGTTGAAATTTTTGATAATTGTCAACTGCGAAGTAAAAGTTTAGAGTTAATTTTTGCTAATTTCTAGGTGGAAAAGACACTTTAGTTTGTTTCTTTTATTAGTTTCGTTTAGTTCACGTTAGAAATAGAAAAATATTATAGGATAAGTCTTTAATTTTGGTAAAATGGAAATAGATGACGGGGAAGGTTCACCTTCCCCACCCCCACCTAAACCTCCAGATATTCATATTGTAAGCCCCAAATTGGTTAAGCAAAACATCTTTAAAAATAACGAAAATATCGTATCACTAAATAACCAAGACGAAAATTCAACAAATTTTTCCCAGACTATAGGTAACATCAACAGTGACAAGGTAAGTCAGACAAATTCTTTAATTCCCAACCCATTGAATGGAGCAGCAATTAAAAATGACATTAATACTAATAATATATCAAATCAGAAATTGCATACTTATTATAAGAGTACAGATTTAGGCCCATTACAAGTTTACATTGAAAATAACTGCACAGATTTTCGGGGTAAGTTAAATGCAATTCAAGTTAGTGAAATTATCTTAAATTTACATCCAGAAATTAATCTCAAAATCAAACAAATTCAGTCTATAGGTAGAAATAGAATCCGAGTAATATTTAAAGTTTACTTAAGTGCAAATAACTTACTAAAATCAACAATCATTGGTCAACACAACCTAGTTGCATATATACCTAAGTTTTTAATTTACAAACTCGGTGTTATCAAAGGAATAGATACTGAATTGCCTGAAGAATTTCTAAAATGCAGGATTTCAGCTTATGACTTTCATAGTAAATTTGAGGTAGATTTCGTAAAAAGAATAAATCGTAAGGTAAAACAAGACAATAATGAAATATGCCTAGTTTCAACTACTTCCATTCTGGTTTCATTTAAATGCCAAACTTTGCCAAGAAAAGTACTAATTAATAAAGTTTTATATAATGTAGAAATTTACCAACAAAAAGTTCTTCTATGTAATAATTGTTATCGCTACGGTCATATTGGCAGGCAATGTAGAAGTAATAAAAGATGTTTAAAATGTGGTCAAGAACACGTTTCGGAAAGTTGCTCAGAATTGGAAAAAATGTGTCTAAATTGCCAAGGAAAACATTATGCAAATGACATTCAAAATTGTCCGGAGTTCTCTAGACAGAAGGAAATTAAAAAGTATATGTCTGAAACAAACTGCTCTTTTAGAGATGCAAATGATAAAGTTCCAAAAAAAAGTTATGCTATGGTAACAGCCTCTTATATTTCCAATCCTTTACATAATCAAAATATTTCCCTACTTTCCCCACAATATTCATCTAACTGTATTTCTCAATTTCTACCACAACAATCATCCTCTTCTGCTACTCAACCCTCAACAACGTATGCTACTCAACCCTCAACAACGTATGCTACTCAAGCCTCAACTTCATATACTGCCAATAAATATCCTTCACAAAATAAAATTCAAAAACGATCTCGACCAATTTCACCTGATCCCATACTTAAAGCTCGGGAGTTAATAATATCTCCCACAACACTCCCAAACGTTACTGGGGGAATTATTTCTTCTCAAAATTATCAAAAAAATCTAAATTTTTTGGATGATCATTCAGGTATTTTTAATATAATTTTAAAAATCGTTTTATCAGTTATTCAAATAATTAAAGAAAAAAATCATTTTGAAATTCAAGAATCAGATATAATGTCATTAATTAAAAGCAGTCTTAATTTAAATACAAGTGAATGTGTGAACAAATGAAATTATGTCAGTGGAATTGTAAATCAGTAATCTCAAATAAAGAAAACCTACAGTATTTGTTAAATCATGAACAGATAGATATTGCCTGTTTATCTGAAACTCGTTTCACATCTGATAAATATTTTAATGTTTGTGGGTATAATATTTTAAGAAATGATCGAGAAGATCGATCTGGTGGAGGAACTGCCATACTTATTAGATCGAATATTTTATTTACAGAGTTATCCAGTAATGTGTTCCTTCCGAATACAAATCAACAGGCAGTTAAAATTAGGTGCAATAATTTAAATTTTAATTTGGTGTCACTTTACGTCCCCCCTAAGACAAAAATTTCCGTATCTCAGTGGGAAAGATTTTTAAAATCATATTCCAAACCTACTATAATAGTAGGGGACTTTAATTGTCATCACCTCGCTTTTGGTGGTCCCAATACAGATTCTTATGGCAAAAACCTTTTAGAAGCTTTAGATAATTGTAGCTTATTATATTTAAATGATGGCTCTCCTACATTCATTGGTCATTCATGCCAATATAAGTCAGCTATAGACTTAACAATTTGTTCTCCAGATATTTCACATCTATTAAATTGGTCAACGCTAAATGATTTATATGGTTCAGATCATCTTCCAACAATTGTTAATATAAATCTAAGCCCTAAAATTACTTACTCATACTCAAATCGCAAGTGGAATCTTAGTAAAGCGGATTGGAATTCGTTTTATTTAGAAGCGTTGAAACAATTCTCAGAAACGGAAATTAATGAATATAGTCAATTTATGGAAAAATTAGAAAATATAATAGAACTAACCATACCTAAATATAGATCAATACATGTTTCTCCAAAAAACAAGCATTGGTGGAATGAAAACTGTAAACGCGTAGTAGATTCAAGAAAGATTAGTTTTCAAAATTATTTAAATAATCCTAATTTAAATAACTTATTAGAGTATAAAAGAAACGATGCGGTGGCGAAAAGGATACTCAAACAAACAAAAAGGGATAGCTGGAAACAATATTGCTCAAGTCTTAACAAATCTACTTCAATGAAAGATATTTGGAAAAAAGTAAATAAATACAAAAATAGGAAAATAAATAATACCGTACAAATAGACATAAATGAATCGACCTGGTTAACAGAATTCCATAATAACTTGACTCCTCCATATGTTCATAGAACTCCATCATTAGAAAATATTGCAAAACAAACAGTGACCGATTATTTAAACCAACCCTTTTCTTATCATGAAATTTGTCTTGCCCTCAAAAATCCAAAAAATACAGCACCGGGTCACGATACAATACACTATGTTATGCTGAATAAATTACCGAAGAATGCAAAATTATCTCTTCTCAACATATTTAATAATATATGGACAAGAAAAATAACAATTCCTAAAGAATGGTACGAATACATTATTATCCCTGTACTAAAACCTGGGAAAAGATCAGATCAAGCTGATTCATATAGACCAATTGCTCTTGCTTCTTGTATATTTAAGACGTATGAAAAAATGATAAAACTCAGACTGGAATATTATTTAGAAAATAACAACTTACTTTCATCTACTCAATTTGGATTTCGCAAAAATATTTCAACTCAGGATAGTATAGCAAATATAGTAACAGATATCCAACTATGCTTATCAAAAAATGAATCTACAAGCGCTTTATTTCTGGACATAAAAGGTGCTTATGACAATGTAAATTTAAATATTTTATGTGAAAAATTATGTAAGTTAGGAATCCCCATAACTATTTCAAATCATATATATCATTTGTATAACAATAGGAAATTATTTTTAAAAGTAAACGGTGAATTATCTTGTCCACGAGAATCGGGCCTTGGGATCCCTCAAGGAAGTATTTTAAGCCCTTTACTTTATAATATTTACACGTTTGATATAGAAAATTGTATTCCAAGATCTACAAATATTCTTCAATACGCAGATGATGTAGTGATCTACACAAGCCACAAACAAATTAATTATTGCCATGATCAACTATTCAAATCTATGGAGAAAATTCATAGTTGGAGTCATGAAAACGGTTTAACAATATCTGAATCAAAGTCGGCTGTAGTTACTTATACGCGCAAAAGGTATAACCATCCAAATTATATAAAGTTACATAAATATAACCTGGCTTATAAATCCTCCTTTAAATTTTTAGGCATTATTATAGACAGTAAATTAAACTGGAAGGAACATATAAATTATGTTCAGAAAAGAACCCAAAATGCTGTAAATATAATAAAAACTTTTACTTGTCATAATTGGGGCTCTGACCCAAATGTTAGTCTAATGTTTTATAGAATGCTGGTTCGTCCAATTATAGATTATGGTTCAATTTTTTTTAACACAGCAGCAAACTCACATCTTCAGAAAATTGAACAAATTAAAAATAAATGCCTAAGACTCTGCGTAGGATTCTTACCAAGCACTCCTATAAATGTTATGGAAGTCGAAACATGTGAGAGTCCATTGGATCTAAGAAGGAAATTTCTGAGCGATAAATTTGTATTGTTATCCCGATCAAAACATTACACAGTAATCAATAAATTAAGCAGATTAACTACTCTATGCTTAACTTCATCCTTTTGGAAAAAGAAAAAACTGCCATTATTAGTTGACAGTTTTATTTCTACTTCAGGAGTGCGTTTAGAAACCACGCACGGCGCGTCTGGACCCTATTCTAATGTATGTGGTGAGACGCGCCGTGCGGGGTTTCTAAACGCACTCCTGACGTCAGTAATGATCTACCAGTTTCAAATAGCGTACCGCTGTGGTCCAATCCATATCTGTCTCTTATTATGCCAGTTAATAGTTATATTAGTAATAAATTCTACGTTGACAACCCTTTACTAATAAAGACAAATTTTTATGAAGAATTAAATACAAAATGGAAACATTATGAAACACTTTACACTGATGGTTCTAAATTAAATAATCAAGTAGGTTACGCTTTATATTATCCCAATAAAGAGATTCAAATTTTAAAACGTTTGCCAAATTGTATGTCAGTTTATAGTGCAGAAATATTAGCAATTAGAGAAGCCTTTTCGTTATGCCTAAATCAAGAGGAATTAAATTTTGTCATTTTCACAGACTGCAAAAGTTTAGTTCAAAAGTTTCAAAATTTTAATTTTAATTCTAAAGATAATTACATAATTCTGGACATTTTAAAACTAAATTTTGAGGCAAGAAATCAGGATAAACTAATATACATATCTTGGGTCAAAGCCCATATGGGAATACCTAATAATGAAAAGTAGACTTTTTGGCTAAAACTGCAACAAAACTTAATTACATAAGTAATTTTAAAATACCCCTATCCGATCTAAATACTTGTTTCAAATATAAAAGGGATCAAAATTGGCAAGCAAAATATGTAGAGAAGGAAACAGGTAATTTTTATAAATCTATTCAACCTAATATAAGGGTAAAACCGTGGTTTGATAAGCTGTCAAATAGACCACTAATCCAAACGATTAGCAGAATTAGAACTAATCATGCTTTATACCCTCAATATATAAAGCGAATAGGTCTAATAGATAATGATATGTGTATTTGTGATGAGATTGCTGATTTACAACATATATTTTTGGATTGTATTCTAAACGATTTAGAAATTAATTTATTATACCAAAACTTAATTAACAACAAAATTCAATTACCTATAAATTTAAAAAATCTACTGACATTTGACAGTATATATAACATACTCTATAATTTTGTCAAAACACTCAAATTAAAATTGTAATTAGGAAATAGAAATAAAACATGTAAGTAGCGATGCTACCAATAAAAAAAAATTTGTACACCTGACTCGAAAAAATTGTTAAGAAAAGAAAAAAAAAAAAATAAAGACAGAAGAGAAAAAAGAAAAAATGAAAAAAAAAACAGAAATAAAAAAAACAAAAATAAAAAAAAAAACAAAAATAAAAAAAAAACAAAAATAAAAAAAACAAATAAACAAAACATTTAAACCTTATTAAGTTCAGGTTATTAGTTATTAAGGTAGAGCAACTTTAATATAATTTGTAAAGTAATAAAGTTTGTTATATATTTTTATTTGTTCACCTGACAATTGACTGGCCTGTTGGTTTATATCCAGTGCCACCAACTTAGTTAAAAAAAAAAAAAAAATACTCTGTAGGTAATATAAAAAGCTGTAATGCTATTTTAATTTGAAAATTGGCGGGCTTTTGAATTTACTTCAACAAAATATAAGAATTTTACATTTTCAATAGCATTTTTTTAACACGCATCTCATGCGTGTTAAAAAATGCCAATAAAAATGTAAAATTTTATGTTAAATAATTTTAAAGGTATAAAATTAAAAAATATATCGATTTACCTTAAGGAAGATTAATTGTAATTTTCCGAGCTTGTCCGTAGATACAATTACATTGTAGTTTCCTTGAAACCTACTCATCAGCACGTATTTTTTCTAGAGTAAACAAAATGCCCCACATTCACTGCTCCTATCATATACCAACCTGCATATCATTCCGTTGAAGTACGTGTTACGAATATCACCTTATATCTGGGAACTAAATATGCATCCACATATATTAGGGTGGGGTGGGAAATAATTATATCTACGGACAAGCTCGGAAAATTACAATTAATCTTCCTTAAGGAAAGTCGATTAATTTTTTAATTTTCCTTCGCTTGTCCTTGATATAATTACATTGTAGTTGTTCAGAGTAAGAAAAGGTGATTTTCTGAATAATTGTTTATGTAAACATTATAAACGTAATTAATTAATTCTAACGAACAACGATTTCTTCATAAAAAGTAACATTGCAATCTGGTTGTATTTTCTATTTTTATAATATTTTACATTAAAACCCAAAAAACCAGAAGAATCATCAAGAGTCGCTAGACTTCCTAATGATCTATATTTATGTAAGAATAGTAAACGTCTATTCTGCGTAATTCATAAAGTAGGAACATAAAAGACAAAGTTAAATGAGTGTTTCGTCTCAAGTGACATCGCTCGATTTCCTCTTAGAAAATACCATCCGGTATTTTAAAATACATTAATTTTGTATAGAATTACTGAAAAAATCGCATGATTTTTTCAGTATTTAGAAGGGATAACACACGTTCTTCCCTGTATAAATGCAGATAAAAAAGTAATATCAAGAAATATCCGACTTTATAATGATATATATTTATGCAAGAATAATGAAGGTCTAATTTGCTTAATCCAAACAGTAGGGTTAAGACAAAGTTAAATAAGTATTTCGTCTCAATGAAATCGCTCGATTTCCTCTTAGAAAATACCGCCCGGTATTTTAAAAGATATTATTTTTACATAAAATTGGTACAAAAATATTTAGAAGGGATTAGACACATTCTTATCTGAATAAGTCCATAAAAACAGAAAAATCATCAAGAATCTCTCGACTGCCTAATGATCTATATTTATACAAGAATAGCGAACGTTTATTCTGTTAATTCAAACAGTAGGGTTAAGACAAGGTTAAATGAATATGTCGCCTCAATGAATTTGCTCGATTTGCTCTTAGAATTTACCGCCCGGTATTTTAAAAGATATTATTTTTATATAGAATTAGTACAAAAGTATTTAGAAGGGATAACACACATTCTTATCTGAATAAGTCCACAAAAAAAAATCATCAAGAATCGCTCGACTTCCTAATGATCTATATTTTTACAAGAATAGCGGGCGTCTATTCTGTTAATTCAAACAGTAGGGTTAAGACAAGGTTAAATGAGTATTTCGCCTCAATGAAATCGCTCGATTTCTTCTTAGAAATACCGCCCGGTATTTTAAAAGATATTATTTTTACATGGAATTAGTACAAAAGTATTTAGAAGGGATAAAACATATTATTATCTGAATAAGTACATAAAAAGAGAAAAATCATCAAGAATCGCTCGACTTCCTAATGATCTAAATTTATACAAGAATAGCGAACGTCTATTCTGTTAATTCAAACAGTAGGGTTAAGACAAAGTTACATGAGTATTTCGTCTTAATGAAATTGTTCGATTTCCTCTTAGAAAATACCGCCAGGTATTTTAAAAGATATTATTTTTACATAGAATTAGTACAAAAGTATTTAGAAGGGATTATACAAATTCTTACCTGAATAAGTCCATTTAAACAAAAAAATCATCAAGAATCGCTCGACTTTCTAATGATCAATATTTATGCAAAAATAACGAACGTCTATTCTGTTAATTCAAAACGTAGGATCATAAAGACAAGATTAAATGAATATTTCGTGTCAATGAAATCGCTCGAGTTCCTCTTAGAAAATACCGCCTGGTATTTTAAAAGATACTATTTTTACATAGAATTACTGCAAAAGTATTCAGAAGAGGTAACACACGTTCTTCCCTGTATAAGTCAAAACAGAAAAATCATCAAGAATCGCTCGACTTCCTAATGATCTATATTTATGCAAAAATGAGGAACGTCTATTTTGTTAATTCAAACAATAGAATGATAAGACAAGATTAAATGAATATTTCGTCTCAATGAAATTGCTGGATTTTCTCTTAGAAAATACCGCTCGGTATTTTAAAAGATATTATTTTATTTTTATCACGATTTTTTCAAATGCAAGAAATATTACTACGACAGCGATGTTGTATAAAACGATATCCAAACAAACTTAAGATTTTATTTATGGGATATTTCGAGGGAACACATTAATGCTTTGTTGAGTTAACGAATATAAAATATGCTTAGAATAGACCTTTTCATCACAATTTTTTTGTGTGCGCATGCGTCAGTTTCAGCCATCTTTTTCGTACTGTTTTTGTAAACAAGTATGTTAAAATGCTTACGTGAAAAAAATTATAATTGATAAATATTAATTTACTTAAGTCTATATTCATTTAAAAAAAGGAAGAAAAAAGTAAAGTAATAATAAGTTTAGTGTCTTAATTGAAAAATACATTTTTAACAATCAATTATAATTATGTTATCTGTACGGAAAGGAACAACGAAACAGTGTTGTTATGTAAAAGTGACACACGGTATAAATCATTCAACGGCAATAGATATTATTTTATACATTTTCCAAAGCCTTAACTGCAATATCGTAAACAATTATCAGGTAAAAGATATTCGAAATGTGCATTAAGTGTGAAAAAATTTGGTCGAAGTGACAACGGTTTTCGATGGATTAATGATGTTACTAAAGATACTTATATTTCACCTCATTTTCATGGAGAAAGTGGTCCAACGGAAGAAAATTCTCATCTGGTATTAAACAATATTTTTTTAATATTAAATACTACTTCGGTATACACATTAAATGATTAAAAATGTCATGTTGATCCTCAAAATAATAAATAATTTATTTTATTAATTATACTCGTGATTAATTTTCATGCTAATTAAAGTGTTTTTGCAAGTAGTAATAGTTGGTTGGCATAATTAATTAGAATAAAGTTATAATTATTATTTATTTTCATTAATTTTTTACAGAGTTAAAAAGTATTGATACACCTAACCTCTCAATTAGTCCACTTTGTTCCTTTATAACAAACATCCAAGACACTTCAACCTCCTTTTCAACTGCTCACAACTATGCGCTTCCACAGAGTTATAAAAAAGTTATTCACTATCAACGATTTTTTCTAATGATTAATTTATCTGTAGAGATAACATTGCTTTCTCAGCCATTGTCGATCAAAACAGTAAGAAACTTTTGAATTACCGCTATTTCAACATGGTGGCTGCGCTTGCGCTCATCACATGATGAAAAGGTCTATGTAAAATATTGATTGGTAAAAGAACCAAAACGAATTATTATAATTATAATAATTATAATTATTTTAAAATATAATTGCATTGTTTTATAAAATAAAGTAGTTTATTCTCGATATTCAGAAGGGATAACGTACGTTTTCCCCTATATAAACAATATTTTATGTTAATGATGAAATATAATAACAGCCTACCTGTTGATTCTTTTTATTTGTTCATGTAAGTATTTCACCTAACTGCATTATCAACTTTGTTTTGCACTATTTTTATCCCGATCTTAAGAAAAATGAGCGCGTTTTAGCATTTTTAATTTTTAAATTCACTTTTAAATATAATTTAGTCCGTTGCTAATAAGCACGAAAAAAGGAATGATATGTAGATTGGTATACGATAGGAGCAGTGAATGTGGGGCATTTTGTTTACTCTAGAAAAAATACGTGCTGATGAGTAAGTTTCAAGGAAACTACAATGTAATTATATCAAGGACAAGCGAAGGAAAATAAATAATACAAAATTGTATTATAATTAAATATTATTTGTAGAATCTTTATTGGTTACAACAATAAACATTAATAAACATAATATATATTTTCTGAATAAACAACTATTTTAAATAACACAAAACGAACAAAATTTTTCTTTAATCGTGCGAAATAAAACAAGAGTTCCATCCAAAAATCCTGAAACGAAAAGAAAAAAAAAACAATTGTTGAAAGCGAAAAACTTCTTAAAACACATGATTTTGATTGTATGTGACTAATTACTTTTGCATTTGCAGCGATTTAACTAATTTTTAACCGACTTCAAAAAAGGAGGAGGTTATCAATTCGTCGCGATATTTTTTTTATGTATGTTCAGCGATAATTCTTTAACACGGTGTCCGATTTCAATAATTCTTTTTTTTTAGAAAGGGGCTACTTCAGGGGTGACCCATATAAATTTGGTCAAAATCTAATAATTGGGTCCATGAGAAAATCCTCAAACTCTTCATTTTTTATGTATGTTTAGCGATAATGCTTTACCACCTTGTCCGATTTATATGATTCTTTTTTTGTTAGTAAGGGGGTACCTCAGGGGTGGTCCCATAAAAATTTGGTTAAGATGTGGTGATGGCATCTGCACGTTTTTGAAGTAGGTTTTTTTAAATTTTTAATTTCTAATACTTGTTAATTCACTACTTCTAATTTCTACAATGTCTAATTAAGATTTTTTTGCTTTATGTAATGAAAATACTTTAGATTTTGTAACCTACCGCACCCAGGTACCATAATCATTTATTAATTCCATTTGATTAAAAAAAGTTGCATTCTTATTAAATACCAAATTCTTCATTTAACAAAAATCTCTGAGATAATTAAATCTTATTTACGACACCTAATAAATAATATCTATAACCCAGCCCGTAAGAGATCCAATTTCTTAAAAGTGTCTGGGAACGCAATCTAAAACCACCATACAACATAAGTTACCACGAAGTAATAATCATTAAAACTCTTAACGCACTTATCTTAAGTCAGTTTTGAATAGGAACGTTGTTTTCGATACACCAACTTTCCAAGGCAAGTGATAAATCAGCCACCCCCTATCCACCTAAATTCGTATTTTCTATGAGAAGCAAAACGAGAGAGACGTCACAAAAACGATTAAGCTGTGTATAAAAACTAGAATGAAATGAGCTCAGATTCATTCAATTTTTGTCATTTGATGTGCAAGCATACATTTGTTAGTTTACATTATTGTCAGTTCCCAGTTATATAATCTGTACCTTTCCTAAAACGCTCTTCCTAAACGACGTCTATCCCACAATACCTCCAATTTCCCAAAGGTGTCAACGTCTCGACGCCCAACGTCTCGACGCCCAACGCCTCTCCGTTCTACTTCCCTACCTTTCGACGTCCCAACAATATCACTTCTAACACCACTTAGTATTTCCTACCATTATATTCATCCCGACGCCCAACGTCTCGAAGCTCGACGTCACTACGTCATCTCTTTATCCGACGTCCCCATCCGACGCTCAATATCTCATCCGACGCCCTACGTCCTTACTTATCTACCTCCCTGCGTTTGGCGTTCTGCGTCACGACGCTCCTTCTCCGCCCCGCCATTCTAAATTTCGACCCCAACGTCTCAACGTCCCTGCTAATTATCCAAAATACAAAATTATAAAATGTCTGAAATCGAAACAGACGATAATATAAACCCAACGGTCTGTTTATCCGATGGTGAGTTAATAACAACCAAATTAAAATTGTAAAAATGGGAATTTATTGTTGAATAATAATGAGTATTATTGTGTAACTTATTATTATTCAATAATGGTAAATCTTTACCTTTAAGAAATTTATTGCTAGCCGACATCACATTTAGCTCGTCCAGATGTGTATGCTAAGGGCCATTTTGCCTTCAAATTAATATATCACCGTAAAAGATAATAAGAGTCTGGTTACCGAACTGTCAATGAACCCTCGCAAATAACAGCTCAGCTGATTGGGGTAAATGACACGTCGGACGACTAGACTCACATTTATCTGAATATGCTTGGTGTTACTACAGGGTTGGACTATCTTAGATAATTATCTCTTAATCTTCGCACTGTAGGTAGATCTGAACATAAGGGGTAGTTCGCTAGTATTGCTCTGGATCTATTCTAGTAAGACTACATCTACATAAAACCCCCCTAGGTGAGGCTGAAACATAAGGGATATCCGCCTATTATTGCAACGACGGTATCTCAGCAAGCGCACCTATATAAAAAAAAAACAACGAAACAAAGAATTATTAAAGATAGTGCAATTCTGAGGACGTCTGCTGTCTATTCTCAAGAATTGTTTAATTACAAATAGTTGATGGCAAGTGGCCTGTGGCCTGTTGTTTGGGCGAGACACATGTGAGGTCTACCTTATATTAAAAATTCTGTACATATTTATTTATTTATTGGAAATCAAAAGAAAAATAAATTAAGTTAAATATACTTTGAGCATTATTTCATTCACAAATTTGTACCAAACTTTGCATCGAATCCTGGTTTATTTAATTAACATTTTCACAACGTGGGTATATAAATTATCAATTAATTAACTAGACGATTACTACACTACTAGAGGAAAAGGCCATATACAGTAAGTATGAATTTCTTTGAATTTCACCAGGGGAGGGAGGTAGTTAAATTAAAATACGGGCTTTTAATAATTATCTACAAGACCGGGGGTGGGAGGTCACAATTTATAAAGATTAAAATGTTTGGTTAATACATATAATTAAATTCGCATATCTAGGATAATTATTATCAAAATGAATATCAGAATTAAAGCTTTGGGGATAACACAATTACTAATACGAATAATAATCCTTTTTTCAGTTAACAATAAAGTGAAAATATTTGTTCTAAAACAGTGTAAAAAGGCCAAAATAATTTACTATTACAATCAAATATATGCAGGACATAGACATGCAAAAGTATCAAAATAAGTTTACTTACAGTAAATTATTACTAAATTTATGTCTAAAACTGTATTAAATAAAAGTAAAACTCACTTAGAATTGTTTACATCGATAGCCATATTGTATTTAGTAGACATGGGTAACGCAGCGATGCGTTGCGTTATTGCGTTAACGCAGTTGAATGCGTTACGAGCGTTGATACACCAGCTGTTACTGTATCAGCGCAACGCAATTTTCGATACTGAGTCGAAAGGATTGCGAGTTGTTGGTGCGCCATGCGCCCGGCACTGATTCCGTTTTCCGTGACGAGTTGAGAATTTTAATTTACGTAATTGATGCAACTCGTAATGCAGATTACCCAAAATCTATCAAGTAATTATGTTCTTTGCAACATGTCACATCATTTGTAGGATTGTAGGTCGAATTTTATGAATTTTAATCTTGTACACTGTCAATTTTTAGTTCTTCCCAATTTGATTGGCTACTAGTATACAAAAGTTATATCCTTTTTATATAAATTGGAATTTTTGTATTTTTTGTAAAATCCGAACACAATGAAATAAAAAAATGAGTGCATTACACTGTTATATTTTCGTTTATTTTAAACATATATTAAAAAAAAATTTAGTTAAATTCCCAATTGCGTTTTTGCCTTGAACACGGTTTGACCCTTATAAAGGGACAGCCGGCGCTGAATAACACCGGTATCATGCGATACACCGAGGTGCGTCGACTTCATTCGGCGCAGGCAGTGGTCAGTGGTGTGACGCAATAACGCAATTGCGTTAACGCAATGAGTTGGCGCAATAGAGTGCGCCGGAGTTAGTGTATCAACGCAAAGAATTTTAGTGCGTTACCCATGTCTAGTATTTAGTATCATTCGGGTTTCGGCTATCGAATCGACTCGAGCGTTAACGAGATTTGGGTTTTGTTATCCAAAACCAGATTTACATTGTACAAATAATTGAATAAATTCATATTTTTTCAATTTTACTATAGATAAATAAAAAAATGTGCAACTATTACTTTTGGAAAGTTACTAACACATTTTTATTGAGATATTTTGGAATTATTCTGTTTCCTTTATATTTTAAATATAATTGTGTTATTGAAAACGGACGTACGCCAGTTTCGATGCGCAGTAACTTGTTGACAAAATGCGCATATGCTATAAACCCCCCTGGAATACTGTTATAAATGTGCAAAGATGCCAGTTGAACCAGTCTTTTCGGCACCATCGTTACTCTATTACGACTACAATTACTGAACACACTGAAGGGTAACTCACCTTGGCGGGAAGAGTCCGCGCATCTCAGTTGGTGTACATCAAATCGCCATTGTTTAGGGTTCCGCTACGATGTTGTCAAGATGTATTATCACTCATCGTGCCAATTTAAAAAGTCGAGTATCGAGTGTAATCTGATGTAATGCGATTTTTTTATTTTTCCAGTTCCAGTTGTGTTATATTTTTTTTCTACTCCTACACCATAATTTGTTAATTAAATGCCAATTTTCAGTTTCATAATGATACTCATTAAAACACTGGTTTTCATTATGAAACTGAAAAATTGACCAAAAGAAATGTAGATTTTTAAATAACAAAGTAGGCAGACCCAATATTTTCTCCAGAATGTTTGACAGTTTCTAAGAGATTCGTATTTTATGACAGTTACAATCTTTTGCGTTAGTCAAAAAGTTAGATAGGTAAAGGTAGATTACTATCCGAAGAGTATATTGCCTAACAAAATATCACAGCCAGAAGGAGCTTATTTGACGACGTTGATCTAAAATCCCTTACTTTAGGGGTGCCTGACACCCAGGCATAACTCTTTAGCAGTGGCGTCTGTACATATATAAAATATTTTAAATCAGAAATACTCGTAAATTAAAAGTATTAGTCAGAATTTCGTTTATTGTTTGTCAAATTGTTAATAAACTGTAAATTAATAAAACAACTGAAAATTTTACTTAATAATAAATATATTTGTGATTATCTATTTCAATTATAATTTTCAATATCCGACAATTCTGAATCCCATTCGTCAGATGATTCCGTATTTACATTAAATATCCATTAAGTGTTCTTTATGAATATACGTATCCTCATATTTCGAACAAGGATCAACCACGTTTGCCCAAGAGTTTGACGAAGAGTTTTCATGCACACCACCTGAAATCGCTGGAAAGGCGAAAAATGTATCATCATATTTATTATATTGGTTATTGTGTAGAAATAAAAATTAAGTTAAAGAACTTATTTTTCTTTCATAATTTATTTCTATCTAATTTATAAGAAGTTTAAAAAAAATATTTTGTTTAAATTTAATTAATTCGGGAGCAGAAAATTGTAAAGGGGATACAGTACGTTATTAAAAATTGTTGATTTACCTGAACAAGAAGAGGAACTAACTGTTTATCCACTTGCCAATGCACATGTAGTACCTTCTGTCGATAGGTACTGATTATCAAACATGTAACTTACTGGAAAAAAATTTGTTAGATATACATGCGAGTATCTTGTCTAGATGTGTCTAAAAGTTCACTCTTGTGACACTTGTAAAAAGTATGCCAATGAACAAAAAGAGGTAGATGAAACAACTTTGTTTTGTTTTTTAAAGCTTCCTAGACCGAAAATTTGGAGAACTTTGGGCATTTGAACATGCCAAGTAACAGTTTTGTTCATTTTGTATCCATATTGGAAAATATCTTTACAGACAATTTTGAAGCAATATCTTTTCAGGCAAACGGGCTTAAAAAATGAATTAGTATGTTTAAAACAGCTATGTTTGTTCACCCATGTAAACAGTTTACTTATAACCTTTTAATTAATTTATATGGTAGATTACGAATATATTATGCATTAAAATATGCAAACAGAAATTTTAAAACAAATGTAAGTTCACGTAAGAATAAAGCAAAATTGATTATTTGGAGACATCAATAGGAATCGTATTATTAAATGTATTTTATTTAATATGAACTGTTTTATTTATCCCTCATCTTGCTCCAATGTTTTATGATCAAGAAGATGAATATACCAAGTTGTATGTAATACAACGTGTATTTATTAAAAATAGAAAATAATTACAACTCAAATGTGACCAAGACGTAAAATATTTATTATTTTGTAACCTCCAACTTTATATATCTGTGTCCTACACAATCAAGTGTTTAGAAAATGAATTAAAAGTAAATATTTTCCATACAAATTTTATTCAAAACATTTTTTTGTATCTTTATTGCCAACAAAAATATTGAGAAAATTATGGACCCCGCCTATGACGGACCACCAGCTGTATTTTCAAATTTACCGCGCATAACAGACTACCGCCATCTTGGTTAGGATGACTGAAGTATAAAATCAGTTGTTTCAGGCGACTATGCGAATATATGCCATTTGTGTGAAAATAAAAAATAAAGACAGAACTGGTAAGTACTGATATAACACAGCGGCTTGGCATGATGTTAGGTAACTCTTTTTTTACGTTTAGTTAGAATCAGTTTTTTTACTGCAGTTTGAAGGAACTGTTTTATGTTAATTTTAGGGCACAAATTGAGGTTATGGCAAAGATCAAAAGTGCTTGGCATTTTTTAATGACTTATGCAATATTGCCTATGATAGACCCCTCAACTGTGTCTTATGATGGACCAGGGGCCCATCATTGGCAATGCGTTAATTATACATTTTTAGTTATTCTTCTCGTTCTTTTGTGGATATGGCGTCCAAGAAGAGACAGCAGTGGAACGAGCATGACATGCGACAGGCTATTCTCAACGTTCATAATGACAATATGGGCTATAAGTTGGCTGCAAAGACCTTTCATGTTCTCAAAACAACTTTAAGAAGGCGTTTGGCTAAACAGGACAGTTCTAAGGGTGATTTGGGAGGACGAAGAACAACTTTCTCTAAAGCTGTCGAACAGGAGATTGTGACTCATATAAATGACATGGAAACACGTTTTTTTGGACTAACTTCCTAAAGATTTGCGGCAGATGGTATTTGAAGTAGCCGAAAAAAATAAAACATGGTTTTAACCGCGAAACAAAAATGACAGGTTGGAAATGGATTAGGAGATTCCTAAAGCGCAATCCGCGAATATCTTTGAGAAGCTCAGAAAGTACATCATTAGCTAGAGCCCAGGCATTTAACAAGCCTAATAGCGAAGCCTATTTTAACGCACTGTCTAATACTCTGGACCCCGAAAATATTTATAATATGGACGAGTCAGGTGTGACTACGGTCCAGAAGAAGTGCCAAAAGATTTACGCTGCAAAAGGTCGCAAGCAAGTTGGTGCACTCAGTAGTGCCGAGCGTGGGCAACACGTAACCGTAGTGTGTGCAATGAATACCATAGGCACTTACGTCCCTCCTGTTCTTATTTACCCTCGTCAAAGAATGAACGATGAACTTATGAACGGTGCTCCCGCTGGTAGCATAGCATTCGCACAAGAAAAAGGTTGGATGACCAGTGAAATTTTTTGTAGATGGCTAAAGCATTTCTTAAGGTAGGCTAAAGTATCTAATGAGAATAAGGTTCTTTTACTACTGGATGGCCACAGTAGTCATAAGTCTTGAAGCTCTGCAGTTCGCAAAAGAAAATGGTGTAATTGTGTTTTGCTTTCCTGCACACTGCTCTCATCACGTTCAGCCATTGGATGTCGGATTCTTTCGTCCTCTTCATACGTATTTCGATCAAGAAATTCAATTATGGCTGCGTCAAAACCCGGGAAAAGCGACGACTCAATTCAAAATAGCAGGTCTTCTCAATCAAGCCTATTTGAAAAGTGCAGTGCCATCAAACGCAATAAACTCCTTCAAAAAGACCGGCATATATCCTTTCAATCCTCACATTTTTGATGATTGGCAGTTTGCAATAGCTTTAGCAACTGGTAAGCAGATTCCCGAGAATCAAGGCAATATCAACGAAAACCAAATGGAATTTCAAGACCAACCAAGTACATCTGGTCATAACATGTCTTCATCGTCAGTTCTCGACATCTTTGTGAAAGAAATTTTACCTGCTCCCCAAGCTGTAGCCATTGGTACTGGTAGAAGAATAGCCAGAAAACGTGAAAAAACTGGTCATTTGAATTCAACACCAGAAATGTATGAACTTAAAAAGAAAGTGACTGAGAAGGAAGCGAAAAAAAGAAAACAAGAGGCCAGGGCAACAAAACGCCAACTTGTCATTCCAAATGACGACAGGTCTGATGAAGATGAATCCGTCTTAGAAGAATTTTTAGGACAGAAAAAGACGACTCTGATGCTAGTTGCATATACTGCAACGAGTTATACTCTCTCAATCACGAGCGAGAGAGAAGTGGATTCGTTGTCAGAAATGTCAATCTTGGTACCACAATGAGTGTGCTGATGTCAGCTACCGTTGCAAAACATTTATTTGTGAATAATGCACTTAATTTTAGTTTGTTCTGGTTTGTAATAGCAAATAAAATGTTTTGTTGTTCGTTCACGTAAATGTTAGTTTTTTTATAGTTTTTTATCTTCATTCCAAGTTTGTTGGAACACCGATAATTTTGTTTAATAAAGCTTTCAAGACACTTTTATTTGTTTATTTTATAGGGGGGCCAACATGGGCAAGTATGTGCCAATGATGGCACCCTTGCTTATAAAGACAAAATTGCTTGTGTTAATTAAAGAAGCAAATGGGGTCTATTCTGTAAACATTCCTTTATATTTAACGGCCTTTAAAAATATTGGCGGCCTTTAAAAGTATATTTGTATTCGTTAATTTACTTCTGTCATTATTTAAACAGATTTCTTTAAGATAGTACTCTAATGTATTTTAAAGATCCATTTAAATAATGACAGAAGTAAAGAAGAAAATATTTTTAAAGGCCGTTAAATATAAAGGAATTGTTACAGAATAGACCCCATTAACTGGTAATAAATTCACCTTAATCACCTTCAAATTAAGTATAGATTTTCATAAAAATAAATTTAATAACTATAAAACTAAAAAAGATATAAAGGAATTTTCTTAGGGGTGTCCATCAAAGGCACACTTCCTATTTTTGTACTTTTCCTAGTATTTCTCGATTTCATTTTAAAGATATGCACATAACAAAAATGATAGAGAAATACATCACAAACAACTTTAATTCGATTATTTTCTCCAAATAACAGAAATATAACTTAAAAGTAAAAAAAATCGAACTTCTGTATAGTACCCCCATACTTCAACTATGCCCAAAATCGAATTAGCTCTTTGCAAAGTGGATTAAAATTTATATTTAAAATAAGCGAAAATTGTCAAAACGGATTGGATGAGGACTCCAAAACGAAATGATCAGACGAATGATTCCTCTACTTTCCTTACTGATAACTGGAAAGTAAAAAATTAAAAATATTTTTTGTAAGTTTAAAGAAAATCAGTAGAGCCGTTTTCTCATTTATTTACAAAAAAACATTTCGAACTTGGGAACCTTTAGAGTAAAAAATCAATCAAAATATCGTAGCCCAATTTAATATATTTCTTCCCTCATATAAATGTAAAATAAAACCAAACCGACTCCGACCAGTCTGTTTGTGCTAAGCCGGTTATCGAAAGGAACCCAATTCGATGGCAGAAGGTCAAGGAAATGTGCCACAGCGTTCTTATGTAATTTCTCGAGAGTTACTCTTCAGTGTATTCAGTGGTCTGAGCAAGTCCTCCCAAAAAGAGACAAAATAAAGTTACCCTCAGATAAACAAATGAATAATAGCTAGCTAACGGTTTGGATCTGTTTGAAGTCAGTATGAACCGTTTTTTATATTACTTTCTCTATCTTCTTGGTCTTTGATGTAATTTTAAATAGGCCAAAATTTTCTCACAACTGTCAACAAACACTAGGGAACTGTTAGTTTTGTTTGTACATTTTGCATGTTTTTATAGTCCCTGGACATATTTTTAAAGTTTTTGTTTCTAGAAGGTTTTTTTAGTGAATTTTGTTAGCTGAAGTCTAAAAATTACTATTCAATGTTTGTTAGCCCTAAAATATACATTTGGAGAAGTTCCACGTCGTTTCAAAGGTAAGTAAATAATAGTAGTTTGTGCAACAAAAGTGGATATGATGGCCATATCGCATGATGACGAAATTTGGACACGACGCCATAGGCGAAGTGCTCAAGAGTCTGAGCGATATGGACAATCCACTTGAGTTGTACAGTAATGGAAATATACAAATTAAAAAAAATATTTTAGGTGAGAGTTTTTCTTGATGTTTTGTTCAGGACAGAGACAAGTCGTTTTTATTATTTTTTGCATTTTTTACATAATTTTATCGAGACTTTTAAATTTGAATCACGTTTGGTTCTTTTTGGCTTTGACATCCGAAGTGTAAACATCGCTGTCTGTGAAAATTTAACAACCTTCTGTTATTTGGGCTTTACTAACAACATCCGCTGTATTTTCAACCTTTTTCTTCCTCATATTTTTAGTAAGTAATTGTATATAAACATATTTTTGTGACACAAACAAATAGAGGTTACCTTAACCTCCAACCCACATGGAGTTGGGGGTCAAAGACCCCCCGGGTCCTCCGCCGAGGGTTAAAAACTTCTATTCGAACACAGACTCGGGCCCCTTCAAAGTGTATGTCCAAGGAAAAACAAATAATCTAGGAAATCTTCATATACTAAGTATAGCAAAAACCATTTTTAATCTGAAACTGAAGGATATCCTCAAAATAGTAAGAAAAGGGAAAAACCGTATTGGTGCGATCTTTACCAATGCTCAAACTGCCAACCAATTTATAGAGGATAAAGAAATGGAAAATAAAGGTTATGAAGTTTTTATTCCATCACACAATGTTTCTTGCAAAGGGATTGTAAGGTATGTAGACAGATCTTTTACAGATGATGAAATTAAAGAGGAAACTGAAACTCATTTAGTGAATTGTAAGCTTCTTCATGTCAAACGTCTAAATAGAAGAGTTGTGGAATCCGGTAAAGAAATCTCCTATGTACCAATAGGTACGATTTGTATTACTTTTTCAGGAAAAATTATTCCTAAAGAAATTTCAATTTATGGTCTCCCAAATCTCCCAAATATCACCCCAGTAATGCAATGTCATAATTGCTTGCTTTATGGACATCGTATTAATCAATGTAGAGGAAAGGCCAAATGCATAAAGTATGGTAAATCCCATGATCAGATGTTACTTGCAGTAAGTAATGTATTTATTGTAAATCTACGGAACCAGTTCCAACGAGTTGAACTGCCTTGAATATAATAGATAGACAAAAAGAAATCAAGCAACTAATCTCATTTTCAAACATATCTTACTTTGAAGCCAACCAACAAATTCCAAAAAATAGAGAAAACCCTATCCCTAATATTAATGACTTTCCAGCCCTTCCCAAGAGGGATGCAAATTAAAATGGTATCCCAGTCTCCCAAAGAAGATCAGAAGCCTTGTCTAATACAAGATTACCCACCTACAGTCAAAAAATAAGAACACCAAAACGAAGGAGATCACATGATGATGAATATGATAAGAAAAAGCATCAAGAATGCTTAATTAGTCCATCGAGAAGATCATTCAGTCTCCCAACTCGACCCCTATCGTCTCCCTTTCAGTCTGAGGAAGGAAATAATATTAAAATAGATGTTTTTCAAGCCTTAGATAGCTTATCGGACCAACATAAGGAGTTAGTCACGACTTTCATAGGTAACACAGCGGAACAGCTGTTTTGGTGTCAAGGTTTTTTGAGCTGATTCTATATCAATTTGATGTCCTGAATTCAAATAACGTATTCATTTTTACCTAGGAGCTCAAATTTTTAAGATATACAATTTTAGAGAAATATAAGTTACCTTATTTAAACTCAAATCCCTAAGTGTAGTAAACAAAAGTAGATACGAAATTTTTATTTTAGTTATACATAATACAATATTATGTACTTACAAACAAAAAAAAACATTGAAGAAATCAAATAGTCACTCAACACTTTGAAAGCTTCTTTTCCTCGACATTCTTGAATCTTTTTAAACTCCAGCCGTAATCTGCCATCATGTGCATGTCCCATCTTCCTTGGTAGCGGTCCTCCATAACATTAATATCTTGGTAAAATCTTTCATCTTGTTCCTCACTCATGTCTCCTAAATTTTCTGGAAAACGGTCTAAGTGGTTGTGTAAATAGTGTATTTTAATACTCATATTGCACCCTAAGGATTTAAAACTATCAAGCATCTTGTTAACCATTTCAACATAGTTTTGAGCTTTATGTTTGCCAAGAAAATTTTCTACAACTGCAACAACTGATGTCCAAGCTTCTCGTTCAACTTGATTCATTGAATTTATGAAGGCAGTATCCTTAATTAATTGTCTTATTTGTGGGCCGTCAAATATCTCTGCTTTGAATTTTTCTGTGCTCAACTGATGCATTTTTACCCCTATATATGCAAAACATGACCCATTCTTATCAAGAGCCTTTACAAATTGCTTCATTAAGACCAAATTTATTTATTTATTTAATACAGGAAACCTAATTAAAGAACAGGATTACAAGAAAAAAAATATTCACAATCTGAACAACAAAAATTCAAAAGTAAGTAGGCTAGTATAAGAGAAAATGATTCTTAATTTTACTTACAGTACAATTAAAGAACTAAATTACTGCACATTTCGTTAGAATACTCACACATTACATAAATGGGAGAGCTTTTTAAAACATTTGTTCTAGGCACTGGAAGGTAAAAAGTGCATGCAGACCTTGCCGAAAATCGAAGAACATGAAAGTTAATCCTTTCTAATATGGCGGAATCATCAATTTTATCAGTCAGTAACTTAAATAAAAAAAGCACAGAGTTACAAGAACGGCGAGCTGACAAGCTATTAACTGCGTGTCTTTGCAAAAGAGAATTATGAGGCGTTCCGATCGCAGGGTAGTCACCATCAATTTTGAAACTTAACAGTTTTAAAAATCGTCTTTGGACTTGTTCTAAGTTGTTAATATGAATTTGATAAAATGGATTTCAAACTATAGATGCATACTCAAGTTTTGACCTTACGAATGCATAGTAGAGGGTGGTGAGTGTAGACGGATTGGTTAAGTCTCGACTAGCTCGTACAACAAATCCGTAAAGACGAGAAGCAGCGGATATAATAGTATTTATATGCGGACCAAAAGATAATTCTCTATCGAACGTAACACCTAAATCTTTAATAGCCGTTGGACTTTGGATGATTGTGTTGGTAATGATGTAATCAAATATTATAGGATTGGCGCTAAGACCATATGACATGACAAAATATTTCGCGGCATTAAGCGATAAATTGTTTCTCAGACACCAGTATTTAACTCTATCAATATTAGCTTGAAGACGTTCGCAGTCGGATCTGTGAGCAATGGTCAAACACAATTTTAGATCGTCGGCATATAACATGCAATTAACATCAATTATATCAGTGATATCGTTAATAAATAATATAAATAATAAAGGGCCCAGGTTCGAACCCTGTGGCACTCCTGATTTTGCGATATACTCAACTGATTTGAAGCAGGGCTGAATTTTAATTCTAAGGATGAGTGTGCTACGTTAATTTCCGTTGTTCTGAAACAAAAATTAGTCGAGAATTAATGAAGCAAATTTCAAAATTTTTTACATGGTTGAATAGAGAATAAAACCCTCTTTCAAATGAGCTATCACTTACCACTCCATGCCATTTAAATTTTTCGAAAGGGTTGCTCCCCTCGAGTAAGGGATGAAATTAAGGGTAAACTAATCATACAAAAATGTACATTGTAGAAAACAAAAATCGACCTGTCTCGGCGATTTTCCTAACAAGACTCCAGTAACGAGTTAGTTAGGGGGGTAAGACTTAAGATTCTCACTGTATATTTAACAACACCATTTAAGGATAAGCAAGGGCATGTGCACAGTCTTTAATCAGAAAAGCCGGAATATCATCAGGACCTCTAGTTTTCTTTGCTTCTACTTTCTTTAAAGCATACAGTACGTCTTTTTCACTAAAACTATTAATAGAAAGACAAGTATATTGTTGTGTATCATCAGCTGTAAAATATGGATCCGACGACTGAATGAATGATTGTTGAAAGTGTTCGGCAAAACCATTTACAATAGAATTAGGATTATCTAAAATAATATTATTATAACTCATATTATTAGGTACGGAATTAAAACCCTTCGTCCTATTCACAAAAGCCCAGAAACTAGAAGGATTCGTGATAATATTTGATTCTGCAGACTTAACAAATTCTTTATAAGACTTATCTACATCTAGTTTGATTTGAGCCCTTAACCTAGCAAACTCTATGTACGCAGTTCGGTCACTATTTCTCTTATATAGACGATGGTACTTTGCTTTTTTACGATTGAGATCAGCAATATTATAATTAAACCAAGGTGGGTAAATTTTAGACTTTACAGTGGTTTTGGGCACACACCTATCGAGCACATTGTAAATTTTTCCGTAAAAGTACGTACATGCATCATTAGCATTTTGAAATGCATCTAAAAACGTCTAATCAATATTAGAAATCATTTGGTATAACTTTGGATAATTAGCTTAACGAAAATTATAGTTATTTACTATAAAAGTGGCTAGACGATTTTTATTGTAAGTAGTATTGAATTTGCAAAAGATCTCCAGAGCAGGATGATGTTCGTCCTCACGAACCAGAGGATCCAGGGATCTTTCAATTTTGCACTGATTTGTGGAAAATACCAGATCTAAGAGTTTATTATTAGAATTATGGATACTATTAAACTGGGATATATCAAATATTAGTGCAAATATGTTAATATGAGAAGTTAATGTAGAAAATCTGCCGATTTTCATATCGTTGGAGTAATCGGAGATATTAAAATCACCCATGACTAATATATCATGATTATGCAGAATATTTGTGGACTCAATCGTTTCAAAGAGCTTTTCATAGTTAACAGTGCTAGTTCTAGGGGGTACATAAATATTTACAATTATCAAAGTCTTAATATTAAATTTAATTTTTACCATTAATATATCTATAGATGGAGTGAGTTCACCAAAGGACGGATAATCAGATAAACAAATTTGAGAAGACACGAGGCTATCATTCACTGCAACTAAAACACCACCACCCATAGTACAATTCATTAGAGAGTATTTTCTGTCAGATCTATATACATTATATGAATTTCCGAACAATTCCTGATTGGTGATTAATGATTCGAGCCAGGTTTCCGTCAAGGCAACAACAGTAAAGTTTATATGTAACGGAGGAAGTATGATTTTTTCTCTTTCAATCAAAGCGTCGTTAATGACATTCTTTTTTCTAACGTCCATGTTTTCTCTTTGAGGCCAATCTTTTCTAACCCAGTTGTGTGTTTTGTCCCTACTATCCCAGAGGCACAAGAAACACGGATATTTCGTGTAAACACTTTGATGCCCAAGAAGAAAGTTTATCATTTTTAAGTCTACACAAATCATCCATTGATGTTCGTGATACTTTATCTTCTGCAAGACCAAAGCTACGGTATTATATTCTTCTTTCAGTTTCATTGAGTGAGCTAGTGGTATTGAACCATATTTATTCCCACTATGTAGAAGGACACATTTTAAACTTCGCTTTGAACTGTCAATAAATAGGTGCCAATCATCTGGAATATATTCAGAAAGTCCCATTTCTTTCATGAGTCCATTAATTTCCTGACAAAATACAAGATTGTCTTCTTGAAAAAAGAATGATAGCAGATACTTTTCTCTTGTACGGTAGAAGGTAATTTTGGTTCCTTGTTCCAATAAATGTTTGTCGTTCAACCTAGAAGCCAGTACTTCAGAAGCTTTTTTCGATAAATTGAGATCCCTGGTGAGATCATTTAATTCATTTTGATTGAAGCGTTGAAGAACTGATGACGTCTCCTCATAGTCACTGTTAGTTTCATTAGCATCAGAACTTTTATTAGCATCAGAACAGTGATCAGAGGGAAATATTCGTCATCAGAGATATCTGGCAGCTGATGAAATGTTGGAATTGGTATTTCATCTGGGTGCGGGATAGGGCGTATTGCCGAGTCTACATTGGGATAAATCCACTTACTGCGGTTAATTCGATTGATTCCTTTAGTATTTACTAAACAGAAATAACAATCATTGAAGTGGTTTTTTGGTTCTCTCCAAACCATTGATACGCCGAATTTTAGACATTTTCTTTTCCCGGTAGTCCACTGCCGTAAATGCTCTGTACAAGTTTTACATACGAGATGCGGGGCCCACTTTTTGTCCTGATCACCAAGGTTAATTCCAAAATATCCAAGATACGCTCGCTTTACAAAGTCAGTCACAGTTTGTCTGTTTTGTTGAAACATGTATTCTCCGCATATATAGCAAAACACATCAGGTTGATTTACACAACTTCTTCTTGAACTGGAACCTGAACTCATTTTAATTTTGTTCAATAACACAAAAACACTCTTTTCTTAACATAAAATAGCACGCCGAATTCGATATACTCTCATTAGTAAGAACGCACAAACTGACGAGACTTACCCGAGTTAGGGGATCAAAAGGGTCAGTTCAGGTACCTGATAGGCAATGGTTCCACTATTTATAGATTTACTTGGAATTTACTCAATTACAGACTGACAATAAAACCATTGTACCTACATTAATGAATACATAATAATTTTAGAACTCTCATAAATGAATATACTGAATAAAAACCACATTGGTAGATAAGTATCTAAAAAAGTAGAGCTGATAGAGAAAAACGGATTGCATGTACAGATTTAGCGTTCCAAATATAGTTAAAATCAGTTCTAAAATCCCAGGCACCAAAAAAAAAATATTTTTTTGTTGCCCTGTGTAATATTATCAACTCTTTTTATTCTGTATCACAACCCAATGCTTCTCCTACAGCTGGACCTTCAAATTCTTTCTCTCAGTCAGGTCTAATGGAGTACTCTGAAGATTCAGAGTATCTACTAATTAGCTATTATTATGCTCTTCGATCCATTAACCATTATTCAATGGAACATTCGCTCTTTTAACTCAAACATAGATAATCTAAAGATCCTAATTAAGGACCACAATCGATACATAATCCTACTTAATGAAACTTGGATGAAGGAAGATTGTAGGTTAAGGTTTAGAGGTTACCAAACATTGAGAAATAATAGATTGGATGGCTATGGAGGTATAGCCTGTTTAATTAAAACAATTTAGATTGTCAGCCTCTTCTAATAGATTACTCTCTAGATCTTCCAACTCAAGTTCAAGCCATCTATCTCGTCCACTGCCAATTAAATTTAGTGAATATTTATTTCCAAAAATAATTGGTCTAACTTCATTCATACATTTAACAAATCTTTTTTGATTGTGGGGAACTTAAATTGTAATCATGTGTGTTGGGGAAGCTCCTCAAATAGCTCAAAAGGTAAAAATATAATAAATTCTTTAGATTCTTTACAATTAGTGTTTTTAAATGATGGCTCTCCTATACGAATTTCTCCACCAAATGGTGGTAAATCTATCGTTGATTTAACCTTTTGTTCAATAGATTTGGCTCATAAATCAACTTGGGAAGTGATTCCGGATTTGGGCTTTAGTGACCATT
This sequence comes from Psylliodes chrysocephalus, assembly GCA_927349885.1. Lineage (NCBI taxonomy): Eukaryota > Metazoa > Arthropoda > Insecta > Coleoptera > Chrysomelidae > Psylliodes > Psylliodes chrysocephalus. Next base: position 19,254,308 of record OV651824.1, on the reverse strand, counting down.
TCCCTACCAAATGTAAGATAGGAATCTCTAATAATGGCCCTCCCACCCTTAACAATAGAAGAAACTTCAACAAGGCAGATTGGAATTCTAACTTTAATAAACTGATTATTTTTATTCCTTCCTTACCCAAAGATAAATATTATGAGTTCATATCTATAATAAATCAAGTTGCTGATACTACTATTCCCTTCTTCAAGCCTAACAGGAATGTTAAATATCATATCCCTTGGTGGGATGATCCATGTAATGAACTTGTATCAAACAGGGTAACCTCTATTAGATATTTCATCGAAAGCCAAATTTAGATAATTACATCCAAATTAAAAAAATATAGCTACAACTAGAAAAGTTCTCAAATCCAAACGAAAAAATAACTTTAGGATGTATTGTAGCTCCCTTAATCGTCATTCTTCCCTGAAGTCCATTTGGAATAAAATTAATAACATTTCTGGTTTAAAACAAAATCTCTCGAATCGAATGCCTACCCAATCGATTGCGCAAGAAATCTTAAACATTCTTTCCCCTTCTTCCCTGGAAAATGTATGCCAAATTATTAGCTTAACTCATTCAGAATCCCCCTTTACTCTTAATGAATACTCAAGTGTGTCAAATTTGAAACGAGACACTTCTCCAGGCTTAGATCTTATTTCATACTCTATGCTAAAAAATTTACCTCGTTCAGGCTCCTTGTTTCTTCTGAGTATCTTCAATAAATGTCTTTTAACAGGCTCAATTCCTCAACAATGGAATCAATCCTTAATTCTACCTATAATTAAGTCAAATAAGGATAAAATGGTAGCTTCAAATTATAGGCCTATTTCCCTTTCTTCTTGCGTAGGCAAAGTATTAGAATCCTTAATCAAAAATCGACTTGAATGGCATTTGGAAAATAACCAAATTCTTAATCCCTTACAATTAGGCTTCAGAAGAGGCAGGGGTTGTACGGATTTTCTTGTATATCTTACCTTACAAGTGCAAATAGGCTTCTCCCTTAATGAATTTACTATTGGTCTCTTCATTGATATTTCTGCTGCATATGATTCGATGCGAATGTCTCAGTGGATTTGGCAAATTTAATACATCTTTTTTTAGTCCAAAGAAAACTATTTACTCGAGACAATTTGGGCCACATCCATGGTCCTCAAACTACTAATCAAGGCCTTCCTCAAGGTTCTCCGCTCAGTCCCAGTTTGTTTAACCTTTATATCTTGTCTCTATTTGATATCCTCCCTAATAATTTTAAATTAATTCAGTATGCTGATGATCTGGTAATACTGGTTAATGGATCGAATGTTTACAATATGATTCCACGTGTCAACTCCTTTTTGCTTAAATTAGAGTCCTGGTTGGAAAAACTTAACCTTAATCTTTCATTGCATAAAACTTCGGCAATTTTATTCACTAAAGGAATAACTAAAATTACTTTACCTAATATCATCTATAAATCTCAAATCATTCAATGGAAGGATAAAGTTAAATATCTGGGGATAAGTATTCATAAGAATATTAAATGGAATTCTCACTTAAATGATTTAAATGTTAAGATCAATCGTTACCTCAATGCCATGCGTGCTCTCTGTGGGACTTGGTGGGGATGTGACCCACAAATATTAAGAATTTTACATAAATCAATCATTTTGTCCCACTTGGATTATGGATGTCAAATTATAATACCGTGTTCCCAGGATACACAAAAGAAGTTAGATACACTTCTGAACCAAAGCCTTTGTATATGAAATCTACCCCAATTATAGCCTTATTGACAGAGACAGGCCTTAGATTTAAAAGAAAATGGCTATCCCTTAAGTACCTAATTAAAAACATGTCTTTGGTAAACAATCCCATTATCACTGCTTTAAGAAAACTAGAAAGATTATGTGGGGTCTCTATCTACTGGAGCAACAAAAGTAATCCTCTACTAATCCAGCTCATCAGTCAATTCGATGTCGTAAATCCTCACCTATATACTTTAGAGCTTTTACCATGTTATAAATTTAATTTTCAACCCCAATTGTCCTCCATTCCTATCGTAAACATTGGCGCTATTAAATCTAAAAGTATAGGAATTTTACAATATCAGAATATCATACCCATCTTACACCAAGTTCTTTACCGATGGCTCAATAGGCTCTTCCGGTCACTCAGGGTCTAAATCGCTTTAAAACTTCTCGTATGCCCTCGTAACCCACTGTCCAATGTTGAATTTACCCTATTACAAATAATTTTTCCCCATTTAAATTATTAGCAATATTTGTCCAATCTTTACTTAAATGTCCACACTAGCACTCTACTGTCCAGAGTGAACTACACGTTTTTCATTTAAAAAGCATTGGTGTCCAAGATCCTATAGTGCATTCTTTGTTTGTATGCCATATTGGACAGATATGGAGGAAATTTGTCGGTGTTGCTTTAAAGCTACTATTCGAAAAATGTGTGATGTATCATTAGAGGTAATAGATAAATTCCAGTGTTCTTTTATTTCTTAGGATAGTTATGATGAGTTTTAAAAGTGAAAATTTATTTATGATTGAAGGTAAGTACTTTGTAAAATGCGACCGGCATGTATCGCCAGTACCACTAGTAATTTATTTTCAGTAAAAACAATAATTTATTTTTAAAAACTCATAGGTTAGATTTTTCTTATTTATAAAGTGGTGTTGAATAATGAAGAGGTGAAATTTAAACATTTAAATGGATAAATATTAATATTTTTTAAAGTGACACATGGTAATGCTAGTGTAAAATAAAATGTGATGTTAAATTATTTATTAATCTATTTAAAGTGGCGCTGGAGCATTATAATTTTTTTTTTCAAAACTAAAACGCTTATGCCTCTACCTACTGGTGTTGTTCTAGACTGGGTTGATTGCATATAATAAAGGTTAGGTGAAGTAATTGAAACGTTAATATATAGTATATTATAATTAATATTGAGTCTTACTTAAGTTGCAACCATGGCCAACCCTCCAAACTCCAGATTTTTTAATAATTATTAAAAATAGTTTTAATCTTTGACCCTTCTTACATCTAACATCCAAAATTCTAAAATTTAGAATATTTCTCATTCAGGGGTTAGATATGTAGGTTGGTTGATGAGATGAGGAGGCTGCGCAATGGTGCCGATGAGACTTAAGTGCTATTGAGGGGCAACTCCCTTTTCTAAATACAAGCCTATAATATAATTTGATTTTTTGAAATTTTTAAGTGCTGATGTAGACAGTAATTAACTTCACATTAATCGATATGTATGAAATCTGCATTACCGATAATAACAATATTTTCACACCTTCATGCCTCAAAATTCCCAACATTTTAATACTTATAATAAGTTGCAACCCTGCCAACCCTCCAAACTCTAGACTTTCTAATAATTATATAAAAATAGTTTTAACCTTTGACCCTTCTTATCTTATATCCTTACAACCAGTTAATTGATGAAAACAAGGATTTTTCTCTTCAACATTAATCTAAACCAATGTCGTTTTCCTTGTTTAAGTCCGACCAATAATTATTAATCAAGATACATGCTTGAGTCCTTACGGCTTAGCATGATTTTTCTCTTCAGCGTTAATAGAGATTTAATTCCCCAATACTTCGCCGTTTTCCCCGTTTGAATCTGACCATTAATAGCGAAGATATACATTAGTACCCTTTTGACTATTTACTTTTAGTCTACCGGAAATTATTAATCCAGATTATTTAATCTTTTAATTAAATATATCTCGAACCCACTTGACATATTATTAACATTTTAATTTTAAAGACACCCCTTTGTTGTTTAGACTGCAACCCTTAAACCTCCTCCCCACTTCCCCATATTATTTTCAACAACCCCCAAGAATTTCTACGAACCCTAAAGTCTTCTTCTCTCAATAGGTTGGCGATTATCAGAACAAGGCTCGAGCAAGAGAACGACGGCCGCCATCTTGAATTCTTACACCTAACATTTATTAATAATCATATAAACCTAATCCCTCTTATCTTACACCTATGAGATGACGCTCAATGTCTAGGCCAAATGTAGCAGGCCGCGGCGCCTGAGTTCATTCCCTGTATTGTGGGTTGCCTTGGAATGTTAGACCGTGTATTGCGGGTTGCGGTGTATCCAGGTGGTCTCAAGAAGCCCTACCTCTACTAATAACTTAAAAAAAATAAAATAAAATTTTAAACAATTATAAAGAAAAACATATAATTTTTTTACGGAGACAAGATTAAAAACCAATTACATTTACGTTCAAATCAATTCTCAAATTGATGTAATGACGAAGAAAATTGAGAAATAAAATAAAAGTCGAAATTTCAAATAATATACGCGATAATACCTTTGTCTACTTTATTTACCGGTGATTTTAGTTCACGCATTCGTTTATAGAGCCAGTCGACTTGGTCCCATCAAGGATTTCAAATATTCTATTCGGAATATAGTTTCGATCACATCCCCAACTAGCCATTCATAAAAGTGTATTTGTTGTGAAGTTCTCATCATCATCTATTGTATAGTCCAGGAGACAGTGACGATTTTCGGTATTTATTTTCCCAGTCAGCAAGCACGAATAGAGAATTGTAGGATTAGCAATTCTAAGCAAAATTCATATATATTTATATATTTATATAATTAAAATTATTGTTAGTTTCGTTATGTCAAATCATTTATACTAGAGGTGTGAGGAAAATACAGTGAACTGTGGAACGCCAATATCGTTGGATGCGCTTGATAGAAATGGTCCTATAATACTGCTAAAAACATAGCTAAATTTTCATGGAAACACTGTACTTTTGACATTTGCGATACTCCGACGCATATGCATTATTGATGTAATCTCATGATTTTACAGTAATAGTTTTTGCAATTTTAGTGTGATTTTTAGGTTATTATGGTTATTCATTTTATTTGGCTCTGATCTTTTGCGCTTTTATAGTATTTGTCTTTTATATAGTTTTTAATTTGAATTTTAATATTGTGGTCTATTTATATTTGATTGCTGCTTTTCGACTAGTGCTTTATTCTTTTTGTGTTAAAATAAGCTTTATAACCATTAAGTACATGCTTCTAGTTGATATCTACCTAATCGTCATCGGGTGCTTGCAACAATGGGAAGAAGTGTATGGTTTTTTTGGTGTAAAGTTAGACGCCTTCATTTTTCAGGTAAGTTATTTGTAGTTATTTTTTTACTTAAAAGGATAGCAATACGTCCTGGTTCGGGGTGTGACTTTTGCGTTTTAGCTATCTGAGCCAAATTGTCGGCTAAGTGTCCTCTTTTAGGGCACCCAGAACCGAAAACTATATAGGTATATAATATGCTTTTTTTTAAATTATTTTTTAATATGTATGCAGCTTGGATGAGGGCTTTAGGAAGAGATCCTAAGACTGAACACTGACTGCTATAAATGCCGTTTTTAGAGCACATTTCATAGTAAGTGATTTCATTCTAGCAGCAATGAGGAAACTTTTAAAAAACATGCTGTACCAGCTATTACTTTAAGACCTCGTCTCTTTAAGTTATTATTACTTCATTCTAATGCATATATTAAAATGGTTTTTAACTTATGTCCTTATGATTAAAAGATGTAGGTATTTTAGTTATGTTATAATAGAAATATATGATACTTTGTATTGACTGACCTACTGGCCACTGGTCATTCCACTTTTACTCCCTTTTCTCATAAATTATCAAATTATTTAAAAACAAATACATACCTAGCTATTTTCTGTAAATTACATTAAAATTTTAGTATTAATACTTTACTAATAAAACTTCAGTTAATTGGATTTTCTCCTTGTTGAGTTTCAAAAATAGTAATTTAACATGATTTAAAAAAAATACAAGAAATGGGCAAAATAGGCCGCAAAGGCACTTTGTAAACAATCTCACTTGTATCGATGTGACGTAATGCGCGAATTCAATCTGGCTTACTTTTGTTAATAGATTGGCGTTCCATTTTAAATATACAGTTCACCGGGAATAGATTATTTAAATATACACGGACCGGGAAAACAAGTACGAAAAAATTCACTGGCTCCTGGACTAGTACTGTATCGAAGGAATTTTTATGAATGAAACAATATACGACCCTCCACAATTGCGGTCTACTCTACTTCCGCTGCTGTCAGACATTATTTTTTTTTGGACAATTTAAAGACCTAACAGTAATTCAAGCAAACGCAATAACACTACTACAGTTAAAAACATCGCAAACTTGGCATCAATATTTTAATTTTATCCAAATATTGCATTTCTGTCGAGGATCATCCGCGTTGACTTCAGAAATTGTGTAATCTGTATTGGTTATATATATCTATAGTTAAAAGCACGTAAACTTGGCATCAATGTTCAATCCGATTATTGAGTTTCTACCGCGGACACTACCGTTCATTCTTCAAAAATTTTGTAAATAATCCTATCTGTCTTGGTTATATATCTATGGTTTCGATCATTGAAAGCCAAACGGAAGACGAAATCTGTACCTATTCAAGAGTACCTGTAATTAAAATAATGGCAACATTGGTAAATCACTTTGCACTCTGTATGAATTTGTGACTACATCGTATTTTAGATTTTCTTGTTTTATTTCATGAAGCTGTAAAGTCATTTGGTACAATTTTTTTAACTGTTCGAAAAAATTTAGAATTATTATTAATTAGGATTAGGATTTGTATTTAAAGCGACTAACTTTTTTAATATAAAATATCATTTGATCCATTTAAAAAAATATTAATGACGTCATAGTTTCGTGAAATATATAACACACTGCATAAATGGCTTTAAAAGAAAAATTTACTTACGACTCAAACAATAGCTACCTGTGAGCAGGACTCTTATATCTGAAGAGGTTGCGAAATAGTCTTTCTTCCATCTTGGACGCTATTTTTACTCAAAGTAGTAGTCGCCAACAATGTCACCTTATGAAAAATGTGTAAGTTCTTTTTTTAAATAATATTTTAATTGTGTTCAACATAAAATATTTAAATTTAATCCCTTAGTCATGATTTTACGTATTGTAGATAGAATACATCGTATGTCGCAACTTTCTAAATATACCACCAACAAGTTCTTTTGTTTTGAATGCCTAAATCAGTATTAAGCTGCGTAAAGACCGTGTCAACGAATGCCAACAAAGGGGTTTCGTTGGCGCGGCATAGACGGTTTAGCGAATACCAACGAGGGTTCGCTGGCGTTTGCCGACTAGCGAAATCGTAGCGGTAACATAAAAGGAGTGGGCGACTAGAGCGAATGAAATGTGGATGGATGTCCATACGAGTATCATACCATAATGAACATTTAATCCGGATACGTGCCCAAACGAACGTTTGATCGAGCAAAAAATGTATGTATTGATATGAATCTCCCCCGGACTAGCTCTGAGCACCAGGAAATTCCTCCCTGAGGGTGTGCTTCAGCTAAAATAATCAAACAAATTAAATTTTATGTACAAAAATCTTTACATAAATCAAATTATCCGATTGCAACGGCTTCTGTAATATTCTAAAAAAATAAAATCAATCCTCTTCACTCTACTCTAGATCTGCACTTCTCTGCTACGTCCCGCTACTGTCACATCTGACATGTCCTTCTCAATATAATAACCTCTATACTCTGTTTTTAAACTAGGAGGAGCGAATTGAAAAGACGCATTTACACAGGGAAAAGTAACTAGATTTGTTACTAAGAGCGAGTTTCGAAATATAGTCGTATTCAAAATTTATGAAATAATTATCTTTATCGGCCTTAGTCGGTGAACGGTCAATGAGCGGTTAAGAAACGAATAAATGTCATAGAAGTAATTTTTTAATTGGTCCCAGACAACGGTCGCAAATTTCACATTATTGTGATCTGAAATGTGTGTCTAAAACGAAATGTCACTGTCAAATTAAAGTCAATATGGTTGTTGATTGATGTCAGAAATACTTTTTTCTTGCTTTTGAAATCGACTTTTTGAGAATAACTATGATCTTTTTAAAATGGATATTAAATATTTAAGAAAATTGTTAATGGAATATCCAGATGTAGCCAGGTTAGTATAAAATATAAAGAACTGTTTACATTTTTAAGGATATATTTGTTATAGGTATAAAAAGTAAAAATTAATCAGTGAATGACAAGTGGATCACACACACACACACACACACATTATGGCTTATTTAGTGTTAATCCATGGTTAATGCGCTAGAGGGCAAATAAAGGCATTCAAAAGTTTGCAGGCCTATGAGTCAGAATTTGTTTTGAAAACTGGAACCAACATTTTCATAACACTACATGTCAACATATATTTTTTAAAGTGAACTATTCATACATACCTATGTATTAATTTTAAGTATTTTTAAAATATTTTTTGTGAAAGGAATGTTAACTCATTGTGCCAAATTAAGATTATCCCTAAAGTAGTAGATGGTGTTTTAATGTTATAACAATTTTGTTAAACAGTTTTATTCCATTCTAATAAATAAAATTTGCTTGAATATTTAGTTACATTTTAATCATTTTGGTTAGAAATTCATCAATTTTTAGTTATAAAAAATCAGTAATAAAATTATTTTTTTCTAAAATACTTCGGAATTCATCTCTTCATGGTAATCTCCCATCTTTTTACCTTCAAAAAACCAATAATGCATTTTCTACAAAACCTTCAGAATTAGCATGTAAAATAATAAGGTGTCTTCCCTTTCTTGTAAGACTTTTGGGGAATTGCTACCTTTAATAATACTCTGTGTAGAAGGATCCATAATTGTAGATTTTCAATACAATTGCTTACTGCAGAACTATTATTTACGAAATAAAGTAAAAAAACTAAGTAATGGATGAGATATCAAATTATAAAATGTCAGAACTGTCAACAATATCAATTATTAGCTGATGTTCATGCTAAAAAGTAATGTGTGAAACTGACTGTAATCTGACCAATCAGAAGGCTACATAATTGCCAACTTAAATTCAAATCGCTCCTCTTAGTTTAAAAACAGAGTATAGTAATATGCAAATCGGTACTTATCTTTTATCTCTCAATGTCCAGGTACAGTGTCGTCTGCCTTTTCACCACCATGAAATTTTAAAAAAATACTCAGCGTCCAATTAATTTTCTTTTATTGCAAGAGATTCCATACAACTGAATTTGGTTATTGTGATTTGTATTGATATTCAGAAAAGTTTCTTTGTACAAGACCCGTTGCTCACAAGAAAGTTGTGACGTGTTCTTAAACGCTCCTAAAATTAATGAGAATTTAAGCTAAAAAAATAACTCTCAAACTGTGATTTTAACGCTGTGTGGGGTCCTAATAATCGAATTAAATTATCGGTTTTGAGCTTACATTAAATTGTAATTAGATGAAACAAAATGGATTCTATGTATTTTGAGGTGATCTTTTCGAAAAAAGGCAAAACAAAATGTAGCAGTTTTTCGAAAGTGCCGAAATTTTGGATTTTGTCAATTTTTCAATTTTGCGCATGCGCATGTCGCAAATAAATCATTATTTTTAAAACGCAGTTTACGACATTTGAAAGCTTAGAAAAAATGCTAATTTTTATGTATCTTGAGAAATTTTGATCGGATGCACCGTTCTCGCGGTATGGACGGTTGAAATTTGTTTAGTATTTTGAGGCGGCGAAGGTCGAAAAATTGAATTTGTTAAATGTTCAAACACTAAATTCTTCATAACTTTGGTAAAAATTAAGATATTTGAAGAAACAAAAATTAGTTTTGAACTGAAGGGATGTGACTATTGATTCCCAGAAGGGGGCAAGAGAAATCCCAAAATTGGGCATACGGCGGAAGGGCAAAGTGTACCACAAGCCTAATTTCATTGTTTGCCTATAACGGCCAAACTATTTAAATTTATTTAATTCCACTTACAAAGCTTACTTTTAAATATGAAATCTTATACGTGTGTATTTTTTACCGAAATCGGATTATAATTGGCCAAGATATTAAACAATTTAACAAATTTTTTTCTCTAAAAAAAACTAATTTTTTTTTCGAAAGTTTGAAGTGGCACAAAAATGCCAAAAATGCACCCAATGACTCAAAACTTTTTTTTTGAATACTCTATTATGTCTAGAATACGACTACATTACGGAAAATTCTGCAAAAATATTTTATCTATTTTTTTGACCACTGATCATTGAGTGACGACCAAAAAACACGGTTTTGAAAAAAGTTGCCTAAAATTGACGATTTTCAGTTTTTTGGTCTGAAAATTAAGCAAACCCAAATCTTGTGTATACAACGTTTAAAGTGTGTATGTTTCTTCTAAGTTGTAGAATTCTCCCGACAAAAGTCCCATTACACGCGCTCCGCGGGATCCAAAACTCGTGCATTTCTGTAATTTGATTTTTTTTGTGATTTCCAGTTTTAAATTTCTTACATACCTAAATTTATTAGGCCTAAAATTTATTAAATTGTATTTTACTGAGTTGTTATAAGACGTTTCTTGAGTTTGGTGCAAAAAATAGAATTACCGCAAAATTAGCCGGACGTCGTATCAAGGATAGTCATGGTCTCGGCATTCGCTATCCGACAAGTTTAAACTTGAAACGGTCATATTATTACAAATTGAATCGCTTGATAGTGTATATCGGCATAGATTTTTAATAACCGTGTTCAGCAAGCTCTGTGTACACGTGGTTTTTCGGACTTCTTCAGCAATTTATTAAGTAAGTACGTTCTTAAATTAAGAAAATTCTATCACAGTGCTATAATTTTTTTGTTTCCAGGTTGCAATGGCTGGACTGTGTTTATTATGTCATCAGAAACTTGCAGAGGGTGAACTTACCCCAATTAGACCGACAGGATTGAAAGGTCTGCAGATGGTCAGCAAAGAGAGAGGGGATGATTTTTTCAGTTCTTTAGAACCAGGTTTTATATTGCATGAAAGGTGTCGCAAACATAACGTAGCTCGACGTTACGGAAAAGAGTTTATTTATAAAACCTGAGATAGGCATAAAAGGGCCGCGATTGACAATGCCAAAAATAAGGAGGATGGAGCATCAACCGAGAAGAAAACCAGATGTTAGAGAACAAAAAACAAGCTTATCACCAAGTTGGGACTTACACTCGAGCTTAGGATTAATTTCCTAACATTTTTAAAGTATACCTTTTTGTATATTTTTTTGTGCTCTTTCCGATGGCGCAGTTAGTTTCTTCAAATATATTTTTTGTTAGATGTTTTCAGAAAACCCGGAAAAAATCATATGGGAAAAAGTTAAAAAAAATTACGTCTTTCGGTTTCCTGCGAATTCCCGAAAAATTATGGCAGATTTCGCCACGGGACTTATTTTATTTGAGAGCCCACAAAAAAATACGCAACTTCTCTCACGGGCACATATGTCTAACATTTATAATTTCGCCACAAATTCATAGCAAATTTCATGTTCATGATTCTGATCAAAGAAACGAAAAAACAACTTTTTGGTAAAAGCACTTCTGGCGGCGAGAAATTCGCCATTAAAACTACTTGTGCAATGAAATTCCGAACTATTTTTGCCTCCTCTTTCGATTGATGCATTTATTTTTACTATCAGAATGATACTTGCCCAGATAATTAGCATTTTTACCATGGAAAATTCCGGAAAACCGGGTTTTTCCTAATTTAAAAAAAATTGAAAAAGTGCTACATCATTTTTTTCTTTTTTTCGGAAAGATCACATTAAAATACACAAGGTTCACTTTGTTTCATCCAATTACAAATTAATGTATGCTCGAAGGGGCTTTTTTTCGTTATTTAATTGGACTATAAGTGCCACCTATATGTTAATAAGTTCTTATCAACTTCTGGTGTTTTAGTGCAGCTAGAATGTGCATTTAAGTGTGAATTATTCAGTTGGATGAACCTTTTTTTGCTGGTAACTAGTTTCCTTATCTACAACACCTGTTTTTATCTATTCACAAAAAACCTAATAAACTGAATATTTATCTACTCACCAGTGCAGGAGAGATTAGGGGTCATAAACGGACAATGAAAAAGATTTTAATATGGAATGTTCAATTTGTAAATCTATCAAACAACCAACAAAGGATGTAAAATGTCCCTGTTTTCCTTGCGATTTATGCAGAGACATTATTTGCGTTGAATGTAGCGAATTAAGCACCACAGAAGTTAGGTGCATTCCACTGCAGAAAAGGTCACTAAAGTATCATTGCAAGAAATGCAGAAATTTTGAGTTTATGAGTATCTTACAAAGCACAATAGCGGATAAGGAGAAAATTATAAATGATCAGGAAATGATAATCAAGTTGTTGACAGAAAAAATAAATGACTTAGAAAAAGAAAAAACGAACACCCTAAGCTACAGCAATGTCCTAAAACAAGATAAATTTAATTCAATTAACAACCCAAAAAAAACTAATATTCCGAAAATAATCATAAAGCCAAAACAACAACAACAACCACCCATCCAAACCAAAAAAGATATAGATGCTAAGATTAATCCAGCTAAACTTAAGATTGGCATTACTAACATGAAAACAACACAACATGGTACTACAGAAATCAATTGTCAAAATCAAAATGAACTGGACACCCTAAGACAAGCATTAGAGGATAACTTAAATGACATCGAAATAAGCAAATTAAAAAATCCAAAAATAAAAATTGTTAATGTTACCCAAGAATATACAGAAACGGAAATTGAAAACTACTTGAAAGATCAAAACCACATAATTGATGAAATCAAAGTGACATTTATAAAAAGAAATACAAATAACTCCCAAACAGTTTTCTGTGAGTGCTCACCAACAGCATTCCACAAAATAATAAATATGAAGAAAGTATGTCTAGGATGGGAAAGATACATGGTTTATGAAGACATAAATATACCAAAATGTTTCAACTGCCAAGAATACTACCATAAAAAAATTAACTGTCAAAATAAAATATGTTCTGAAGAACATGAAGAAAATATGTGCAAGAAATTAAAAAAAAATTGTAAAAATTGTTAACAGACAAATAGAAAATATAATACACAACACGCCACTGACCATGAAAACAACAACCGTGAACGTCCAACTTTGAAGTATCGCCAGCAAATTTTAAGAAATAAAATAAATTATTCCGGCTCTCAATGTTAATTGTAAGTGAAAACGATTTATTAGACTCTATAAAAATCGATACTAATAATGAAATTATTGATGCTCCAAATATAACAAGTAAAATTAATTTAAATGAAAAACTCCTTAATGTCATGCATCTCAACTTTAGAAGTATTAAAAAGAATTTTGATGAGTTGATCTTATTCCTAGAAAGTTATGATATAAAATTTTGTGACGTAATTATATTATCCGAATGTTTTCAATTAGAATCTACTTCACAGTTTAATCTACAGGGTTACAACATACACTACAACAACAGTAATATTAATAGAAATGATGGTGTCATAGTTTTAGTCAAATCAAAATTAAATGCAGAAATAAACACAATAAAGCTCGAACTTTCAGGCATTTGTATTACTAAAATAAACATAACAGCAAATCATACAACTATTGGCATTAGTGCTTTATATAGGTCTCCTCAAACTTCGGCAGATACATTTATTCGAGACATAGAAAATTACATCCCCACTCACCTAAACAAAAGTATTGAAATGTTTATAGGAGACATTAATATCGATCTCCTGGACGGAAAAAATCATATCACAAATAACTATATACGAAGCAACTCTTCACTCAAATGGCTTCTTGTCTTATATAAATACAATCACACGGGCTCAGAGTAAAACCTGTTTGGATCACATATTTTTAAGAAACAATATTAAAACCGAAAAATTAAAATTCAACTCATATGTGATATACTACGATTTAACCGATCATGATCCGGTTATGATAAATATTTCAAAACCTCTTTCAATAAATAAAACAAAATCTCTAACCACCTATACAACTATAACTAAAATTGATACTGACAAACTAATTTCTAAATTTGAAGCTTTAACATGGGAAAGTGTTCTCAATGAAAATAACCCTGAAATAGCAACTCAAAAGTTCTATGACAAATATCTCAATAGTATTGAATCATGTAAAATTGTAAAAAAAATTATCAAAAGATAAAACCTTGGATAACAAATGGCTTAATCAATTCCATCAAAAACAGAGATAAACTAAAAAAGCAATTACAAAAAAAGCACTCCATTAATAAAGAAAATGAATATAAAATTTTTAGAAAGAATTTAAATAAATTAATATTGAAAACAAAAAATGATTACTATAAAAATGAAATAAATAAACAAACACAAGAATAACTTAAAAAAAACTTACCAGATAATTTCAGAAGCTACAAATGACAGCTGTAAAAAAAGTCAAAACCACTTGGTAATTGTTGATGATGGGAATAAAGATTTCAATACTGACAAAGAAATGGCGAACTATTGTAATAAATATTTTACCTCTATTGGTACAAAAATGTATGAAACCATTCGAGATTGTAAAATAAATTACCCTGTACAAACGATGATAACTAAGTCAATATTTTTGAAACCTATTTGTGACAATGATACAATTAGATATATAAATAGCCTAAAGAACAACAGTACCCCTGGATTTGATTGTGTATCAGTAAAACACTTAAAACTATTACATCCGTTCATTGTAACTCCCTTAAAACATATAATTAATACAATATTCTGTACTGGGATTGTACCGAAACATTTTAAAAAATCCATTATAACCCCGATCTATAAAACCGGTAACCCAAACTTAATAGGCAATTACAGGCCAATCAGTTTAATTAGTAATATCGCAAAAATATTTGAGAAATGATTGAAAGAGAGACTCATTGAATACTTAACAATTAACAATCTGCTTCCTCAGCATCAATATGGTTTTACAGAGGGTCTTAATTCGAGTGATGCTATGCATGCACTAATATCTCATGTAGCTGAAGAAATGAACAACAATAAAAAATGTATCGCCACCTTTTTGGATTTAGCAAAGGCTTTTGACACAGTTCCACACCAAAAACTTCTCGATGTACTTGAAAAGAATGGGATAAGAGGCACTGCATGGAAAGTCTTTGAAAGCTATCTGACTCAGAGGGAACAACAAGTTAAAATAAGAGATAGTCTTAGTAATCCTGAATATGTACAAATTGGTATACCTCAAGGTACTGTCTTAGGGCCAATATTATTTAACTTATACATCAAAGGCTTGACTGAGATTGACATTCAAGGTAAAGTAATTTCTTATGCAGACGATACTGTGCTCGTCTTCAGTAGTAAAGATTGGGAATCTACAAAAATGCAAGCCATACAAGGAATTGAACATGTAAAAAACTGCTTAGACGTTTTTAAATTATCCTTCCCAGCTAGCACATAACGTTGCCAAGACTTTCGGCGATGTTGCATTAAGGGAATGTAATAATGTTACTATACAACGTAAATGCAACGTTCATAAGAAGTTGTTGAGGGAAATCAAAACCTCGCAAAACTTCTATTTGTTATTTACCTAGTTAACCTACCTGTTATGTTAACACAACGTAATAAAGTAATTTGCTAAAAAGAACAAGAACTGTTTATGTCAATTGTCACTTGCCAATGTTTCTTGTCATATGTCATGTTTGTTTTTTTTTAATTTGCAGAATTTCTTTTATAATTATTGTTAAAAACATTTGAGTAGAAGTGGTAAGGATCCTCTATAAAATAGAAAACTATTTTCTGAACCATTTTCTTCGTTTTAGATTACAATGCCTGTTGTAAATTTTATCAAAATGTCCGGGAATATTTGGATCATATTTTTGTAGTTTTCGACAGAATGAGCTGGAGCTGGTTTATAGAATTATAAAAATGTCCGGAAATATCTGATAACTTTGTTAGAAGCTAGATAGAAGGACTTGGTTTATGAAATTATAAAATGAGGACCTCTCTAAATACTTGAAATACCTTATGAAAGAGATATACAAAACTAAGTTGCCACGTTACTGGCCAATTTAAGGATGTAAGTGGTGGCAGTAATTCCTTTTTCCCTAGCTGGCTCTTAAAATTTAATGATTCTGAGAGTGAAGGTATTAATAAAAGTATATCTAACTGTGATTTGATATAATCTCTTTTAGCTTATGCACAATTTACCCTGTGGTTTATAATCCCCTACAAATGGTTATTAAAGCTGTTAATGTGTTGATGGTATTAACGATACGATACAATTTATCTTATGGTCCCCCTTTTAGTACAGGTGAGTTTACATGTTTAATTTTTCAAGTTTATCTTAGGAATTATTTTAGGAATTTATCAAAACGAGCCACTACTTCTAAATTTGGAGAAATACTTGTGGCTGAGAAGTTATAAATCTTACTGCAATCAAACTGGTGATCGTTCAGGATGCGGTAATAACTGATGATGGCTTCTGGAGGTGCCAAAGCCTCAGCAAGGGGATGCAAGTGAATCATAGCTATATAAATTGAGATTCCTATGCATATCGCTAACATGTGTGTTTTAGGTAATATTTCAGTTCAACAAAAGACCCACTAAGTTATTAGATACATAATTATTCATAAGATAATTACAGTAAATGATAAATAAAGGCCTAAAATAAAATAATACTATTGGTATGTGATTTTAGGGGAGCATGGAGAGGTTGAACTTATCACAGATTTAGGGGCCCTTCTTTTACAAGAAACAAAATCCACAATATGTGATTCCACTTTACTAAGAATGTAACAAACTTCTGGGTAATAATATACTTAATCGAATTAAAAATACATTTTAAAAATATTGTATTTTAGATTTCCTTTGTACCTGAAAACATTCTAAGAATTTTAGAAGCAAAATAAATACTACAGACTTGTCTAAAGAAGAATAGCTATATGACATCTGAAGTTTTATAAAAAGTGAATCCACATGGTACGTCTATATAAAAAAAACATCAGATTCAAGCAAGTGCCAAACTAGAAGAAAATTTGAGAAAAATCACAGAAGATGCCCTCGAGCATACATCAGAATATCTTGCTAAAAAACATGAGTTGTTTTTTTTATAAAATCTTCATACTAACTTGGAAATCCATAATTATGCATAAAATTTGTGAAATTCTAAAAAAAAATTAGAGGTTTTATTTAAAACAACAAAGTAAGACAAAATTACCTAAAAATAAGTGCAACGATTTAAACTTGAGTATACTTTTTTACTTTCTATATAATTTCCTTCAATAATAGTTAAACAAGTAGGTCAATCTCTTTTTTATTCAATATGTAGTTAGAATAAAATAATTTTTGTTCACCTTTGTATAAATAATAAACTAACAAAATAAAAATATATAAATATCTATACAAAAAAAAAAGTTAAAAGGTTTGATTTTAAAAAGATGATATATCTCTGTGAGTACAGGTAAGCAATCTGGAACCTCAGCTATCTCATGATATATACCTAAGTCATTGTTGCAATCATCTATTATTCACAGATCTAGTTTTTTTTGCATCATACAATTGCCATCTTGAAACGTACCTTATATAAATATACTTTTGTACAATCGTTCACTGTTTAAGCTTCTAGTGAACCTTTGCAATATTGATACCTTATTATTACTATTAAGCAAATTTTGTCCAATCGTTCAGTGCTTTATAGGTGGCTTCTACTATACATGTGTAACTGCATTTGTGATATACCTACCTCTACTTTTGTGATATTACTACTTGATTTCAAGAACATTTTAATAATAAATTTATATAAATATTTTGTTTTATTTGAAATTTCCATGTCTCGATTGAGTTTTTACTATACCTCAATTTCAGCCTCTCCGTATTACATTACACAAAGAACAATATAGTGTGTCCATGGATGGACTTAATTATACTTGTAAAAATATTTATTTTAAATTAAAAAAAGTTATTTTTCATAATTTCTTAATGTGAATCGAATTTATTTAACAAGTAAATTATGAAGAATTACTTTTTTAATTTAAAATAAATATTTTTACAAGTATAGTTAAGTCCATCCGTGGACACACTGTATAATGCAGTAGAACTAATTCACATTATAACATCTATAGAAAGTTTCAGAGCAACTTTCAGGGTAAGTACCGTAAAAGTGCTAGTGTGATGTTTTCCGAACTTCACTTTTTAACTTCTGTGAGATGTGCTATAAAAGTCTTGCTGTTGCGGACATTCGGTGGTTGCAGGGATATTAGGGTTACATTAAAAGTACATTGCATGTGAGCTTAAAGAGCCTAAAATTGCAGCTTATTAACGTAGATGGGATGTTTCTGTGCTAGCTGGGTTAAATATCAAAAAACGAACTATATAGCATTCTCTAAAACATTAGCTGATCGCCCTCATTTTAAAGAAATAGTTACCAATAATTTGGACTCTAAAATACAAGAAACAGAAACTTCTAAATACTTGGGTATAATTATAGACTAACATCTAAAATGGGACTCTCATATAGCATATATATCAAAGAAGCTTAGAATTATAATCTATAAATTTTATCTTTTAAAACAATTTCTTAACCAAAATCTCTTAATAAGCCTATATTTTAGCTTGGTAGAATCTATTCTACGTTATGGTATACTAGTATGGGGATGCTTATATGAAACAACCCTTAGACCACTAAATGTCATACAAAATAAAATACTGAAAATTATTTTCAACAAAAAGCGATTATATCCTACTATTCTACTATATAATAAAACAATATCTAATGTTAGAAGTTTATATATGAACACAATATGCTGTTACATACAAAAACATGAGGTACTAAAAAAAACCTCTGGGTCATCAACACAAAACTAGAACTTTTAGTAACTTGAATATTAAAATATCTATGCCTAATAGTGAATCTTTCAAAAATTGTATAAATTACTTAGGACCAAAGTGTTACAATGCTTTACCTTCTGAGATCAAATTAATTAACAAACAACATTTATTTAAGAAAGCGTGCAAATCCTTCATCTACCAAAACTACTCAAAATTGTATAGATTCTTCTTAGCATAACACACATCTCACTGTAATATGTTGGAACCCTGTAGATTACAAGATTATAACATTATTACATATTATATAACATTGCTGCCTTATTACATTTAACATTTATATAAAAATACATTAACTTTATATTTTAGTTTTTTAATCTTTATGTATTAGTTTTTTAGTCTGTCTAGCACATACAGGTGCCCACACCTAGGTGCTAACTTATATGATTAGTTTATAATTTGTTTATTGTTGTAATTAATCATGTTATTACTGTAATTAATCCTGTCATAAATATAAAAATAAATATAAAATAAAAAAATAAATGGTAATAAAACCGTCACAAGAAACTTTTAATGATTTTTTTTTTTATCAACAAAAATCACAATTCCCATAACAACTTTTTTTTTTTTAACAACGCGATTAATGTAGCTTCACCTACTTAGGGTGATATATTTCCTAATGCCCGTATGCAGTCAAATCAGGAAACCATATCAGTATATTGTATATTAACGACGCCCAAATTTGATTTAGTTAAAAAAATTAGCATAGTTACGATTATTTTGACAATTTTCATTTTTTTTATGTTCAGAAAATCTAAATTAAATTTTTTAGAAAAAGGTTTCAGCTTAACACAGATTTAACTTAACACGTATATAGGTATTTTTTTCTTTTACAATTCATTGAGAAATGTGAATACAAGACACATTGTGAATATCAGACAAATCTGAATATAAAACTTAAAAAAACTAGAATAAAATATAAAAAATGATTACACCGAGAGCTGAATCCACACGACTTCTGATTTGAAAAGTCAACGCCTTATACACAAACCACATTGGCTAGATGCATTTGTTTGCGAGACGGTATAATAACTATGCGACAGCCAAAGTAGAATGAGTTTAGTGATTTGTGCAACAAGAGTTGGACAATCCACTCGAAGTGTACAGTATATTTTTTCTACGATCTACAAACGAAAATCTACAAATTTTAAAAACTATTTTAGGTTTTTAAGACAAAATAACTAATTTTAAAATAATTTATGACTTTGACTAATTTATAAAATAAAATAAATATAAAAAAAGATTTAATTTAATTAGTCCCCAGCTGAGATTTGAACCCAAACTCTTGCGTGGAAGACAAACGCCGTATCCTCGCCTCCATCGCCACACTTACGATTTTAGTTTTAATACTTTTAATTAAATTATTTTTATATGGGTAGTTCCATTAAAATTTAAGATTTATTTGTAAATGTAGACAAATTAAAAAGATGCTATTATTTATCGATTCTACACAAAAATAACTCACTTTTATGTATATTTAATCTTAATAACTAAAAAATATATTGACAATTAGTATGACAGAATTGTCACTGATATGAAATTTTAAAAAATAATAGTAGCCGAGTGGCCAAAATATAATCTGTGATTGGTGGATTTAATTTTTTTGCAGGGTTCATACTAGGTAAAATGGATATAAAACATATTCGATAAGTTAAAAGCAATGGCATACTTTTTCGTTCTGTAGCCTCTGCGTAGATAAACTAATACTCATGTGGGTGTAGAAAAAAATGTATTCATTCTTATTTTTTACAGAATCTACAGAATGAATATGTAACTACATATCAGTGTATTTAAAGAACAAAACGTTATATCTATTCTATAATGTGTATAATGTATGTCGGATCAATGGCGTAGAGGTGTATAACGCGCTCGTATTCATTTGCGAACAATTTTGTGGTTCAGAGACGGCTTTAAATCCTACAGAAGACCATGTGAATTTATTTGCATGGTCCTCTATAGGATTTAAAGGATGCTGTATTAGCAGAAATTTCTGTTGATATGATACCCAGATTATAAAAATAGTCATGCGCCGTTGCGAAGATGGTGTAAGTCAAATGGTACCATCTATCATCTTTAAGTCGCCCCGGAGCGCCATAGCAAATAATAATAATAACCGCCCCTTCCCCGGACAAGCACAGTTTTTGGGGTTAAAATTTACTCGTAAGGGGGTGAATTATGGAGAGTATTATTATTATTAAATCCACCAAACGTTTAGTAGCCCGCCAATTAAATATGCTACACCCACACGGATATTATACATATATTCTAAGCGCAGACTACAAAACCTAAAAGTAAGCCATTACATATAAAATTTAATATTCATTCTAGAAAGATCAGACTACAATATTTTTAAAAATTTTAAATAAATGACATTTTTACCAAACTAATTGTTATTATATTTTTTAGTTATTGAGAATAAATGCAATTTAAAATGTGTATTTTTATGAGGAATCGATAAAAAAAATAATAGCATTCCACAAGATATTTACAAATAAATCGTAAATTTTATTGACACTACACCAATCTAATTATCAGTATTAAAAAAAAGTTTGTCTCGTTATTGCAAAGATAGAGCACTGAGTTTTTATGCATAAGGTCTAGGGTTCAAATCCAGGACGAGGATTAATTAAAATATTTTTAAAATAATTATTTTATCTTAACCTTTAAATTAATTTTAAAATTTTGTAGGTTTTCGTTTGTGGGTCGTAGAAAAAATGTACTACACAATTGAGTTCCTACAGCATCGTACTCAAACTTTGTCTTTATATACGTTCTTCTTACACAAATTACTGTTGTTTTAGTTGTATTAAATTAGTGACAATTTTGTCAAACTAATTATCTTATTCTGTTTATTAGGATAAATATACTCGTAATTTAAAATGAGTGATTCTTCTAACGAATCGATAAATAATAATCTATTAGATATTTATCGTTAATAGTTAAAGAAACCGAAAATTTTGGTAAAATTATAAAAAAATGACCTAAACCAATTATTTAATGTAAATGTTAAAGATAAATAAATGATAAGTTATCGCAAAAGTTTTAGGGATAAGTTTTCGTACGAAAGGTCCGAGGTTCAAATTCGGGTTGAATTTTTTTTTCAAGATTATCTTATAATTTGGTACAATTCAGAAATAATCTTTGTGTTAGGTAATTATTTTCAAAATAGTAATTTTATGTTAATAACCTCTAAATTACGTTTTAAGACGTTGTAGATTTTCTTTAGCGGTTCCCCAGATAACAATTATACATTCATAGCATTCTTAGTATATACTTTTTAAGAATACACATATGCTGAGAATATACTTTATTTGCATTTAGTACATTCTCAGAACATACTAAGTATATGTTACGTGACGTTGTTTATACGTGCTATGCAGATACTGGGAATGTACTTCAAGTATGTGTACAGTATGCAATAGGTATCTACTTTAATTTGATAGTAAGTTCTAAGTATATTACGGTCAAAGATGATATTTCGGTCTTTAACGATATTGGCCGGTCATTTTCGTAAATCTACTATTTGATTGGGCATTCTGCTGACGTTAGTGTTCGGTCAATATCGTCAGTGCCCAATTTACAACTTTGCCCGTAACAAGTATATGCTAAATATTTAAATATAGCATATGCTAGGCTGGGATAAAGTATGGAACCAAGTAAGTATCTTTAAAATGAAAAGGACGATATTTATGAAACTTTGCAGGCAAGTACAATGAAGTATAACTCATCTGATGCCATATTTTTTGTTACTACTTTACTCCCGGTTTCACCGGAAATACCCTTAACTTTTTTAATTTAAAGGGGAGACCCTGTATATTTTTGCAGTTTTTAAAAGATCTTCTACGGCACTGTACGAATTCGGAATAACAAGATCCTTTGAAATCTGCAAAAAATATAAAGGGTGACCCCTTTAAATTAAAAAAGTTGAGTGTGTTTCCGGTGAAACCAGTACAGTAGTAACAAAAAATATGGCATCAGATGCATTATACGTCATTGTACTTGCCTGCAAAGTTTCATAAATATTGTCCTTTTCGTTTTAAAGATATTTACTTGGTTCCACACTTTATCCCAACCCTACTAGACACCCTAATACACGATGTTTCATTAATATTGAACATTAAATAATAAGTGTATATAATGAGTCGTGACCATTTTTAAATCTTTATTTCAAAGAATTTATACTTATTCGTATTTTTATTACAAATTATTTCTTTAGCCTTACCTAACCAATATTTTATTGTAACAATGGGTTGAGTTTCATTTGTTTGATTCTATTGGATCTTCATTGAACCTAAAAAATACAAAAAATTAACAAACTTGGTACCTATACACATTAAGTGTACATAGCTAATGGAATAATAATATTTTAAATATTTTTGTCGAACGTAAAACCACAGTTTATAGCTATAGAATCAGTTCGCTCACTCTGCGTCGGCACTTTTGATCTCAATGTTCCAGTTTATACACTGTGCAACTCGAAATTGTATCCCTGACGCATACAGAATCAACTCATAACCAATACAATATATTACAACCGCCTACTATATTCAAACAGCAGTCTTCTGCGCATCCTGAATTTGTATCCCTGGAGTGGATGTTATTTTGGAACATTTAACTGGTACAAATGAGCTAACTGATTCTTTAGCAATAAACTGTGGTAAAACATTAAAAATTGTACATGGCATTCCTCTAACAAAAACAAGAGTTACATAAATGATTATTATGTTTATTGAAAGTTTAAATACATTTTTGTTAATTACTTACCACCATTTTGTAGTTTTCGTCCTCCTTTAGCTAATTTTCTAGTTCTTCCAGGTCAATTTCTGGCCTTACAGGATTTTTTTCATAGAAAGTGTGTATGTAATTCTGGTAACACTGTATTTTAGTTTCAATCCGCCATTAGTATTAACCATATTAATAAATTCACACTGGAAATTAATATTTGGGATATCCTGTGTTCTAACGTCACTTATAGGTCCTAAAAACTACAAATGTAGTAAAATTTGTTTATTTTTATATAGAACACAGGATGCAACTAATTTTTATTAATTTACTTACCTCTTACAAACTGAAACGAGATCAAAAAAATTTGTAGGAATTGTAGGTTATGTTATTCTTCTTCTTCTCTTCTATTTTAGGTTGTGAATATTTTTTGGCCTAAACACTCAACATTAGAGCGTTTGCAAGCGAATTATTAGATCGGCATGTGGGAAAAATTCATATAGATATGTATATAAACTTGTTTTTACATGTATTTGGTGTTAATTTTTACCTGCAAGCATTTAAAACATTCTCAGAATATGAGGTACATGCTGGGTAAATGAATTTTAGTATCTTCTAAGAATGTCCTGTTATAGCACGTGCTCAGTATATACTTTTTGGAATATACTTTTAAGGCACGTACTCAGTATATACTTTCTAGAATATACTTTCAAAGTATATCCTAGGTATGTTCTAAGAACATTCTAGGAAGGATATACTAAAAAGAACTAAAACAGAACGTTCTTAGTATATTCATAGAACATTGATGTTATGTGAGTCGTAGAAATATACTATGCAATACTATACAATTTGAGTGGTTTGCTTGTATCGCACTAAATACTTTATTGTATTTTTGTTGATCGTATGTTTTAAAAATAACACGAAACGGAACATACCTTAACAAAGTCAGTCTTCACAAAACTTTCCAATAAAAAATTACCTATATGTATAAAAACAAATGTTGTATTCTCTAATCAATCTCTTTATTATTTATTGTTGTATTTGAAATTGTAGGTGTTCATTTTTTGAACTATTTACCATTAATTCTGAAATAATATTTGCATTATTTTTGAAATTTTCTGTCAATCATACCTATTTCTATTTATATAAAAAATGCAAACATAATGTCGGAAATTTAATACAACTTGGCATCGATGGTTTATATCCACTATACGCTTTGACCTGACTTTCGTTACCGGAAACCGGTAGTATTTAAAGAAAATAGTTTTGAGTAAAATACTTTATTAAACAGTAATTAATTGAACGAGGTTGGTTTCAAAGATATGTAACGGTTCTTAGTTCTCAGTTCTCATATTTGGTGTCTTTTCAACTCCCGCCTTAAGAGCGTTATCCATGTTGTAATGAAGTCAATTTTCATTACTATATTTCGGCCTATTACGGATATAAATTTTTATTTTTATTTTATTTTAACTTCATGGGTAGACCCTGTATATCAAATTTTGTTTCATTTAAATTCGCGTATTACACCTGAGTAACGATAGCGCGCGCGATCCGCGCACACCGAGTGGGGAGCCAGCCTGCTTGGGCATAGAGACTGGGATTCGGCATTGAGTATTAAAATCATTTTCATTCAACATCATTCGACTAGCTTGATTTCATTTTTCCGACCTCGTTAAGTCTGCTTCGTTATACGCCGTAAAATCATTGCCGAGACCGTAGTTAGGTACACCGAATTCATGTTTACGTTTTTTTTTTCTGTCGTCGGTTCTTGAGCTAAACGTTCGAATACCAGTTTTATTTGATTAAATTATTCCGTTTTCGATTTTATTTAATAGAAATAATAATTGACTTTAGATGTTCGTTAAAAATATTTTGATTTTCAGATAAATTATTTAGTTTTGATTTTATTTAGAAACATTGGAAATTAGTTTTGGTTATTAGGAAGTAGAAATTTTGTTTCTATTTTATTAATTACTTAATTTTTATTGCGACCGTGGATTGTGTTTCTATTTTAGAGTAATAGTAAACCTAATTTCAAGTTAAATTCCGTATACAGTTAATTACTTAATTTTCATTGCGACCGTGGATGTTGTTTCTATTTTTAAGTAATAATAAATTTAAATTTAAATTAAATTCCGTATATAGTTAATTACTTAACTTTTACTACGACCGTAAATTTTGTTTCTATTTATTCACAATCTGGTTTAACTTTTTTTTTACATTTATGTTTCTTTACTTGGGAATAGAATTAGTTCGAAAGTTGGAAAGTTGAAATAGTATCATTTTTCATGTTGAGTGGACTGGTTTTGGCGAGAAAGCTCACATGGGATTAGATACTATCCCGGTTTTAGATTTTTTTTTAGATTAACCCCTAGCCGTGATTAACATATTAGTGTTTTTCTTATGTTTGAGAGGGCTGGTTTTGGCGAGTACACTCATCATAGGATAAATACTGACCCGGTTTAATATTTTGTTTTATGTTTGAGCGGGCTGGTTTTGGCGAGTACACTCATCATAGGATTGAATACTAACCCGGTTTTTAATTATTTTTTTAGTGACCTCCGCGCCGTGATTAAAATGATAGTATCATTTTTATGTTGAGCGGGCTGGTTTTGGCGAGTACACTCCTCATAGGACTGATACTGAGCCGAACCGACAATTTATTAATTAGTTACTATTGCCAGCGAGCATCTTTCTTTTAATTTTAATTATACCGTCTGATTGAGACTAATCAAAGTTCACTACTGACCGATCTGTTTGTTTTTCTTTTTGTTCAGGGTTTTAAAAATAGGAGCGAGGGTGGGCGTTGAAATATTACAAATTATTTATTGTAAATAGTTAAATTCAATATATGTATCAACGTTACCTTGACTATTATTGAGGTTACTGATCCCTAATTTACTTCCCCCTTTATTTCAGCAGTGAGAAATTCTTTATCACCACAAGTAACGATTAAAGCCCGTTACTTGTGGTTACTTATTACCTGTGTCTGAGTGACCAACGACCCCTGGAATTTTTCATCTCCATCTGTGTTGCCCGAGTACTTTCGACGCCGTTTCGAAAGTTTGTGGAGTAAACCACACATAAAATCTGGCGCCCGAGAGCTGTCCCGTCAACAGGCGTCATTTGTAAGTAATCGTTTTCTCCGAGGCGAGAAAACCCCTTACAATGTACTAAAATTGACTTAAAAGTAATTCCAAGTTTCCAGGCCTATTTTTTAATATTTTTTTTATGAAATTTGGCATGCATATTTATGGAGTCGTGCATACTGGGACTACTGAGTCTAAATTTTGATTTATAAAAAAAGCATTTTTAATATATCAACAAAGCGAAATAAAAGAAAAACGAGACTGTAGGCGTATTTTATTCAATAAATATAATGTTTATTTCAACTATATTTTTTTCTGCAAATCCTATTTTTTTTGTAAACCTGGAAAAACTAAAAATCGAAAAATGTATTTAGATTTACCGGAGAAAATAAAGATCTAGCAACGTCGCACTGATATTGACCATATCTCTTGAATCGTAACGCTGCGTTTCTAAGACGCTTACTTGTATATTATGTAAAAACTACTAAAAATTATTTTTTTAGTTCTTTATTTTAAACGCTTTGATCAGTTGACTTTAATAATTATGTATAGATATTTATTAAATTGAAACATAATTTCAAATATTATTTTATTAAAAAATTATACAAAAAATATACCTATGGGAAAACCAAAAAATTCAAAAACCTTCACTATAAATCAGTAATCAGTAAAAACTAGTTGAAACGCGTTAAAACTGCGAATTATACTTAGATCGACCGGTGGAGGGGAAATGTTAAATACGTCTCGCAACCACATCAATTTAACATTTTTGTTTAGTTCATAGATAAATAGATAGTATTTGAATTTACAAGAGAGTAGCAGAGTTTAAAAAATTTGTGTTATCGTTGTTGGTGACAGTGTGTTTATTAATATAATATGGGAAATAGAAAACACGGTTGTCCTTCAAAACGAAAATCTGTAAAAAATCGCACAAGACTTCTTAGATTTAGACGCTCTAAATGCTCAATAATATGGATTGTAATAAATGTTTTTTATAAAAATTGGTTTTATTTTTATATAGCAGTACATTATAAGCGAGTAAGGTCCTGTTAAAAAAAATCTGATGTGTTCAACACATGACTTTCCTATCTAGTTATTATAGGCTTTTCCCGGTTATTTTGTACAACCTA
>OV651824.1:19171016-19218645 GCA_927349885.1 Psylliodes chrysocephalus | reverse complement strand
CTAGACACACCACTGATTTTTATATGTGTTTTCTGTACAATAACTTCTGACCTACTCTTTGTTTTGATGATATGTTAAGTCCAGGACGGACAAATTGCTCTAGACATTCAGTTAAAAAATTGTAAATAGCTCGTTAACTAAGAAAGATACAAAGTTCATTTTGATATAAAAAAAAAAATCACAGTTTTTTTTGATTTTTAGATCGATAAGGCAAGTTTCTTTATGACAAAAAAATACGGGGGTGGGTTAAAAGATACCCAACCCCCCAACTTTTTTTAAAGGGGTAGTTTTAGTTTTTTTCTCTTTGGAATATTGTGCCTTTAAATTTACAGCACTGGCAAAAATTTCAAAAAAAAAAAATTCGCAACAGCAAACTTTTTACAAAAAAAAAAAAAACGTTTTTTTCAATGTTAGTTTAACACCCTGTAACTTTGTTAGGAGCCAGTTTTTGATATAGGTAAATATAGCCAAATCCACTTATTTTTTGATAATCTATCTGTGGAAGAATTTATGACATACCTTTTTGAAACACCCTATATATTAATTACAGACCGGGAGCCGAGAGGGTTTTAACATGTATCATAGGCCCCCCGCCGAAGCTTTGGGGGGTAATAGACAATGGTATTCCCCTTGAATTCCGGGTATGGCACCCCTAAAGTATAGCTTTTAGGAGGTGATTACGAATTTGATGTCAAACTTGTAAAAAACAAAATGGTGGACCCAATATGGCGGACCAAAAAATGTCAAAACTCGTAGATTGATCTAAAAATGTGTTTATACAGGTTTTTAAGGTCATTACTTGTGAAATTGATGAAAACATATTCATGATTAAAACTGCCGGATTTAATATGGCGGACAAAATGTTCAAAAATGCTTCCATTTTTCTGAAAATGTGTACCTATAGGATATCGAGGTCACTCATGATAAAATCATTAAACTACTGATCAACGAGAATTATTAATATTATACAAAATAAAATAATTATAAAATTAAAACGCGCCTACAGGGCTACGATAAATAATCTGGTATACATAAATAATTCAAGTAAACATTAATTTCTGTATTAACTAAAAGTACCTACTTAATTTTATTTGAAATTTATTTTTAAAAAATGAAACATCATCTCATAGGTCTGCATTGTAGTCAAATGCATCCACATCCGCTTCTGCAATGCCATCAGATAAAGCGTCGTCATCCCTATCTTCATTTGTTTCTTCATCAGAACTAGCTGTTTCTGTAAATGCATTGATCCGTTAATTTCAGTTCAAGTCATTATTGCATGATTGAATGACTAAAGTAATATGTTCATTTATTATTAATATTATTGTTACTAAAAATTTTGTCTTTTAAATATAAGTTATAAATATATTAAGTATTTTTTTAGAAATATGTAATATTCATTTATATTATTGTAACGCGAAGCTATCTCTGTTCCTTGTTTACTCCTTATTAGCGGTATGAAGCCTAGCGCGGTAATATAAAAACAAACGCACTGCTTCGAGAAATTATCGGAGTGATTCATTTGCGGCGTATCAATCATAGAAAGGCAGTTCCCGATCGTTCTAGGTCGCCTAGAGTGTTCTAGTACAGAACTGGCTTTATATAAATAGCGTGAGTTTGTCGATGGACGGGAACATTCAATTTAAGTGTTGGACAGTAAAGATAAATTGTAATAAATAAAGTAGAATAGTGAGTTAAAATAGTGTCAAAGTATTATATAAATTAATTAGTACGTTATAAAAAAATTGTAAATAGTGTTTTAAATAAATTAACTATAAATAAAATAAACGTTACATTAACCTTGCTCGATGGTTTGTATCATTTCCTGTTCCTCTTGGTTACGTTCTTCAGTTCAATATTTTGCAGAACTACGTATTTCATTTATGGTATTTGGCATAGCTTCACCGTCAAACCACTTAAAAGTATAGCCATCATCAGACAAATCCCAACCATGATGGGAAGCATTTTCGTGCACTGTTGGAACTTTCAAATGGGCGTTACACCAAATGGCTTTGCATGCTGGAATAGTCGAGCCCTCAAAGTTTCGTAATATCTTGTTGAATTATTATTTATTACTCTTCATGATATACGATTTTAAAAATAGAGCTAATTTGACTTCGTTAACGTCGTTGATGTGGTTTAATCATACAAAGTGGGGAATAACGTTGTTTATCAACCCCCAAAGCCTCGGCGGGGGGCCTATGATACATGCAAAAACCCTCTCGGCTCCCGGTCATTGTTATATATTAATTAAAAGTACATAGATATTATCTATAATACCTAATTATAAAGTATAATAGCGCAATCAATGACATTTGACATTACATACATTGGAAGCACTTAAAAAGACCAACACCCATTTTGAAACATACAAATTAATGTTTTGTGTTTAATTTATTTTCCTAATTAGAAATATTCGCATTAATATTTGCCAACTTCTAAAATAACGGAAAATAATAACGAAGCCATAGCTGATACAATTAAAAAACAATACAAACAATAACACTGACAAAACTGACAATCGCAAATCTCTAATCTACTTTACTGGTTGCCTACGTTGAATGCGTGTATCTCAATGAACTGAAGGGGGTAGAAACCAATGTACATGTTGTACTATTAGAACTAGGTGCGACTCTATGGGCGCAGCCATTTTTATTATTCAGCTCACTCGGGACTATTTATAATAATCATTTTCTTTTTCACATTGTTATTGTTCAATCCACAAGCTGGTGGATCAGACAATAACAATGTGAAATAAAAAATGGTTATTTTAAATACTCCCGAGTGAGATGAAAAATAACCTATCTTCGCCCATAGAGTCGCACATCAAGTCTATTGACAAGCATTCTACCCCACTCCAGTTCATTGGTGTATCTGTATATTTGAATGGCACTTGGATGCTTTGAAATTAACCAAAACACGTCGTGGACGCGCAGAAAGGACGGTAAGTTTATCTATCATGCGCAGTGCATGACGTTATACAAAATCTACGCATATACGGCGACAAACCGGAATCGGAATCGTATTTTACTATTCCAAATAACATTCGATTAATAATTGTTCAACGTTATTTCGATTTTTTTTTCGTTAATTTATCGCTGTACACGTCGGAATCGTATGAAAATGAAATTTTATTAGGAATATTACGAAAAATAAAAACAACATACGTTTGTTAATTGTCTAACGTGCTTCGATTATTTTTCTAATCTTTTAGCGTATGCACATATTTTAAACACTTCTGGAATGTATGCAAATTTTTTTTCGCGCATATTTACCAAATACTTTTCACATAATCCAATTGCATACATTAAATAACTGTTACAGGTATAAATACTACAGAGAAGGAGGCGAATCGGCAAATGGTCAAATTTCAAATTTCCATCCTTCTTTTTATAAAGTTCGTGAAATTGAGTGTAGTTGGCATGTCCAATGACAGCGAAGTCAATTTTCTATGTAAAATGTAAAATAAAGTGATTTTTTGAAAAAAATGGCGAAAAGAATCAAAATAATGTGAAAAAAAGTACCTGAGTACAAGTAACATGAGGGACAAAAAACATCAAAGCAAGATTTATGTCGTTCCAGATATTAAAACAAAATAAAAATCAAATGTAAAACTAAATAAAACACAAGAAGAAATCAATTCAATGTCTTTTTAAAGCTTCTACTGTAAGTAAAATAGTGCATTCACGTCCAAATATAATATTTATTGTAAACTATACAATATGTATCTTACGAAGTGTACTTTATTTTATTACAAGTTTCTATAATATAAAATTTTACAGTTATAGATGCTGACTAACAAACAACAATAATTATGCATTAAATTTAACTTACCAGAAAAAAAAATATTTTAATGTTCTATAAAGAGTTGCTACTGTTATTTTTTGATTTGTACCCCAATTGTGTTATTGTAAATGTTTTTTATAGGATACTAAACGTTTAGAACAGTGGGAGCCTATATATCGTTTCTGGTGCCGATAAAACACTTTCTAGAGATGATGCTGTTCTATACTTTTTAGAAGATATTATCAAATATTATGAGACTAGTTTTACTGATGGTACTGTTAGCAAAATAAAAAGGGGAAAGCTAAAATTAAAGGATGAGGTAATACCATGTACATTTCCAAATCTCCCTTTATACTTGTATTATAACAATAAAAAATTTGTTAACTGTGTTTTATTTTACTCTTAAAACTGTATATTGGTTCAATTAAAAAAAAAATTGCCACAAAATTGTACTTATCAAATTTCAGCATTTAAGAAACCTTTTTGAATTTGGTCATACATACCTAATTTGTATTTTATATAGATAAAATTAAATAATTTATCAATTAAAAGATGCAAGACTTATTTAGACATAAATACAACAATATGTTCTGTGCTTTATTTAGCTATAAACAAGTTTATTTTTATTATTTTGACAAAACTATGTATAATTCCCATAAGAAGCCATGTATTTTGAACACCGTATGCAGTACCAGCGCCCATGCGGTTAATTATAGAAGCTCAATTAGCATGAGTTTTTTGGGACCTGTATTTTGAGTATGCCGATTCGTCTCCTTATCTCTAGTCTTCATAGTTCCAAGAAAATACAAAAAAGTGCATGTTTAAAACATAACCACAACGCATATGTGCACGCCGCGATTATATGCATAGTAGCTTTTCGTTGTCCATTTAACAACAAAAATAAGACTGTGAATAGGCATACGTTTAATAATTTTTCTTCAATACCTCATATTTTTTACATGTTCAATTAATAATTTCGGAACCTCCTACACGAAAGGGGCATATGCAGATTATTTTCCGGACTCTTAGATAATTGGCTAGGACATATTAAAAATCTATAATAATCATAACTTAAAAGATTTATACATTAAAATAACGTTGTACCAAATCTGTCAATTTAGGTATCATTCTTCAACAAACCGCTTAAACATTTTTTATAATTTAACATATTGCAAATTCTAGCATTACCTATGCTAACAAATTATTTTTTTTACAGTTGAATCCCCAACACACAGTCCCATTGCTGGATGACGATGGCTTCGTTTTAGCGGACAGTCACGCCATTATGACGTATCTGGTATCGAAATATGGAAAAGACGAAACTTTGTATCCCAAGGATCTAAAACAGAGGGCAATCGTTGACCATAGACTACATTTTGATTCAAACATTTTGTACGTTAGAGGACTTTTAATAGGGGTAGGTATAAATGTTTTTGTAGTGAACTATTAAGGAAATGGAAAAAAAATTCGGATTCCGTTTGAAGCCGCTCCAAAAAAAATCACTATATTGTGCTTTGATACAATTTAAAAAAGTAATCGCTATATCATTACTGTGTTTGTTTATTATAGTATAACACGGATATAGTACTAAAGATGCGACCTAACTCTGTATGGGAATACAATACTTTATCTTTCTCTAACTCGCTGACATGAACTGATATAGACGAACTGGACTATTACATAGTAAACACTCCTAATTTCTTAATCTATGTGCGCCCCGAAATTGTTCTCTTACAAAATATTAGGAGAATCATTTGGTTCTATTTGGAAATAATTTTCTATCGCATGTTCAACAAAAGGGTTGCCAAGAGTACGTTTTTGAAATTTCAATAGAACTACGTCTACTTATTTTTTCGGATGTTTTATTCTAACACCATCATGAATAAGGCCTCAGAAAGGGTATAATATAAAGTTATAACCCATTATTTACACCAATTTTTTTCGGGTGTTCCAAGCAGAGACCGAACTTTTTTCGCCATCTACACGATATTCCTTTATACGTAGTTGACTTATTCTTTTAATATAACTAACTAGGTATAGGTATCACCTACATCAAATAAAAATACAAATGTATAATACGAAAAAGTTAATCAGCTAATCGATGAACTTGCAAGTAATAATGTAAATATATATCTATGGTAGGTACCTAATAATAGTTTGGCTAAGTGGATGATTAGATACAAAATAGACATGATTAATTTGAGTGTATTTGTTGTTGTTTCAAGGTCAAACGAGAATAAACTGAAGAATCATCGTAATCGTGACATAATACCTTGGTACATAATACATACCATTTAAAATAAAGTAATTATTAAAAGTCATAGAACTTCAACAAATTTTTAGATGTAATTAATGAATGTTGCATAATCCAAACTGAAATTAACATTATTTGTACAAACAAATGTAGTTTACCTATATTAAATTTTAATCATATATGAAATTAATTATTTAATTACGAGTATTAAAACTAAAATTATAAAAGCGCCCGTGGAGCAAAGTTGAAATTGAAGTAACACTTTTCACCGTATTTCATGCATTATTTTTTATTCAAATGTGCTTTGATATTAAGAAAATATAGATTTAAATATGAAATGACGTTATTTCCACTTTTATTAAAACTCAGTTATTAACCTGTGATTTATTTTAATTAGGCATTCCAACAACCTGTCAAAGATTAGCTGCCAGTGGAAAGGGCTCGTAAATATGAGGGGGTTGCGAGAGAACCTTCCATCTTGGACCCTATTTTTATTTGAAATAGTAGTCGCCAATCTTGCCAATTTGTGGAAAATGTTTAAACAGTTTTTTAAAATAAATATGCGAGTGCGAACAATCACTTTCACACAAGATTTTTCCTACGACCACAAAATAATTTTATCAAACAAATGTAAAACTAGGAAATTTGACTATAAAGGTTTCATCAAGATGTGGCTGGTTTTAGATTTGTTTTCATATGCCTGATTGAATAATTTTTAAAGCGTATTACAGATAGTGTTTTGTCAAAATGAAATATATTGTGATCCCATTTACAATTTCATAAAATAATAAAGATAAAATAACATTAGGTACAAAAAATATAAGACTAAGTTAGTTTTTTTAAGAAATAATTTGAACCGTGAACAAAACTTTTTTTATTATAAATGAATACCCACTTCTCTACTCATATTTTTTTTATCAACAGTAATTAAAATAGTACAAAATAAATAGCGAAAAGAATAATTGTAGTTGTTATATTATGATAACTAACATGTATTTTAAATAAATAAACAACAATAGTCGTATTTTACCAATTTTCATATTTTTTCAATATAAAAAAAGATAATACATTGGGAATTGAACCATCGCGTAACGAAATAGTCGCGAAATGACAAGTTGAAAAAGTTAGACACCAGACGATCTGTGCTTTTACGGTTATGTCATTTAACTTAACTAATTAAATATGTATTTGAACCAGCAAATAGCAAAAGTAATGTAGGTAGTTATTAAAATTCTTTTAATAATTTATTAAAAGAAATATCTAAGATCTATATTTAAAAATTAATGTTAACAATTTAATCATCAAATCGATTTTACTATTAAAATGGACATTACATCAATCAAAATATAAATTAGTTGACATATTTGACAGCTTATGCCGATAGTAGATTCATACTCGCACGCGGGTGGAAAGTAGATTTATCCACCCGCGTGTGATATAGTGCGATAGGTGTGACTTTCCTACGTGGTCATAGGAAAATAATATTTTCATTATGTTAAACATAAAATATTTATTAAATATATTTGTTCGAAATGTCTATACTCAGAATAAAAGAGGTGTGCAGTAAAAGTGGGGATATACCGTCACATTCCAAAATAAGTTTATATTATATAAAAAAGGTAATGACATATAAAATGGTATATACGCACTTCGTAGATTAAATTTTGAATGAAAAAAATTATATTATGTACAAAAATTAAAAATAAACCTTATTATGCTTCTGAAAAAATTGTTGCACTTTAACATTGAACGAATTAAATTTAAGAAAAAATTTGTCTGGTCGTCTGTGTGTATGTATGCCAACACTAT
The DNA here is from genome assembly GCA_927349885.1 of Psylliodes chrysocephalus. Lineage (NCBI taxonomy): Eukaryota > Metazoa > Arthropoda > Insecta > Coleoptera > Chrysomelidae > Psylliodes > Psylliodes chrysocephalus. Next base: position 19,210,796 of record OV651824.1, on the reverse strand, counting down.
AACTCTAGAACGAAAGTTCTGATTGACTTTTGGTTTTGATTTTCTTGAATAATTACTTTCAGAAATTTCGGTTCATCCTAACTACTTTAATAACAATTTTCTTAAAATCCGCCTATGCATTCCTTATGTGAACAATTTTAGGAATTTCAATTACTTCTGACGTCAAAATTCATAACATTTTTCACATTCCATAAATTGCAAACATTCTCTAACGACCTGTCAAACAACAGCTGTTGATAGTAAAGGTGAAATTTCTAAGGCGGGTAGCGACCTTCATACTTGCAACCATAGCCATTTTGAAAGCTATTTTTATTCGAAATTAGTCGCCAAGCCTGCCAATTTATGAAAAATATATAAGCAGTTTCTTAAAAATGACTTTTTTATGGTGATGCTAACTTAAGCGTACTACTATTTTGCCCCTAGCCACAAAAAGACCTTCATCAAAGTTACTGGCTCTCTGTCGTAACCCCATAGAATAACCGGCCATTTTATTTGGCAAAAATCGGAATAACGCTTGACTGTGCCTGTCAAGTATCAAGATGTCAACTGTGATATGTGAATGGCTCTTAAATGTCAAATAATTTAAAAATGCTTTTTTTGATATTTATTGCAAATAATTTGTAGTGTATCTTAATTCAGGCTTTTCATAAATAAAGGTACAGCAAGACAGATAATATAATGTTCTTATACAAAGCACTTTTTTATTACATAAAAGAGAGTTAGGATATAATGCTGGTTTTTGTAGATAATTTCAATTATACGATTTTAGATTACATATTCAACCAGCGAATTGTAAATAATAATTAGTAAACTTCTAGTCATAAATTTCCTCAATTCATAAAATTTAAAAATGAAACTTCTTACCTTGAGATTTTAATGACGTAATGTGATCGACCTATTTCAAATGTTGATCAATTATGATGCCGATGTATTTTGTTGTGTTTTTTATTTTAATTATAAAATTGTCATTTATTTGTATGTTGAAAGAAGGCCTTTGTTAATTACATTGGTCTTTATGGATCTACTTTAACACAAAAATAGTTTTGTGGCTATAAGTTGCTACCTATCGTCGCAAAACTATTAATAATTTAAACATAGTAAGTAGTATTAATATAACATTAAGTAATTTTTTAAAATAAAGTACATGATCTTAAAACAGAAATAATTTATAATAAATGAGGGTAAAACGAGGGGTAAAATAACGATAAATTATAATTGTTTTTTTTTTAATTTCTGTAGGCAGTCTATCAAATTTTTTAAACCTTTAATAAAAATTGTATTTTGGGAACTTTTAGTGATGGCTTGCCGTCCATGAAAGTCAGATTGGCTTCTTGTATTATAGTTGTGATATTGCGAATTATATTGAATTTTTTTAATAGATCTGATGCCATGGTACTGTCATTTTTATTTTATAAATAGCCAATTTATTTCTTTTAACATAGTTGCAATACTCATCCTTCTGTCCTTTATTAGTAGAATATAAATAGGTGACGTAAGGAGCCCAAATATTTTACATGAGCAGGCTTAAGAGGTAAAGGGGCCAATTATTATTGGATAAATTGCTCGAACAAGTTTTTAAACCCTAATCAAAAGGCGTTATAGAATGGTTTTAAAAATCAAGTCTTGTGAAAATCATAACCTAAGTAATGCCAATGCTTCACAAACCAAAAAATTCAACGTCCTAATACTACTATCGGCTTTCGGTCTTTCATTTCAAGTTAAATAATTTCTCGTTTTTGTTACTCTACGAGTTTTCCCTTGTGGGCCTCAGTCTCGATGAGGTGGGAACCACCATTTTAGCGTCTCTTGAATTTAAATGTTGTATTGTTTCGAGAAACATAACCATTTAATTATGACTAGATCTATTCAATGGGATTTAACTCTGAATGGTAAGGAGACAATCTGAGAATTTAAATTCCTTTTTCTCGGATTATCTCGTCTATATAATATATTTTTTAAATTTGTTTTTGCCATTACGAGTAATTCTGCCTTCAAGGATTTAGGAAGACTAATAATAGTTCTAGAATGAAGCCATTTTAAAATATCTTTTTTTTTTCATCTTGTAGGTAGCGACTCCTTTAATCGACTGTGATAGGATGCATTTTCCAAAACAATAACGGAGTTGGCTGGAATTTTTTTATAATGTTCCGTAACCAATTTTCAAACATAGGGTCGTCCATTTCTTCAAGGTAGTCTTTTGTTCTTTGACTCGAACATTAATAAACCATTTAGCAAAAATCCATCCCTTACATAAAAGTTTGTTTTTTAATTTTGATGGAGGTATCTTGCCAAATTTTTGTTACTGTATATCCAGCATTAACCTATGTTTCATCTAAATAAAATACCTGTTTATGCTGATTCCTTGCGTCCGCTAAAATATTTTCCGTTAAATTCCCATCAATAGGCCATTCATTGCCAATATATTTATATCTACACATTAAAGGGAGGCCTATTAACTGGATTTGATGGCTAAGTGACTTTGGCCCGACTGTCGGCCGTAGTGACCTACATATGCCGGCCTTTTAATTATAAAAGTTAAATGGTTGTCATTACAATTGAAGGGTAATAGTTATTGGGCCTTTTATTCCCTTACAAAAAATGTTTAGGACGTCATCAAATGAATCAATAATTGACATTATTATAACATGCGTTCAGACAATGTAGTTGACATTAGTGGTTTTTGTAATCAAAACATCAATAATTTTAATTTCTTTCACACCAGCAAATAACATAAACATTTCTGCCAAAAGCTCCCTTATTATAGGCTAAAAATATCAAATATTTTAGTAGATTTTTAGGTATCACAACGAGATTGTTATCTTCTCAAAAAAATTAAAAAATTAATATGCTAATTTAGTGATGACGTAATTTTGGTTCCACTGACAATTAAAGTGACAGTAGACTTTTTAAGTGTGTTTTTTTTCATTTTGTTTACCTAAATTATATCGTTTTTTAACCGACTTCAAAAAAGACGGAGGTTCTCAATTCGTCGCAATATTTTTTTTTATGTATGTTCAGCGATAATTCTTTAACACGGTGTCCGACTTCAATGATTCTAAATGGAGTACTTCAGGGGTGGTCCCATATAAATTTGGTCAAAATCTAATAGTTGGGTCTATGAGAAAATCCTCAAACTCTTCATTTTTTATGTATGTTTAGCGATAATGCGATAATGCGATAATGCGATAATACCACCTTGTCCGATTTATATGGTTCTTTTTTTGTTAGTAAGGGGGTACCCCAAGGGTGGTTCCATATAAATTTGGTTAAGATGTTGTGATGGTATCTGCACGTTTTTGAAGTCGTTTTTTTTTAAGTTTTAATTTCTAATACTTTTAAAAATATATTCCTAAAGTAAGTAGATAACATGCATCAAATATACAATCATTTAGGTACTAATTACATACCTTTAAACTATTTTTATGACCTGCAGGCAGTATTCAGAAAAAACTAAAACCTGTATAAACGTATTCAATGTTTTTGTTAAAAGTTTGATTAGAAGTTAATTGGTACTGGGACCAAAATTGCGTCACACTAATACGCCGTACCGATTGCCACTTTACAATTCGCCATTGCGATGTTTAGCTTTAATTCCTAAATCTAAGGAATATAACAAAATACATATTGTAACTTTTTTCTTTTAGAGAAGCCTCCTCTTCGAAGGCGCGAAATCCATCGATCCCAAGCTTTTGGCATCCCTTGAAGAAGCGTTCTCGATCACGGAACAGTTCTTGGAGAGAAGCAAGTACGTCGCGGGTGATCAACTAACCATAGCCGATTTCAGTTTCGTTACTTGCATCACAAGTTGGAGCGGCGCTTTCGCACCATTAACCGAGGACAAGTTTCCCAAAATATGCGCTTGGATCAAGAAGATGCAACAATTGCCTTATTACAGGGAGTGTAATCAAGTCGGTTTGGACATATATTTAGGTGCAATTAAAGACAAATTGTCCAAATAAAGTTTCTTAAAATAATATTCGTATCTTTTTACTTATTTTCTTATTTTATCGCAAAAAATGCAACATAAAAATAGTACATACGCTATTTTTTGTACCGCAGGGACTAAAACTTAAAAATTTACACGATAATTATGTGAAAAGAAACACATTCAATATTATTTCATAACGATTATTTAATGATTATGAAAAGTTATTAAAAAAAAAAAACGAAAATTAAAAAACTAACCTGTCGGGGGTTTAAACCTGGGTCATCTGCTTACAAGGCAGGCGTTCTGCCGTTGCAAAATTATTGCAGAAAAGGTCTGGTTATATTACCTTCCGAATAAAGTAGTTTGCTATGGTTTCTATTGGTTCTGTTATTTGTGGGACTAACATTTTTTAATCCATTGGAACTAAAATATGTTAGTCCCAAGGGAGTAAAAGTTGCATTTCAGTCCCTAAATTGAGGGAGTAAAATGCATGTTTTAGTTCCTGAGGTACAAAAAGGTTTTTTCGCATATATTCATGGATTAATTAATACTGTACTAAACTTTAAGGTTAGTTATAAAAATAAAGTATTCTCCTTCACAAGAAATGCATTTTTGCATCTGCGAAAACCATTCTTCTCTTTGAGTCAAAATCAAGTTGCAGGGAATCCACCGAGGAAAAAGCTTACCAACTTTCAAATGGCTGTGTAATAGTAGTTTACGTTATAAGCTCGTTTTTTACGGTTTAAGCCACGCTTGAAATTGTAAAAAAAATCACAGTCCGCGATAATCATCCTTGTTTATTTTCATCATTTATTGGCGGAAGGATTTCTTTAAACGTGTGTAACTTACAATCAGGAATAATTGACAACTAACTGTCTTTAACTTAACTTGTAAACAACTAGATATCATCATTGTATAAAGAACTATAGTATGATAATCGCCATGTAAAAGTTATTGGAGGCAATCGCGCCCGACATCTATTGGTACAATCATTGAACTAACGATTTTATTTACCTTAGATAATATAATAGCAGATAGGCCACCACTGCATAAAGTTATACAATATTAATCTCGCTATCATTTAAACAGTATCTCTCTTCCTAATGAAGGCTTTCTCACTCGTTTTAGAATTCTCAGCAGTAGCGTACCGTAAAACAATTTCGATGGGTCATTTTAAATGCGAAAATGTTGACCAAATAGAATATAAAATAAAATGTTTTAAAAGGTAGGTAGGTGCATTTTTAATGAAGTGAAAACAAAATATGACTTTTTTGTTATGAATATAATATTAATAACAATTACTTTTAACACCACAACACGAACAAATTTAAATTAAACACGGGAATAATTATCTGAGAAAAGCTCTGTAAAACTAACAAATACAAACAAAGAGATAGAGATATTAATCTATATCTCTCTAGTTAGAATTCTCGACTATATTATCATGGCGACACAAACCTTGTTTACTGTCCTCTCTTTACTACTTATTTACTCTGAGTTATTTACTGGTTAGATACGCCCTCTACGTCAGATGTTAGAACTTTATAAGTGACAATTCCGTCAAATTAATTGTCAGTATATATTTTTACTTTCCTATCTGTATACAGATATAAGGAAAGTATAGGAATCATGATTTTTTCGACCTCGAGTTTTCGACGGATTTTTACGTTTTGAGGTCCCCTGAATCCGTTTTGACTATTTTCGCGATGATGTCTCTGTGTGTGTGTGTGTGTGTGTGTGTGTGTGTGTGTGTGTGTGTGTGTGTGTGTGTGTGTGTGTGTGTGTGTGTGTGTGTGTGTGTGTGTGTGTGTGTGTGTGTGTGTGTGTGTGTGTGTGTGTGTGTGTGTGTGTGTGTGTGTGTGTGTGTGTGTGTGTGTGTGTGTGTGTGTGTGTGTGTGTGTGTGTGTGTGTGTGTGTGTGTGTGTGTGTGTGTGTGTGTGTGTGTGTGTGTGTGTGTGTGTGTGTGTGTGTGTGTGTGTGTGTGTGTGTGTGTGTGTGTGTGTGTGTGTGTGTGTGTGTGTGTGTGTGTGTGTGTGTGTGTGTGTGTGTGTGTGTGTGTGTGTGTGTGTGTGTGTGTGTGTGTGTGTGTGTGTGTGTGTGTGTGTGTGTGTGTGTGTGTGTGTGTGTGTGTGTGTGTGTGTGTGTGTGTGTGTGTGTGTGTGTGTGTGTGTGTGTGTGTGTGTGTGTGTGTGTGTGTGTGTGTGTGTGTGTGTGTGTGTGTGTGTGTGTGTGTGTGTGTGTGTGTGTGTGTGTGTGTGTGTGTGTGTGTGTGTGTGTGTGTGTGTGTGTGTGTGTGTGTGTGTGTGTGTGTGTGTGTGTGTGTGTGTGTGTGTGTGTGTGTGTGTGTGTGTGTGTGTGTGTGTGTGTGTGTGTGTGTGTGTGTGTGTGTGTGTGTGTGTGTGTGTGTGTGTGTGTGTGTGTGTGTGTGTGTGTGTGTGTGTGTGTGTGTGTGTGTGTGTGTGTGTGTGTGTGTGTGTGTGTGTGTGTGTGTGTGTGTGTGTGTGTGTGTGTGTGTGTGTGTGTGTGTGTGTGTGTGTGTGTGTGTGTGTGTGTGTGTGTGTGTGTGTGTGTGTGTGTGTGTGTGTGTGTGTGTGTGTGTGTGTGTGTGTGTGTGTGTGTGTGTGTGTGTGTGTGTGTGTGTGTGTGTGTGTGTGTGTGTGTGTGTGTGTGTGTGTGTGTGTGTGTGTGTGTGTGTGTGTGTGTGTGTGTGTGTGTGTGTGTGTGTGTGTGTGTGTGTGTGTGTGTGTGTGTGTGTGTGTGTGTGTGTGTGTGTGTGTGTGTGTGTGTGTGTGTGTGTGTGTGTGTGTCTGTGTGTCGCATAACTCATGAACCGATACACAGAAAAACACCAAATTTTAAACTTAAGCTTTGTTCCAGCGTCCAATGTGCTGATTAGATTTTGGGCAGTGTCGAAACATCTGGGGGGGTACTTTATGGGTGGTCATTTTTATATTTTATGGAATATATCTGTTATTTACGTTTGGGGAAGAAAATTCTTCAAATAAAAGTTACTTCTTATATTATCTAAAATTTTTATTCCATACAAAATTTTCCTAAAATGGTCCGTATTCGAGAAATTTGACAAAATGTAAAAAAATATTTTTTTATAAAAATTGTTCAAACAAGTTGTTTGTAATATAATTCTCTATAATTTTTATCCTATACATAATTTCTCTAAAATGAACCGTATTGGAGATATTTGAGAAAATGTGTAAATTTTGAAATTTGAAGAAAACTCAAAAACGGATAAAGAAAAAAACATTAAATTTTAAACTTAAGTTTTATTTCGGCCTGACGTGAAATGATTAGATTTTGGACTAAGTCGAAACATCTGGGGGGTACTTTATAGGGGGCCGTTTTTATATTTTATGGAATATATCTGTTATTTATGTTTGGAGAAAAAAATTGTTCAAATAAAAGTTATTTCTAATATTCTATAATTTTTGCCTTATGTCAAAATTTCCTGAAATGGTCCGTATTCGAGAAATTTGACAAAATGTGCAAAATTCTGATTTTAATGAAAATTGTTGAAATAAAAGTTGTTTGCGATATCGATCTCTATAATTTTTGTTTATACATGATTTTTCTAAAATGGACCGTAATGGAAAAATTGTAGAAAAAGTGCTAAATTTAAATTTTTCAGTATTTTCATTTTCAACGAATATCTATAGAAAAATGTTTCGAGGTAGATGTATGTGGAAAATGTATATATTTATTTTATCCTCTAAACATTTATGGAGGTGCTGCAATAGGTTGTACAAAATAACCGGAAAAAGCCTGTAATAACTAGATAGGAAAGTCATGTGTTGGACACATCAGATTTTTTTAGTTATTTAGATTAAATATAATTAAAAATTAGTGATTCTTGTAAAGAATCAACAAATAATAGCATTCCACAAGATATTCGTCTATATTTAGAAATAAACTGAGATTTTAATGAAACTAAAAGCAATCTGATTATCAGCCTTAAAAAGTAAAGCTTTTTCATAAGTCTTCATAACGAAAATTTAGAGTACTTGTCTATAAATCGAAGGGTTCCGAGTTCAAACCCACGAGTAGACTCTTTTTTTTTATTATTATTTAATTTTATTTTCTAAATTGGTAAAACTTAAATTAATTTCAAAACATGAATTTTACGTTAATGACATCTAAATCTTCATGCTCAAATATCGTCTTTTTGCTATGGCCACTCTGGATCATCAAATTATAATAGAATATTATAAGGTCCGGTAATTTTATTTAAATCCTTTGACAATGAAACTAAAAATGTGTGTGTCTAAAGGAGAAATATCCCGAAAATAACAAGTATTTAATTTTGCTAATAAATTTGTATTAGGTATGTGTTAAAAGAAAATACATCATTTTGGATTTGAATATACAGTGTGTCGCAAAATGTCTGCACCAAGAAAATACGAAATTACATTTTTCTTTAATCTACGTAAAAAAGTGCGAATTAAAATTTTTTTACTGAAAATTTATGGTGCCTAACAGGGTTATTCATTATAAATTACCCTCCCTTTATGCTATAATTATTATTGTATAATGTTTACATTGACCGAATTTTGTAAAAATGTCATCAAATGACTATATCAGTGGCGTGCATATTTCACAGGATTTAACATGAATATTTCTTAATAAGGATAGCATAGATATATATTTTATTCAATTTTCGGAATGATCTTTATTCTTTCCTGATTAATTAAACGTCGAATATCATAGATAATCTATGTGGAATATCTTATAAACATTTACACTTTTTTTTTCTCACTGTAAACTACCTATTTGGATTATTTTATTATCAAACATAATAGTTGTGATTTTCATAGCTTTTACTTTAATAATGTTAACTTTTTCATGTTCACATTATCAACGTTAAATTACTCGAGAACAGACGGTATAAGATAGGGTTATCAATAATATACATTTGTGAAATTAGAAAAAAAATATCCCAGAAATTTAATAACAGAGGGTATCCCATTTAAAAAGTTTATTTGTGTTGTATTCCGTGAAATCTGAATACGTGTTTTTATGGTATATTTAAAAAAAAGTCTGTCATATTCACAAACTTTTATTTAATTTTTTTGAATATGCAATAGTGGTTATAAAAGGTGTCTTTAATAATGAATAATCTTGTACATGATCTCAAATAAATTTGTTGAAATTAATTTCATTTGTAAAAATGTAACTTCCGCTTCTCCCGTATCGCTAAAAAAAAATTGTGTCCAGGTCCAGGATTTGATGGTGGTAAATATTAATTCTAGATACATTTTTCAAGTAACATTGTTCTCCTGTTTTCAGAAATAAAGGTTAATGTTTAGCCAAATTCGTATATTTTTTTGGACACACAGTATGTTTGTATAATATTAAAAACTTCCCATGCCAGCCCCCACATCCGAACTATGAAGATTAAAGTCGAAATTTTCAAGTTCAAAAAAAAAATTTGGAAAGTTTTTTACAAAAAAATTGTAATTTTGGGTTTTTATGTATAAAAAATCGTAGACTTCAACTGTTTTATTTAAAAAGTTCTAACTTAATTTTTTGGGAATGCCACCCTCACCATTTCAGATAGGGGTGGGGAGGGGTGAATTTTTTAAAGCGATTTTTATTTTTATGGGATAATACATCCATATACCAAGTTTAGTTTCAATATTTCGCCCCTATCCCCCAAAGCCGAACCCCAATCAATAATCCTTATAGAACCCATTGTGTTTACTTCAATATTAAGAATTCATTTATATTATTTACCAACCATCTTAAGGGTTTTTTTTATTACATTGTTACGCACCAGATTAAAGAAATAACCTGTTGTTTATAATTACTTATGCTAAGTACTTAGGTAGGTACCTTACCTACCTACCTATAGGTATATGTATTTAAATTAAAAATACAATTTTTTTCAACACTTAAGAAATGTATTATTATTGCTATTATTAATATTATATAATTTATTTTAAATTAATTCGGATAAAACCTGTAAAGGAAAAAAAAACAAAAGCATATTTTCTATTTTATTAATTTCTTATATAAATCATGTAGTTACTCTTGTTGGGAACTAATCCTTTTTAACAGTAAAATAATTCAGTAATAAAACATAAACACATTCAGAATACCTACTACCCGTAAACGCACTAACGCACAATAACAAACATTAGATAGAAAATAGTCCAAACATTCAATCACGACTGTATAAAATTTCATCCAAGAGCTAAAAATAGAAATCCATCGATCGGTCTCCGTCATTCTCAAAAATTTCTGCTAGACTCTCAACTCCGCCCACTGCAAACGAATATCGACTTATCCATATTCACTAGCGCCATCTATTGGTAGTATTCATTTCGCTCCAATGAAACTTCCATAAGGTGAGACTACTATTAGTTCTTTATACAATGATATCATCGTGTTGAAAATAATGAATAAACTAAAGGTTTATTGGGAAAATTTGTAGGTTTAAATTGCCGAAACAAATGCTAGAAAAATCGGTGGGGCGGTAACAAACCAAAGAAAATTTTAAAAATTGAAAATATGTGATATGCTTAACACTCAAATTAACGTCTAGCACGCCAGATGTACAAGCTTTGGTGGTCTGGCAGTTAGGACGTTGAAACGGCCATCCAGAAGTCGCTAGTTCGAGCCTAGCCCAGTGCAGAATTTTTTTAATTTTTCAAATTTTCTTTGGTTTGTTATCGCCCCTCAATTTCTCCGAAAATCTCGCCTACAAGTTAACCTTTTCGGAAAGAGAACAGCCCTCGTAATTGTGTTTAGAAAGAGGTGAATGCCTAGCTACGATTTTTGTGACCTTAGTAAGGCATTTGACTGTGTTAATCATGACAATGTATTATCCAAATTAAACGCTTATGGAATTAGGAGCTTTGCAGAAAGATGGATTAACACATCGCACCTTTAATCATAAAGTGGCACAACTAAAAAATGCTAGTTTCGTAGAATCTGCCAAAAACTGTTTTATATTTGGAAGCTGTCTTAGAATGTTTGAACTTTGAGAAAATTTATAAGGTATCATGGATAAATGAACTTTGTGAAATAGTTAAGCAATATTTTAAAGATGTATGTATAATTTAGTGTTCTTTAAAAAAGAAGGAAAATGGTTTTATTGTTAGTTAAAAAAATTCACAGTTAGGTCACTTTAGTAATAAAAAGAACATGTATCAATACGAAAAGTGTCAATTTATGATTAAAACTTGCATATCCATTTTTGAATTATTTTGAAATAATTCTTTTTTGGATTAAATTTAAAAAATATTTCCCTAACAAAGCCAAGAATGCCTCTTTAGAAGCAAATTTACAGAGGATGGATGCTATTTCAAACCCTGTCTTTGTTGGCACACAACTGAAATTATGTCGCTTTAGGTCTGAACAGGGTCTGAACCACCTTACAATATCCGATAGAACTAAACACTGGTACAAAAAGAAATCTGCACTTCCTGGCCGACTATTTCAACGTAGGTCGGAGTCACTTTAATAAATGGCAATATTTTGGGACGTTTTTTTACCGAAACTCAAAATTTTGATTTATGCCCTTTTTTGATTAAAGGTGCGACATATCTATCAATACGTTAACCTAAAATATAAAGCCGAAGATTGTAACAGGCATGTAAATTATGAATTGTTGAACATATCAATGGGTGTCCCACAGCGATTTATTTTAGGATAAATATTTTATATGTTAAGGAGGTCCTTTCGCCACCAATGTTAAATAAAAAATATTAGATTATGACTAAAATTAATTTTTTTTCTAATAGTTGAAGACCTTATTTATCTAATAGTGAACTTTTAACTATACCTTACCGTGCAAATTTTTGAGAAAAAAAAAAAATTAAAAATGTGAGTATTTGTACAGTGTCTTACGAGAAAGTAAGACTTCAACAACAATTTTCGAATTATAATTAAGTATACTATTATTTATTGATTAGATGAAGTAGAAAAAAACTAAAAATAAGGTTTTTAAAATATTAAGGTTTTGTTTTTTACAATAAAATATATAGGTTACCGTGGAATTTATTGAGAAATTAATATTAAAAAATCACAAAAAATTTTCAACTAGGTTACTTGAAATGTTTTTTTAATATTAATTTCTCAATAAATTCCACGGTAACCTATATATTTTATTGTAAAAAACAAAACCTAAATATTTCAAAAACCTTATTTTTATTTTTTTTCTATTCCATCTAATCAATAAATAATAGTATAATTGGAAAATTGTTGTTGAGGTCTTACTTTCTCGTAAGACACTGTACAAATACTCACATTTAAAAAAAATTGCCTTTGCCATCGGTCCATCCTTGCCGATAATGTATTAAGGATTTTAAATACGTATCCAAAATTAAAATATTATCGACTGAAATATACATGTATTATTGGTAGGAGAACGTTCAACCCGACTGGAAAAGAAAATGACAAGGTAATAATTTGAGACCACTTTTATTTGAGAATAAAGTCAAGTAGACTACGCTGCGCTTAATCAGCACACAAGTGATAATTATTTTCACTTCCTCATAATAATTTCTACTAACTGCTCATAAGGATTTAATTAGAACTGTTGAATGAAAGACAACAATTTATCATTTTATACAAGTTTTCAAAGCTTGGATGATGTTATTATGTTTTTAAGGGGCTTAAACGAAACGTTTATTAACTTAAAGAAAAGATATTCTATACCCACATTACATTTATTAATCTGATGTACAAATGGTAGAATAGCTGGTATACACAGGTAAGTTGTCTATGCCAATAAGCAACATTTTTCAACACTGTTTCTGCCTTGTTTTTCACTGACTCATAAAATTCATAAAATAAAGCCGGCTGTTCCATATTGTAAATTTAAATCGAAGCCACCGCGATTTTACAAGTGTTTTTTTTTACCACCCCGGCATTCAATGTTTTAAATACAATAGACCGTCGTCCGGCGGCATTTATCAATGCACTGATAGCATGCCGCCCTGATCAACAAATCAGTTTAGATTTTCGGCGGCTTTTTTATATGTGATAAGACCATGCCGCCGGAAGACGGTTTTTGTTTTATTAAATTCAACTACCGCCGGCGGTCGGCTAGCCAGTACGTTTTAAATAATTTGTTCTCTTATTCCTAATGTCGTAGAATTCCTACAGAACAGATTTGTTGTCTTTATTTTTTTTTCACCTGAAAAATAAACATTGTAATTTTATACGTACAAAAATTGAATATGAGAAATTAATTATTTTGGTATCATTTTATTTTGATTTTTTTAGATAACGTTATTTATACTTACTTAAAACTCATGTTTAATAATATTTTCCTAAGTGATGAGATGCTGCCCCGGACTTCAGAACAACAATCCTTCATTTTTTGTAATATACCTAAAAATAATATTTATATTAAATACGTTGCCATTATTATCAAAATAGTAACTTACAAATTTAGAGTTGGTAGTCTTTTCTCAATAATATGAAAATCATGGATTATACCTCTGAGTTTTTCCAACTCTTCAGGCCTCATAGATTCTACAACTGTACTTCTTTTTGTGTATGCTCTTTGTGAAAATGAAGTCTAACTCCACTTTCTACTTCACCAGCCATCTTCTTAATTCTAGAATAACTGCTTCTAGAAATCCCTGTAGCAGCTAAAATTTTCTCTCTGTATTTGTGTAATGGTATTTGAATACCGTGTTCAGCCTCGTTTTTCATAAAATTTATGAGGCGTGAAATTATTTCTTTCGTTCGACTTTGAAGAATTTGGCCTTTTTTGCCTAATAATTTTTTCTGTTCCATTTTGAACGAGCTAAAAATATAGATATTTGTAGGAAATTTGTTTTAAATAATATTAAACTTATTTTTCTATTCATCAAGAGCAAACCGAACCTCTAGCCAAGAAAAATGATTGAAATAGTAATACAAATTAAAGTTACTTAAGAACTAGTGCTTCGGTAATAAGATAAAATACGTAGGTTTTATATATTTTATCACCAAGTTCTTAATATTTATGGTATTTACGTGATATTTTTTTTGTTGCTATAGAGTAACTTAAACTACAGTGTTTAATTTTAGTTTCAGTTTTTTCATTAAGAAATAATATGTTCACCGAATCCTTAAAACAGTGATCATACTCAGACTTTTTTTATTTTTTTTTCTGCGTTTTGGTAATACTTTTTTGTTGATTTCATACTACAGGACTGTAGTTTAAGTTACTATATAGCAACAAAAAAAATATCACGTACAATAACTTAAATATTAAGAAGTTGGTGATAAAATATATAAAACCTACGAATTTTATCTCATTACCACAGCAATAGCTCTTAAGATAAGAAAAATATGGTTTACAAAAAATTTGGTTTTAAAAGGTATTTAAATTATTTCAGGATGTTCGGTTTCTTCTGAAATGTACTTACCAAAATATACACAAAATTAACAAATTAAAGTTTATATACACACCAATCGAAGCACAAAACTCAAGAAACTCAAAATAGCTAAATAAATGCAACAAGTACAAATAAGTAACACTACGCTACTGAATTCAACTTGTATGAGCGGTGAAGAGCGGCAGGCGGCTTCTATCACGTTTAAATCTGTCTGACCACGCCTACAAACTCAAATTGGTTTCCGCACATTATGACGAAGTGTGCTCTTCACAAAATAGAGCTCTAAGTACTTGCTGTATTCCTGGCTGTAAAATTATAATACATTTTAAAATAAGAACAGGGTAGCATTATAATATCCGTTTTTAAATTTTCGAAGGATGATAATAATTTAAAACAAAAATGGTTAAATGCAATTTTTAGGGCTAATTTTATTCCATCAAAAAGAGCATGATAATTATTTGCAACCCGATGAAAATTTAATACTGCTTAAATATTTGTCAAAACCTGTACCTACTGCCGGAAAATCTCATACTGAAAGAAAAAAAAAAAAAAAGAACACATAGAACGCTCTATTAAATTAAGTGATATGTTTGAATATGCCGAGAATATCGAAAGGTTTGAGGATCTCGTATCAAATTTTAAAACGAAAATTAATAATAAGAATTACTGGCGTGTTAAAATAGTTGAAAATCTTAAAATTTGTTTTTATAGTCTATATAGAACACGATTGTTTAATTATTTCACCTCAATTCGTAACGTGTAAACTTGATGCTTTTACTCTCTGCGGTGTAGAAGAGTGTATAAGAGCACTCCAGAACATGTATTTGTTGTGGAATTTAAACAATATACCCGATCATTTCTATTTGAATGACAGAATCTATTGATATATTATGGCGACGTACATATATTTTAAGGCCGAGAAAAATTGCGCCAATGAATAACTTAAATAAATAATACAATAAAACAATAAAATACGATAAACAGTCATTGGGAATTTTGTGTTTAAAAATAAAGGTTTTGAGCAGTTTTTAATTAAAAATAAATTAGTTTAGAAGATTTTGCGCATTGATTGATTCAATATTATTAGATTTCTAAGTCCGAAAAAATTGAACAGTTTTTTATACTTCAGCTTATGTATCAACAATCGAGTGAGATAACTAAACACTTCACTGATCATTAAATATACTTTATAAAAAATCTGATGTGTCCAACACATGACTTTCCTATCTAGTTATTATAGGCTTTTTCCGTTATTTTGTACAACCTATTGTAGCACCTCTATAAATGTTTAAAAGATAAACTAAAATATACATTTTCCACATACATCTATCTACCTCGAAACATTTTTCTATTCATTGAAAACGAAAATACTGAAAAATTTCAATTTAGCACTTTTCCTCCAATTTTTCGATTGCGGTCCATTTTAGAAAAATCATGTATAAACAAAAATTATAGAGATCGATATCGCAAATAACTTTTAGCTTAACAATTTTCTTAAAAATCAGAATTTTGCACATTTTGTCAAATTTCTTGAATACGGACCATTTCAGAAAAATTTGACATAAGGCAAAAATTATATATAATAATATTAGAAGTAACTTTTATTTAAACAATTTTCTTCTCCAAACATAAATAACAGATATATTCCATAAAATATAAAAACGGCCTCCCATAAAGTACCCCCCCCCCCCAAATTCTCCGCCTTCATCCAAAATCTAATCATTTCACCTCGGGCTGAAATAAAACTTGTTTAAAATTTAGTGTTTTTTCCTTTATCCGTTTTTGAGTTTTCTTCAAAATTCGGAATTTACACATTTTTTCAAATATCTCGAATACGGTCCATTTTAGAAAAATTACGTGTAGGACAGAAATTATAGAGAATTATATTACATAAAGCTTAAGTATAAAATTTGGTGTTTTTCTTTGTATCGGTTCATGAGTTATGGTGGATACACACACACACACACACACACACACACACACACACACACACACACACACACACACACACACACACACACACACACACACACACACACACACACACACACACACACACACACACACACACACACACACACACACACACACACACACACACACACACACACACACACACACACACACACACACACACACACACACACACACACACACACACACACACACACACACACACACACACACACACACACACACACACACACACACACACACACACACACACACACACACACACACACACACACACACACACACACACACACACACACACACACACACACACACACACACACACACACACACACACACACACACACACACACACACACACACACACACACACACACACACACACACACACACACACACACACACACACACACACACACACACACACACACACACACACACACACACACACACACACACACACACACACACACACACACACACACACACACACACACACACACACACACACACACACACACACACACACACACACACACACACACACACACACACACACACACACACACACACACACACACACACACACACACACACACACACACACACACACACGCACGCACGCACGCACACACACACACACACACACACACACACACACACGCACGCACGCACGCACGCACGCACGCACGCACGCACGCACACACACACACACAGACATCATCCCGAAAATAGACAAAACGGATTCAGGGGACCCCAAAACGTAAAAATCCGTCGAAAGCTGGAGGTCGGAAAAATCATGATTCCTATACTTTCCTTTTATATCTGTATACAGATAGGAAAGTAAAAATGAAATTGCCAACGTAAATGCTTATATGCATTTTTTTCATAAAAGAAATGGTTAAAAATATATCGCAGATTGATTGAAGAGTAGAAGTACCAAAATCTAAATTTTCTGGGTGTGTGCTTAAGAGGAAACCAAACCTATTGCGAAATGCGAATTTCACCTTTATATATGCCATACTCTTTGCCTTTCGTTCCGCGCTGACAGTTCATAAGCTAAAATATACTTAGCAGCGGGTTGCAACAACGATCGTTAAATATCTAATGACTCGTTAAACCCAAATCTTTTACTAAAGGTGTAGTACGGGTTGCATTCTTCTGTTAATTTTTAACGACGACGTGAACTGGCAACGTCGCTTCCTATGTCAGCTCTGCTCGTCATTTACTTTGACAGATTGAAATCTACTGATTAATATTTTAGAATTTTTCAATTTTCCAGCCAATTTATGTGAGTGTCGAGAGGTACTTTGAATATATATTATAAAAGTTCAATTTGAGTTCGTTTAGTTGAAGTATTATAATGGTTGACAAAAAAAAAACGCAAGCAATTTACTGCTACAGATAGAAGAAAAACCACTTGGTAAGTAAATTAATAAGTACATAAAATTCCTTCAAAAACATTCACTTTATTACATACTTAATTTGTATTTCCAACTACATTTTTGGGGTTAAAATTTTAGGTAAATTGCTAAGAAGTTGTATTGGCCAAAATACTAATTAGGAATAACTAGCTTTTATTAAATATAAAACTGATACAAGGAAATCTAAAAGTGAGATACAACAAAAAGAAAACTAAACTTTACAAGAGGTTAAATAGAAGGAGAGACAGCACAAGGTTTGTATTTTTTTGTCTCATTCAAAGGACACTTATTATACATAACAATTGTATATTCATAATATTTGTACACCCACCCTTCTGGGACAGTAACATTAATATACTTACCTTCTATATAGTATAGAATATTGTGCCTTCTTAGTAATAAAAGAAAACATTTATTTAAAATCAAATTAAAAATGTATGCAGTAATATATTTAAAGTTAATTTTCTAAGCAAGTACCTATAATAATGTTATTTAACAGAAATTTTATATTTTAAAAGATTAATTCATAGGATTTTAATTTAAACAGAAATTAAATCACTTTTATATATACAATATAAAACTTCTTTTGTATATGTTATTATTTATACAATTTTAGCAATATCTGTCTTTTTCCATTTTAAAGATTATTCAAACTACTAAAGTTAAAAAAAAATAAAATTGGATATAACTAATGTTTAGTATTATTTTTGTTTATTTAAATTCTTTCCTTATTTGTTTAAGGGTGAAAAACGAGAAGGAGGCATGGTTAATCTTCAACTTGATGAGATGGGCTCAAATTAAAGCATTTTTTTATAATCAAATAGAGTCCCCATTGATTCCACTGCTGCATTCTTTGGTAAGAAAGTATTTTATTTATTTTATTTAAACTTAGCTGTTTTATTACACATGGTGGTCAAAATTCGACGCTTTTACATGATACAACTAGATGTCAAAACTTATAACCCACCATTCTCAACTTTTTTGAGAAATAAAACATGAAATGCTTAGTTATGTTATAAATCCATTTTAGAAGCTATAGGGTGATTTTCTAATTTTATCATAATTTATTATCTCAAATAAATATCTTATTTTCAAAAACAATTTAATAATTTGACATAGTTACATATGTAAAATCCATTGTCTTACTCTTATTATTTTTTCAAGGGGTACAAATTTTCAAGGTAATACCATTTACCATTTTTTATTTGAACACCCAAACAAAATAATGATATTTTAAAAATCACGCTTACATTTTACTTAGGGGAGGAATTTATAACGGGATATAAAATAACATGTTTAGTTTAAAAAACAGGTGAGATCAAATGTGCTTTATCTCCTGCTAATTTAGTAATATCTTATAAACCTGTCAAATTTGGACCATCCTGTATAATTATCACAAATACTTTGTATGTTGATAGGAAAATTAGTGTAATATGAAGACAAATTTGGAATTGAAGGGAACTTTTACACATTTTATTAAAGTATAACTGTAGGTCTAATTAGGTTCTTGCATTGCAATAAATAATTACACGAGTCCTAGTTAACTGCAGCTAAATATCATCGTTGAATCTCTATATAAATTTTGTTATATCATTATATTTCGGAACATACTTTTATGAGCTCTAGAATCATATATATTTATTTATTATTCTGTAGGTGCACGAATCAATACTTGATATTATGCCTCTTTTCAGTGGAGTCTCCGTAGCTGCTTCTCCTAGTAGTCTCTTCACTTCCAAGGAATCTACTAAACCCTTGCCTGGTTCAAGTAGACTCTTCCGGTCCCCCTGCACAGACTCTCAAGCAAAACCATACAGTTAAAAAAGGAAAACTTTGTAACACAACAAAATTAAAAATATTGTTGTATGGACCACTAATCTTGAAACAAGACAGTCTTGGCTCACAAATAAAACTTTAAAATATCTATACTGCCCCAGTAACTACACAAACTATAGAATGAAGATATATGCAATAAAAGAAATTTATTAGTGCCAGTATTTTGATATGTGTTACCAATATAGCTGCTTTTGTTGAATTAAAGACAAGTTTTGAATAATGTTTTTAACTAGTTATATAAATAAGTGTGATTTAATGTTTTGGGTTGATTTTTGATAAGAATTCTCTAGAAAAATGTTAGTTACATTGTAGAATCAAGTTGACTTTTTAGGATACAGAATAAAAATTGCTGGTATTTTGTTTACTTTTTAAAAAGAAAAATGGGTTAGTATCAGAATGGTCAAATAACCTCAAATATTTGTAATTTGTCAGTTATGGGGGTTTGGCTTATGACGGAGGTATAGCCTTGTAGCAATATATTTTTATTTTTAAATAGGCATTATTTTGTAGTAATATAGGTGTTTGCTAAGTATTTTAAAATATTTCATGAGATGATAGCATGAATAATTTTAAGTCATAACTGTGGAGCTTGGTATCTCTACTTATATTGTTAAACACTTTTTAATTCGTATAAATGTTATGTATTTATACATTCTCAACCATATTTAATATTATTTTATAGTTTTTTCCTGACTATTTTCAGAAAAGTAAATATTTAGCAGTAAACTACTATCAGTAATAACATTTTTATTGTTTGTACCTATGTTGAAATAATCCATTTCTTTTTATACATTTATTAAATATGTGGAACTGGCTAAGTAGACATATCCAATACGTTAGGCAAACTGTAAATTTTAACACAAAATTACTAGTCAACTTGAAACCTGTCATAACCAAAAAGAAATCCTGAATTGAATGTTTATTTTCTAGAATTAGAATTCTTAATAATGATGGGCAAATTAAATGTATTTTTTCTACACCCGTATTATAATAATGCACTTATATGCCCATAATCCGTTTCATAATGATACCCATTATGATACAGATTTTTCATTATGATACAGATTTTTAATCAATAGAAACCTACAATTTTTCAATCAAGCATGATGTTTGACGTTTGTCCTAAATTCCTATGTAATTGTTTTAGTTGTCAAAACGTATTAAATTTTCGTAGATAGCTAAACTTCGATAATTATAATATTAAAATGTCTGATATCAGCGATATAGAAGACTCCTCCACACATATCGGAGAAAGGAGAAAATGCAGTACAAAATATTTTGCCCCAAAAATCTGTGGTAATACCAATACCCAAGGTAATACCATTAATTACAATTTTGTAGAATTTTTTATAGAAATACGAGTAATTACTGTTATTGTGTTCAATGCCAATATAAATAGAATATTTATAGGTCTTGATTATTTATCGGGTGTAGAAAAAATAGCGTATGCAACTCTCATGTAATGGTTATTAAAACACTCGCATAAACCATACGAAACTCGCCTTTGGCTCGTTTCGTATCCCGGTTAATGCTCGTGTATTAATAACCATCATTACATGATCGTTGCATAATATACTATTTATTTATTGTAGATTTATTATATTTTTTATTATGTTATGTATTTTGTGTATATTAATTTAATCCTAAAAAATAAAATTTTATAATGAATTTGGTGTTTTATTTATGACCTACAAATCTGTAAATTATAAATGTGAAAGCAAATATATTAAGGTAAATAAGTGTAATTTATACATAGTAATTATTTAATATTCTAAATTTCGACTATTGCACAACCTATAAAAGCTAATTATCATATCATAATTATTTAATTTTCTCAACAATCTAGAAATTCCAATATTGTACAAATAGAAAGTTGTTCTTAAATAAAAAATAAATTCTAGCATTAGTTTATTAGCAAAGAAATATAGCATCCAAATTGAAGGGATTAACGGAACTGTATATGATTTTCAAGAATAGATCAAATGTGAATTTATTTCTCATACCAGAGATTTTACCATCTCTCCTCCAGTTTTCCATTTCTAACTAAAAAATAGATACTGAACTTTGGAAATTTCCCAATTTAAACAGTTTTTACTTTGATTCATTGAAAAATGTATAAGTAACAAAATTAATTTAAAAAAAACTGACGACTACAAAATACGAAGAGTGATTATTTTCTCATGAATCCCATCATCAGATCTTTACCAAATTTATATTAAGAAACCATCTCTGAGGAGCCCCCTTTCTAACAAAAAAATAATCAGAAATCGGACAACATAGTAAAGAATTGTCACTGAATATCCATAAAAAAATATATTCCAATGAATTGAGAACCTACTTCATTTTTAAAGTCTGTTAAAAATAGAAAATACATTGGAAATATTACCACAGTAAATGGGGTTTGCACACATGATAAAAACTAAACATATTTTCAATTATGTACTTCTATTTGAAAAAATAATGTACAGTAGAAAGAAATATGCTTTTCTATGACAAACGGGAAGAGAAAATGTAAAGTAAGTACAAGAAAAAATAGTTTTAGTTTATATAAAAGGGACAAACTATATTTAAATACTGTTGCTTTAAACCACAAATCACAGATTTTTAATCGAGCACTACTAGAAGGGCAGTTAAATGAGTATTTTCCAGTGACTTACTGGAACCTTTTCTTCATTTAAGCCAGTCTATTTATTTTAAGAAATTATATTCATGTGTAAAACATTTTTTCTCTGAACCGACTGTCCTTGCTTCTGTCTATTAAAAAATATGAGCCGATGTCTAAAAAAGATAGGGATAGTGTTAACATTTAACCATAGTCGTAAAGGTTGAGCCTCAATTTAATTTTATACTTTATTTGTAATTAATTTTCGAAAAAATATTACCAAATTAACTTCATTATTTTAAAAATCTCCCGTGATCAGCTGTGAAGCGACAGACTGTCAGTTGGAAAAGCGCCGTTGCCAGTTTTAATCTCAGTTAGTTATTTGTTCTTTAGCTAACGAGAGATTTTAACAATCGTTCTTGCAACCGGCTGTAGGTAGAGATGGCTGATCCGAGTATTTTTGTAGATCAGTTCTAAACTAGTCCAGTCCAGCATAAAACCTAGTCCAAGGGATCAGTTCCAGTTCCTAGTCCAGGCCACTGTTCGTAGTGTATCAAAGATGGTAATAGTTGTGGGTACCAGATTCTTGATTTCTTTATTTACATCAATTACAATTACACATACAAAAGGCGGTCCGGCGGACTGGCTATATTCTCTATTGTCTTTCTCTCGTTCACTAGTATACATATATCCATAAAACATAAATAGCGGAGAATTGTAATGCGGTCTCATTTTAGATATAAGATATAAATGATGCGTTCTCATTTGCAACATTCTGCTCTTCTAGTTCCGTTCTCATCAAGCGCTTAGATAAATTAGGCTTTTCCTTTTAGTTTAAGTAATGTTTTAGACGTTGTTTAGTTAGTTTAGTAGAGTGCAGACAGTGTGAATAAGACTTGATATCAAGTCAAAAAAAATGCCGGCAAATAAGCGAAGTTCTATTTGGAATTATTTTACAATAGTTGATGAAAATAAAAACATCTCAAAGTGCGATATATGTAAGCAAGAATTAAATTATAAACATTCAGTTTCAAATTTAAAAAAACATTTTAAACGGAAACATCCTACAGTAAATATTATTCCTGAAAATACAACGGCTACCACCGGTACTAACATAGATAATCGTTTATCCGAAGACAGTGCCGGCTTCGATGCAGATGAGAACAATGATCAACCAACCACATCGAAAAAAATAAAATTAGATATTTTATCCAGTAACAAACAAAACATAGAGAGAAGAAAACAGCAAAATATATCTACTTACATACCAAAGAAAATTACAGGTAATATAAAAAAAAAGATTGATTCAAATTTACTTGGATTGTTTATCCTGGACTATCAACCTTTTAGCATAGTGGAAGATAAAGGTTTCAGAACGTTTGTAAATTCGTTGAATCCATCCTACGATTTACCAAATAGGCATACAATATCGGACACTCTTATTCCGATGGAATACGAAAAATCATTACAGGAAACAAAAGAAAAAATGCAGAATGTAACGAACGTATGTTTGACAACAGACTGTTGGACTTCCGCAAAAACAGAGAGTTTTATGGCGGTGACTTGTCACTTTATTGACAATTTTAAAATGAATTCCGTTCTACTAAGTTGCGATGTATTCGAGGAGAATCATACAGCTGTAAATTTAGCTGAAAGGCTAAAGAAAATAGTTGCAGAGTGGGGCATAGCAAAAAAAAATATTTTAACAATTTCGGATAACGCGAGTAACATTAAAAGTGCTATTAGTAAAGAATTGGGATGGAAATTCTTCGGCTGCTTTGCACATACCTTGAATTTAGCTGTTAAAGATGCCTTAATAATTGCCCAACCTATCATCGATAAAGTAAAAACTATAGTTTCGCATTTTAAACGTAGTAATTTATCTATGACGAAATTGGCAAATTTCCAAAAGCAATCGGGAATTGATATTCCGAAAAAATTAATTCTAGACGTAGCCACACGCTGGAATTCAACATTTTTTATGCTTGAAAGATTTTCAGAACTCGAAAATTGCATTAGATCCACCTTAGGTCTTTTGGATGCCAAGTTACCACACATAATTCCAGAAGAGTGGATAGTGATAAAAGAACTGTGCGAAATCTTAAAATATTTTGAAGAAGCCACAAGATCGATCAGCGGTGAAAATTACATATCTGCGTCATTGGTTATTGTATTAAACCGGGGTCTACTAAATATCTGCCAAGCCCTTCATGAAAAAGAATTTACTCAATTGTCAAAAGCATGTATAAAATCTCTGGAAAATGGTTTACGAAAGAGACTGGGGAACGTCGAATACAGTAATACGTTAGCAATATGTACGTTTCTTGACCCAAGGTTTAAAACGTATGGTAACAAAAACGATTGAAAAGAAAACTGAGAATACCGATACCGACTCAACAAGCAATTTTGAAGAAAAAAAAGAAAACTCAAATTTGTCATTGTGGAAATGTTTAGATGAACAATTAGCAAAGTGTAAACCAAAGTCTACCAGTAGCTCGAGTAGAGCGATCATGGAAATTCAAAGGTATTTAGAGGACGACGTCCTAGACCGACACAAAAATCCACTTGAATGGTGGAAAGAAAATCAATATAATTATCCGTTTCTAAGTCAGTTAGTGCAACAAAAATGCTGTGCATTAGCAACTTCTGTTCCGTGCGAAAGATTATTCTTAAAAGCTGGCAATGTTTTAAATGAGAGGCGCACGCGACTAAGTGCAAATAAACTTAAAAAAATACTATTTTTAAATACACACGCCCAGATGAAATTAAGAGTTTAAAGTTGTTAAATTTTTAAAGAAACTTGTATTTTTTATTTTTCAGGATTTAGACTTTTTTTACTAAAACAGTCAATTCCTACAATACAAAATTTAATTTTATTTTATAGAATTTTTTATTTTGGTTTTGTTTTAAATTAATTTTAGGGTATAAACTTATTTATTTGTGTAATATTACCTATGAATCCTGTGATGTTTTAATTTTAAATAAGTATTTCACTTTTATTTTACTTTATTTAAAAAAATACAAACTTTGTTATTCAAAAAATATTAAAGTACTGTTTTGTAATTGATTTATTTATAAACTCTAACCCATATGCATGTCAACTTCGTAGGTAGCTCATGGATTTAACTCGATATCTATCAATATTTAATTTAATCAGTTCCATCCATGGTTCTTGTTTCGTGATGCATCTAGTTTATCGGTAACCGCTTGACGTTGTGGACTAGGACCTGTTTCAAAAATCAATTTGGATCAGTTCCACTAGTCCAAGTTACCGGACCTGTTATGAAGTATCAGTTCCAGTACCAGTTAGCCATCCCTAGCTGTAGGTCTTTTCCTTTGCATCGAAATTGTAGCACTGAGCTACACCACTTCTGAAAATATCGTTCTGTTTATACAAATTGTATGGATAGAACGATATTTTCAGAAGTGACGTAGCTAAGCGCTACACTTTCGATGCAAAGGAAAAGACCTAATATGAACAGTCATGGACGTACGCTATTGTAGGTACAATGGTACAATCATGATAAGTAAGAGAATAAACAAACGTATGTCTATCATAATGCAACTGTTCTTGCTTCAAGCTGTCGTGTGACTACATGGGCGTGCGTATAAATTAACATTTAACAGTTTATGAAATACAAAAAATGTATTAGAGGTACTATAAATAATTTAAAAATAATATTTTATAAAAATGTCTGTACATATAGGTTTGCTAATAAAACAATAGGTAATGGTAGTGAGCGGTAAGTAATATTAAAAACAGTTTCATATAGTCGACAATTTTAAATAAAATTATGGTATGCATTTAGTCAATAGTACCCGCATACTATACTATACCAGCAATTCGAACACAAACAATCAAATATTAATAATATAAAAATTTATAATAAAATGTAAAACAAAAAGTATCTACAAACACAAATACGATAAGCAGAACTGTAATTTTTTCTTAGACATACAATATTATTCTGCGATCTAATGTTCAATTTTTCGTAAAGTGGAAGCTGGGATCATAAGGCTGTTTTTCTATAAATTTTGCATTTAACAGAAATGTTTATGATTCTAACTAAATATTTTAATTCAAGTATTAAGTGGCATTAAATTTGGTTACACGCTTGTAAAAGTCCATTCTTGTGACATACCTACGTGACTTTTGAAATCAGGTTTCATTTTTCTAAGTCGTAACGAATTATACGTGTTCCCAAATACAATTTGTTCCATCGAAGAAATTGTATTTTGCAACTTCTTAAAATACATAATTATCGCAATCCCTTAAAATATGTTTTATATTCGTTGAGAGGTACCACGACAGAATATTTAAAATACCACCTCAGAAGAAGCAACATATTTATTAATATTGTTACGTTATAAAATAATGAAATAAGAAATCAATTATAAATAAATTTCAGTATCCGTATATTTAAGTTATCCACAGTTTTTTATTTTAACATCTAAGCAATTATAACAAAAAACAAGGATAGCTTGAAGTGGCGGATAAAGAATTTTGTTATTTCGTAATATGGAGTTGTAAGGTGGGTTTAGGATTCTGCGTGATTACAGACGGTGATTTGTGGGATTTGGCGGGATGTAGGCGGCAGCTAGGTATTGTGAAGGAAAACGGCACTGAATTTCACTAACTGTGAATTGAATAAGCAATACCGTTGCACAATATTACTAACTGAATGACTAACTTAAAAGAACAAAACAATTTGAGAAAACAATGATAAATTAACTTTGGAAAAAATGTCAGTTCACGTCTGTCGTTCACACCATGACAGTTGTCGATTCTCTCTCTCTCTCCCCCTAGTTTTCGGTTTTTCCAGTGGGTGGCGCATCTGTACAACACTACTCAGTGACGGCTCGAGGAGTATGCACGTTACATCCTCCCCCTTTGAATTGCCACTACGTCTCGAGAGGCAATTTAAGATAGAAGGCTAGTCGGTAAATGTCACAAACTCGTTTCCGTCTCGGAAACGTTCTGGAAGTCGTCGTTGTCGCTAATTACGCGTCTAGGTGTACCATAACGTAAGCAGACTTCGTCAATTAGTATCTTAGCACATTCTTCTGCTGTAGCGCATTTTAGAGCGAATAACTCAATCCATTTAGTTGAGGTATCTTCAACAGCGAAGATCCAATTATTACCTCGATCTGTTTCTGGCAGGGGTCCAACTAGATCCATCGCTAGACATTCAAACCGTTGTGCTAGAATTGGAGTTTGAATTAATCCGGCTGGCTTCAGATTACTTGGCTTAAATTTCTGACATTCAATGCATTTCCGAACATGGTTGGTAACATCCCGCCTTATTGTGGGCCAATAATATCGATTAATAATTCGTTGCATGGTTTTTTCAATACCGTAGGGTCCGGCTAAAGGATCATCATGACATTCCTTTAGAATTTCACTCACCTTGGAAAGAGGAATGACTAATTGGGCTTCATCAGAATCGGAATCTTGATTGAATCGATACAGTACGCCTTGATTCATAAGGTATCCTCTGTCAGTGAATCGATTGTAGTCAACCTCTTCAGGTATTTCTGCTTCAAAGCAATCGATAATTCTCTTTAAATTTATGGCTTTCAATTGTTCCTCTCTAGTCTGATGTTTGTTAGAGTGGGTAGATCCCTTCAGGTCCGCAAGCCGGTCTAGACAACATATCTGCTATTCTATTGCTTTTACCTGAAATATGCTCGATCCGGAGGTCGTAGCTCTGAAGCTCAAGCGCCCATCTTGCTAGGCGGCCACTCGGCGAACGTAGGGACATTAGCCACCGTAGAGGTTGGTGGTCTGTTTTAATAACGACAGGGACATTTTCTATATACCCTCTAAATTTATTTACGGCATATACAATAGCAAGCGCCTCGCGCTCTGTTGTGCTGTAGTTACGTTCGGCAGAGGTGATCAGTCTACTGGCGTACTCCACCGGGCGTTCGTCGGGCCCCTCCCCCTGGAGGAGACATCCACCGATTGCATATGAGCTGGCGTCTGTTTTTAAGATGAAAGGTTGTGTACAGTCTGCCTGCCGAAGAATTGGAGCGGTTGTCAGCAGACTTTTAAGCGCTTCAAAAGCCTGCTCTTGCAGGGAATTCTAAACGAACTTAGCATTCTTTTTTGTTAGATCTGAAAGAGGTTTCGAAACTTCGGCGAAATTCGGCACGAACCGGCGAAACCAGCTGCACGTTTGCAAAAAAGATTGAACGTGTTTCACGTTGCGCAAGGGGCGCATATTACTTATGGTTTGGATTTTATCAGGGTCAGGCGCTATTCCTGTAGGGGTAATCAAGTGACCTAGATATTTCACTGAAGATCGGGCGAAGGTACACTTTTTACGATTAACGCACAATTTAAAAGTTCTCATTCTATTAAAAATATTATTAAGATCTTGTAAATGTTTGTCAAATGTGTCCGATATCACTATTAAATCATCAAGATAGGCTAATATCGTTATGTCCTGTAAACCACGACGACAAAGATCCATTAAACGCTGGAATGTCGCCGGGGCATTCCTAAGTCCAAATGGGACGCGCTTGAAACGGTAAAGTCCGAATGGCGTGATAAAGGCAGTTTTATCACGGTCTCTTTCACGTACAGATACTTGGTGATAGCCACTTTTAAGATCAAGTGTTGACATGTATAAAGTTCTAGACGCGGCGTGCATTAGATCGTCTATTCGCGGCAACGGATACCGATCCGGCACAGTAATGGCGTTGCGTCGACGGTAGTCCACGCACATTCTATAAGTGTCATCTTTTCGAGGAACAAGTACAATCGGCGCGGCATACGCGGAATCGCACTCCTCGATTATTCCTTTCTCGAGGAGTGAATTAACCTCGGATTTTAAAACTTCCGATTTTTGAGGCGTCATACGGTACGGGGGTACGGCAATGGGTTCATCATTGATTAGATTTATGCAATGTTCCGCATATGGAGTAGGTTCGTTTTTTTCTTCGAACACATCTCGATTTTTCTCTAGTAGAGTTTGCAACTGACTGCGGTCGCTTTCAGTTAATAGATTGGCCTCGTCTTCTCGCAAGGTCAATTCTAGCAAATTTATGGAAGCACATTTAGAATCGGGTTCTTTTGCGAAATCATACAGAATACGTGGACAATCCAAGAAAGAAACTTTCATCTGAGGTATATTTATTAGAAGATTGGCATTTGTAATAAAATCAACTCCTAATAGAGTCTTTGCAGATGAATGTTCGGGGAATGCAATAAATGTTGTGGTTATTACTCGACCTACCAGAATAACAGGACATTGAAAAACATGAGCTAAGACAGAGCGAGGCACTCCATCGGCAAGTACCAATGTAGTGGTTTTGGTATCAAAATGTATCTTTTGGTCCACAAGATGGCGATATAATCTATTACCGGCAATGCTGCATTTAGCACCACTGTCGACATATGCACAACCCTGGAGGCCTAAGATGGTTATGGGGAGAAGGGGTCTTCTATTGGTACTATTTGCATCAGCAAGTAACAGCTCTAAGGAAGCGGCACTTGAGACAGACGATGATACTTGTGCATTATTTCTACAATTAGGGCAGTTGGAACGTACAAACCCTGGGGTATTACAACCGTAACAAGAGATAACAGAACTAGAACTTTGGCAGAACTAGGGGCATGATTTACCTTATCATTAGAGCTTACGTTTTGCTTAGCAGCAAATTTTCTGCACTCTACTTGGAGATGTCCGAAATTCTGACAATATGTACATTTCGGGCGGACATTCTTCTGAAAAGAATTTGCATCTTCAGATTCCTTAGATTTGGATTGCTGCGACTGCTTAATGGCCATGGTTTCCTGTAGGGAAGTCTCGATACTTCGGGTTTCCTTTAAAAGTTCTTTAAAATTTGTAAACTTGTTCCTTGGAAGTCTCTTTCTGATTTTCCTCTGAAGTAATCCATACAACATATCTAGTTGAACCTCCTCATCCAGAATATATGGCAGTTGTGCGAGTAATGCTCGAATGTGGCAAACGAATAGTTCTGTACTTTCATTTGATGTCTGCTCGCGCGAGAAAACTTCTCGAAAAACGAGATGAGGTGGCAATTTTTTAGAATAAGCTTCTTTTAAGGCATTGACAGCTTCGTCCCACGTCCCGAGTAAGTTTTTAATCCCTTGCCACCAAGTAGCAGCTGCTCCACTAAGAAGCATAGAAAGTCCTCTAAAGGCGTTTTCATCAGCAACTTGAGTACAATCTTTAAAAGTTATAATATTGTCTAGAAATGCATCTACATCAGAGTTGTCAGACCCGTCAAAGCGCGCTGTACATTTAACAAAGCTTCCTGCAACATGCGTAGGATTAGGTGTGCCTGAATTGTCCCGTACAAGAGTTAGAAGTGCTGCATTTGCATTTTGATTGGAATCACGAATTTCGCTAAGTAAGTGTAAAAATTGTTGCTGGGATATTGTTATGGTGGACTCGGCTGGAGCATCAGCCGAAGTTTTATTCTGTGCAGTTTTATCAACTTTCGGTGCCATGTTACACTGATACTAATTAAAATTGTTCGAAAACTATGAACAAATTATGGTTACAAAATAACAGTTTGATCCGCTCTGTTCAATATTTTGGATCACTGTTAACTAAATAAGGAAAA
The DNA here is from genome assembly GCA_927349885.1 of Psylliodes chrysocephalus. Classification (NCBI taxonomy): domain Eukaryota; kingdom Metazoa; phylum Arthropoda; class Insecta; order Coleoptera; family Chrysomelidae; genus Psylliodes; species Psylliodes chrysocephalus. Next base: position 19,180,085 of record OV651824.1, on the reverse strand, counting down.
AAAAAACTTACTTGAGAAAATCCTGTCTAGTTATTTTTGTACATTACCAGCAGAGATACCCTGTAGCACAGTAAAACACGAATGTTTGTACCGGTAAAATTTAATTATTAGCGAAAAGTTCGAAAACTGTTAAAAAAGTTCACTTATTTAAATGTCCGCAACAGTTTGACAAAAACTCAGACACGGCAACTACGTTACACCGAATTTCTGATTATTTTTGAAATGTAAAAACGTCTGGCAAAACCGCGCTTGATCGTCGAGCAACCGATCGATTCGACGGATCGAAAACGAAGTGAGGTTATGTTCATGAAAATAAAACCCGACAAAATTTCGAAGGAAAAACAAAAGTTCGCTAACACACAAAACACTGTTTAATCACGGCCACTAGGTTGGACGCCAATTGTAAGGTGGGTTTAGGGTTCTGCGTGATTACAGTCGGTGATTTGTGGGATTTGGCGGGATGTAGGCGGCAGCTAGGTATTGTGAAGGAAAATGGCACTGAATTGCACTAACTGTGAATTGAATAAGCAATACCGTTGCCACAATATTACTAACTGAATGACTAACTTAAAAGAACAAAACAATTTGAGAAAACAATGATAAATTAACTTTGGAAAAAATGTCAGTTCACGTCTGTCGTTCACACCATGACAGTTGTCGATTCTCTCTCTCTCTTCCCCTAGTTTTCGGTTTTTCCAGTGGGTGGCGCATCTGTACAACACTACTCAGGGACGGCTCGAGGAGTATGCACGTTACAGAGTTCTAAAGGTCTTTTTATAGAAAATGACTATCTCCCTAGACCAAATATCACCGACTATTTCTCTAGGGAAATAGTCAATGTCTAGTCTAGTAAAATAGTCGTCTCAAATATAACACGACCTTGATTAATATTCTGTTATTTTTGTTGTGGCGATATTTCTCAAATATTACATACACAATTTGATTCGACATCATTTTGGCAATAATAATTACAGGATTAAAAACCTCGAGCTTAAGCTTTCTGGCTCTAATCCGATAATGCCAAAATTATGTCTCATTAAAATATTATCGAGATTTTGACCCAACAAACATAGCTAACTATATATAGAGGTCTTGGTATATTACCCTTGATAAAAATCCCTAGGTTGGTATATACCTATAATGATGTAGGGTGACATATATTATAATAATTTGGACTTACTAACATAATGATCAAACCTAATAACATATGTATAATTTTTAATATTAGTGGTAAAAAAATCAGTTGAAAAGTGAAATTATAAACGTCGCACCTTATATTTTGAGGCTCAGTTTATAATAATTTATTTCTCAACCTAGGTATATAATGTACTATTAGGTACTGAACGATTTAAACATCTAAAGTCAATTTTTTTTAATTAATGTTTAATGTTTTAAACTCCATTAGATAGAACTTTTTGGGCTAACCAGATGATTGAAAAACTGGAAATAAATTTTTTTAATTGCTTACTTCCGGAGTTAGTGGATCCGAGGTTTCCCAGAGGATTGAAAATTTGCAATAACCCACGGGATAAAATTTTGCGTACATATCAAGAATTATATCAAAGCATATTGTATTACATTAATTAAACACTTGCGATTTACACAATAATCTTTTTGAAACCCCTTATATTTATAGGTGGTTTATACAAAGAGAATCGAGAACGTCACCTAATGACAAAAAGTAAATAGGTATTTTCAAATTTCGTATGCTCCATAATGTTATAATGCTACTTTAAAAAAAAAAAAATTTCCTATGGAATGTCCTATATTTTATTAAATATATAGAATATATTTAAAAAGATAAGTGTTTTAAATTTTGCACTACTTATTTGATCTGAAATGAATACTTTGAATACTACAGACCTACAAAAACACGTTTTTGAATCTTTTATCACTGTTGTCTAAAAATAGTTCTAAATTGGAGAAAACCATTTATGTCTTAATAATAATAACAATAATAATTGTTATTTGTGTGGCTTTGTAGGTGGTCACAGATTTTTGACTACCTTGTATGAAATTTTGACTATATTAAAAATATTTAGACAAACACTTTCACACCACTAAACACTGAAATTATATTTATAAGTGCGCCAGTGGAAATACTTCGCAATTGGTTGTTTCTCGGTAGAATTGAGACTCGCGTATCGGGGACAACACTAATCATTTGTAGTGCGCATGTCGTACGCGTTTTATTTGTACATCGGTCTCCTTTTGACAGAGCAGATGAGCTGTGTCCAGGCTGTTGGTGTTTATGCCGGTCGGCATCGCCAGGAATGGATTGAGAGAAGTCGTTACTTCGTCTTTTTGTTGTCACGGCATTATTATTATTTGCTCATGTATGTAAAATTTGCTTCTAAGGTTTATAAAATACTACTGCTAGTAAATGAAAACAAACAAGACGTATTTACACAAACACCTCCCACCACAGCAATTACAAATGATTAATGTTGTCCCCGATAGGCAAGTGAATTGAGCGCTTTAAATTTCTGGAACGATATGACAGCACGGGCAGACACGAATTGAGAACCAAAATGAAAATATTAAGAAGGGTTTATTTTTGTACTTGAAAATATGACACGAATTGAGGACCAGGCTTCTGAGAAATAATTATAGTAAGTGCACCGAATTGCGGATTAAGGATTAAGGTTGTAATGATGATTCATTGCGTTAACGAGCATTTTATTACTTTACTTTCGAAATTCTAATATATATTTGAAGTGAGTGTTTTGTGTTTAGTTTATTTTGAGCAGTCTTGTAAAAATGAGTGAAATTAAAATGATCTTAAGTGAAAAGGGAAAGTCGTTACTTGTGTGGGATGATTATAAGTTTCGTGAAAAAAAGGTTCTTAAAAGTGGTGAAAAGTTTTGGACTTGTACTGTAAGTAAATGTAACGCAAAAGTATTTACGCTAGGTTCAGATAATATAATTTCTCGAAAAGAAACAGTGCACAATCATGAAAATGACATAAAGAAATTAAATAGACAAATTTTGAGTGTAGCAAGCAAACGGAAAGCTGTAGAAGATATCACAGAACGGCCATCGAAAATCATACACTCTGTTTTAAGGGAAAACAGTGATACAATGGACGCTTTGACAAGAAAAGACATTACATACATAAGAAATAATATGTATTACAAAAGACGTCAAGTCCAAGCACGTTTACCAAGCAATGTATCAGATGTTTTCGATATTTTACCAACATTAAATTTGACAACAATTAAAAATGAACCATTTCTCTTGGCCACTGATAATATTAACAATATTGTAGTATTTTCGTGCTATACTAATTTAAAATTTTTGTGTAGTAGTGACAAAGTGTATCTTGATGGAACATTTCGATATTGTACGAAACATTTTTTACAGTTGTTCACACTTCATATCGTAGAAAACGGCCATTATATACCAGTAGCTTTTTGTTTATTACCGAATAAACTTCGTTTAACATACGAAAGACTTTTCGTTATTCTTAAAGAAAAGTGTTGTAATGCTAATTTAATATTTGTTCCAAAAATTATTGTAGCTGATTATGAACTAGCTATTCACAAAGCAATTTCTGCGCAATGGCCCACCACAAAGATCATTGGATGTAGGTTTCATCTTGGCCAAGCTTGGTACAGAAAAATACAGAGTTTGGGATTGGCTAAAGAATACCAAGATGAAAAAAGTGCAACTGGAAAATGGATGAGGTATCTTTTTGGATTGTCTTTTTTAAAACCCGAAGAAGTTGCAGAATGTTTTGCTTTGGATTTGGCTGAATTTCAGCCCGATCATATGCATAAAGCTGTGGTAAATTTAGCTGACTATTTAGTAAAGAATTATATTGAAGAAAATTCTTTATTTCCACCAACAATTTGGGCTGAAGCTGTTGTAACTACAGAAAATTCTACCAATGCATGCGAGTCCTTTCAATGTTAGAATATAAAAATGGTTCTATAAAACGAATAGATTTTGTAAAATTCGCATCAAATTATCATAAAGTGTATTAAATGTAAATAATATGTATATGTTTAAAAAATTAATTATAAATTGTAAATTGTGCAATAAATATCTATTTTTATCTGAATTCGTACTTTTCTTCAAATTTTGCAAATCCATCAGAAGACAAATAATAATATTATAAATGGGTATAGTGATAAGATACTTCAATTATTGAGAAGTTTGTTCCTCAATTCGTGTCATATTTCCAGGTACAAAAATCTCTCTCAGTAATCTAGTTAACGCAATGAACCCTCATTACCACCTTAATCCCTAATCCTTAGTACGGTCCGCAATTCGGTGCACTTATTTGGTCTGTGCAGGTAGTGGTCCTCAATTCGAGAACACCGGACAGCACTCTGCAGAGACATTTTAGGAAAAGGTGGGAAAGCATTTTATTTAAAAACTATTTGATATTTATTAAAACAAAAGCAGCAAATGTTCATAGATTTAATACTGAATGGCGCAGAAACTTCTTTTTTTTAAATATCCGTTTAAAAATTAACAAAATAAATATTTATCGATGTTTTAAAAAAAAATTAAGGTTTCTCCACCATAAGTTTGGTAATTATTAGTACTTCTTGAAAATTTCACAAAAATCGAACTAAAAATAAAGTCGTAAAATTCTTTTAAAATTTTTCAAGGTGTTCGGTTTGCTCTTAAAAAGGTTTTTAATATCATCAGTAATATTTCCACATAAGAGTCATATAATGTCTAAGCTTATGTGAATTAAAATAAGGTAAAAAAAGACTTTTAATAAAATTGTTTTCTTAATTATATTATATTGTTAGAGGTTAAACAAAATAACTTAAAAAATAATGTTTTTAAATGATTTATCACCATGTATACTATAACATCCTGTATATCCACTTCACAAAACATGTGTTAACATGGTTTTATAATGTTTTATTAAATATTTCTTAAACAATGTTTAAAATCGAATTAATTAAGGAACAAAATAAAGAATGTCTTTAACGGGCACTAAATGCCTACTTGCTTGCGTTCGGCTGTGTGATCTTACATCCCTTTTGCCTATCATCAAGTCGAAACGTTTGAGATTGCCACACGTTACCCCTTTTGGTAAATTTTTAGCCTACTTCGAGTAATGAAAGAAAAATGTTTACTAGCTCTTGGACTAAAATGGGTACGCTTAGTGAACGAATATTTCGAGAATTGACTCCCAGACCAACTGATTCTCAAACTCAACTCCGTGTCACGGGCCACAGTTCAAGTACCGCGATTACGGATAGAGATATTCCCAAAATAATTTTTAATAATGATTAAAAACAAACAAACAACAAAATTATCTTATCGAGCCAGCATTAGTTGATACTTTCTCGAAATAGAACGATATATATATAAATTATTTGTTAAAAAACGGATCAATTAGTTATCGAAGTTTAATTTTGAACGTGTTAAAAATATTATCCAAGTGATGACTCTTAAATTGTACGCGATCGCTTCTAGTCCAGGAGTGAGGTCAGTGTGGCTTTGTGTCAAGTCTTTGGGACTTGATGTAGAATGGAAAGAGGTGAATCTTCTCGAAAAGGAACATTTAGATCCTAGTTTTTTAAAGGTAACTATCGATGCACCTAGAGAGAAACATTAATTTAATCAATAAATTACTTGTAATAAATGTTGTCTGCATTCATCGGGGTATCTGTAAAATGTCTTTACAAAAACATATTCCTTAGACCCAAATAAGCCGATTTAAGTAAACTTACTTAGTACAAAATTGCACATTTAAGATTTTTTCCACGCCAATGGAAGAAATGGGGGTGTGTGGTAAATAAAAAATTGTAATTCTAGTGTTTAGTTCTCCGAAGCCTAAAAGTTGGCTGACTGATCAAAGTCCGTCTATTTGAGCTGTTATGATCGATCAGAAAATACTTAATTAATATAATGGGGTCTATTCTGTAACAATTCCTTTATATTTAACGGCCTTTAAAAATATTTTCTTCTTTACTTCTGTCATTATTTAAACGGATTTTTAAAATACATTAGAGGACTATCTTAAAAAAATCTGTTTAAATAATGACATAAGTAAATTAACGAATACAAATATACTTTTAAATGCCGCCAATATTTTTAAAGGCCGTTAAATATGAAGGAATTGTTACAGAATAGACCACATTATATATTTATTTATTAAGGAGTATTTTTTAACGTAAACTATTTTTTTAATTTTCACCAGTGACGTCCGTACGGGGTTTGAACTGAATATTTTTGAAGAAAAAAATAGTACGCCACTGCTTTTTCTAAACACCAAAATTATTTATGAAATTCCTATTTATTTTTGAACAATTTGGTACGTAGAGTTACTATCGTACGACGCACCGTTTTCGCGTGAAAAAATTCAAACCAAAAAATGTTTTTCCTTAAGTTTATTGAAATTGCTTTTGATATTTTGTTGAAACTTGGTAGGCACCCACCATGCGAGGAAATACTTTTTTGGGGCAAAAATTAATTTTCTATTTCCACCAGTGACGTCTACGTAGGCATGATATTGAATGTTTGGATAGAAAAAACGGTCCGCTGCTGACTTTTTAAGTTCTATTTTAAAAATCGCGATTCATTTAGTAAAACGATAAATTCAAAATCTTAAATCTAAAGCGAAATGACAAGAGAATACAAATAACAAAATAAAGAACCCAAATTATTTACAATAATTGAATGCTATGCTGGAACAACGTTGTAGCCAAAGAAATACAAAATCTGATTGAACATTGTAGCCAAGTTTACGGTGTTCTTAACAGAAGTATTTGATAGTACGTTCTAAGTATCATCAAAGGAGAAGAATTATTCATAAACCAAAAATCGTACAAAGTTGAAGACCTATTGGAACTAGAAGAGCAGCAAAACCAAAATAATGCACGTATAAACAATAGTGCACTCTCTACTCCCATAGTCACAAACTCGCTTGAAAATCTGGAAAGAGAAGTTAATACCATTGTAGACACAATCAAATTATGCAGTCAAAAGTATCAACTACGTAGGAAACATAAATCGCTCCTTGGGTTACAAATGCGATATTAAAATATATAAATACAAAAAATCATATTCATAAAAGGTTACAAAAAGATCCACTTAATATGTTACTAGTAAATGAATATATGTCTTTTAGAAATGAATTATTTCATTAGAAAAACTAAATTTGAATATTTTAAATCTCAAATTGACAATAACTCATATAATCCTAAAAACTTACGGACTTTAATCAATAAAATTAGTAATACAGCAAAAACTAAACAACCAATAAAAAAAAATTAAAAATGATAATGGTAATGTACTCTATAAGAATATTGATATTGAAAATGAAATAAATAATAAATTTGTTGAAACTGGTAAAATATTAGCAAATAAAATTAAAGTGGATAACGACTATAAATATGAAAGAAGGACATTACTTAATTTATTTGTATTTTCACCAATTGATAGTGATGAGCTTAAAAAAGAAATACTAAACTTGCCAGATAAAAAAGCAACCGGTACGGATAACTTACGGAGTGAAACAATAAAAGTATTACTAATTATATTCTAGAACCATTTATGTTCTAAACCGATGTGTGGAAGAAGGTATATATCCAACTATTTTTTAAAAAAATTTAGTAATTCCTATATACAAAACTGGGGATGAGACAAATGTTGGTAATTATCGACCTATTTCACTTATTTCTCATATGTCTAAAGTATTTGAAAAAATAATTAAAAAACGTCTTCCGTCATATATAAAAAAATACCATGTATTATCACTAAACCAATTTGGTTTTAAGGAAAATACTTCTACACAAGATGCTGTATTAGCTTTGACATCGACAATAATTAATTCCCTTAATAAAAGTTAACCATGTCTGTGCATATTCATAGACCTGTCCAATGCCTTTGATAGTGTGAGTCATCAACTACTGTTACAATCACTAAATGATATCGGCATTAAAAATTTATGTACTAAATCTCTTTAAATCTCACTTAAGTAATAGAACTCAGGTTGTAAAAGTCGATAATGATCTTTTTTTCTTTAAAGTGCAATGGGAAAATTATTGGTTTTGCAGATGCAGATGCAAAAGTTTTGTTGTCGGTGCATATGAGTGCATCAGGAGTGAATACCGGTGTAATATTTTTTTTTGTTAAAAGTCATTGGGGGGGGGGGGGCAACTTCACGGTAAAGAAACAGCTATAACTACCCAGACAACACACATTGTCCAATGGACGTCTACTTTAGATCCATTTGAAGGCCAGAACGTCCATATCCGTATTCGGACATCCAGTGTACGTCCGTTTATAATCATTAATTTGACAGTAGCATATCGATGTCCAGAGGACGTCTGTTTTTTGACTTAATTTTAAGTTTAGTATTATTTTGACGTCCAGTGGACGTCTTTCTTAGATCATTATTTATTTAGCCCACCAGATAATACCCAACTATATATATTTTTATATTTTTAATAGAATTGGTCATTAAAAATTGACAAATTAAATCTATTACATTTCATTCTATTAGCGGAAGTTTAAAATCTTATTCTATTATAACCGTATCTAGTAAGAATTTTTCAAAAGGCTCATTGGTGGAGTGCGTCTAGCGCTTAAATGCCCATAAAGACAATGTACGTGTCGTGGGTTCTATACCTGCTCTAGACAAGTGATTTTTAATAGAAAAAATTAATAAATGGTGTATAGCGGGTTGCGAAAATAATAAATAAATTATTAATATTATAAAATAGTGTGTGGTGAATTGCGGTTGTGTAAAAAAAGTAGGGATGTGGTCTCAATGGAATCGAGGAAATGGACGTTTTTTGAATGTCCAGTATTAAACGTCCAAATATAATCCAGTCCTATGAACGGTCAAAAGTGTGCCACGGGACTTCCATTGGACGTCGGAAGTCCAGAAAAAACTCATCTTCGGACGTCCAGACATCCAAAATTGTATATCGAATGGACGTCCAATGGACCTATTTGTGCTGTCTGGGTACTAAAGGGACTGGGTACTAAAGGGAGGGAGTGCAAAAAGTTTAATTGGTGGTGCATATGAGTGCATAACAAGGGCTAACTAGTGCATTACAGTAAATCTAAAGAAAATTTTCACTGGGGGGGGGG